>JBCNJP010000017.1:43366021-43498281 GCA_039602395.1 Deinandra increscens subsp. villosa | reverse complement strand
ACGTACTTGCCATATTATAAATAAAAGTTTTAAATTTCCCGCTGCTTATCTCTGTTGTGCCACATGTTCATGAGTAAATCCGATGCGTGACCCCTCCTATTACCAAGTCTGGGAGTGGGCGTCACACGTAGCATGAGGTCTTTCACTGGTAATATCTCGATATCTTATCAAAGAATCATGCAACTCCTTTCCTGTACTTTAGTCATAAATACACATGTATTTGATTTCAATTTTGACATGTACTTGGATGTTTTAATACTATTTGATGATTATTCTGCTCATATTGTATCTGTCCTAATTTGTTTATTCCCTAATCTTGGTAATTTTTTTATACATAACAAACTAGTGTATAACAAACTAGTCTAAAAGGGGGAAAATGAATGAAAGGGTTTAAGGTTTGATCATTCTAAAAAGGAAGAAGAACGGTCTGTAATTCAGATAAGTTTTGGTTATGATGAGCTTAACATAATTTAAAAGTAGTCTAGGATGAGCATTATCCTAAAAAAAATATGTGTTACCTCTCTTGAATTTTATGTCTTTTCTTATCTCCTTCCTATATTTTTCTTCAAACATTATTCAACAGCTTCTTTTTAATGGATTATGTTATAGTTTTTCATAAGAACATACCTTTATAAAACTTTGCTGCCATTTATAATGATTTTCATTGTTTTGATTTCGTATTTCAATCCATAGGTCTTTGTGTGCTTTGAGAGGACAAATAGGTAACCACTTATCTGCAATGTTCTATTTGTTTTGGTTTTAGTCTTATGAAAGGTATGTAGTGATCGGTGTGTGGCTCTGCAGTTACTGTTTTCAGTTCGGATTGTTTGTTTCTTCTGATATTGATCGACTCCCAGCTGTTCTTACAATCTCTAGGTAAACTCATTTGATTATTGTTAGTTATGCCTTACCAAAATCAAAGCTCGTACATTTGATTCGCGTATGATTATAAGTTTACTAAAAGGCAAGTAGTAATTAATGTACATAAACCACCAAAAGAAAAATATATAGAATGCTAGAAGCTTGTACCAATTGTGTTCTTCTGTTTACATGTGTGATCTGTGAATAGGTTTTTTTTTCCTAACTGTTGGCTTGTTAAAATATGGTTTGTTTATGATTTCAAGTATTAAATTTGACTAAATTTTTGTGAGGTTTAAAAGATGTTATAAACGAGAAAGATAACTCACAACTCATGTAGGTGTATAGGTCGTTAGATAATGTAATGACATATAGATCGAAATCATCGAAAACATTAGAATGAGGCTTCATACTATATATTCAAGACCAAATGACCAAGTTTTAACCCAATCTGGTATGGAAAATCCACATATATATTTTCTTAGTTCGCCCTATTTTGTATATCCAAATATTCAAGATTAACAATCAAAGGCACAACCTTATAATTGGGTAATCAGATTTTATATTTATAACGTTCTGCAAATCTGCTATAAATCGATAAAAAAAGTAAATGAATTCCATAAGAAAGACACGAAAAAAAAACAAAAAAAAACTGATGAACATATTTATAACCGTCTGAATGAACATCCTAGTTTAGTTAATATCATGCTGCTTGAACTCCGGATTTTAAAATCATTAAATCTGATCATTCAAGTTCATAAATCTCTGCTTACATCTTTGAATCATATGTTGGTTTCTGAGCTTATTTTAAACTTAAATCCCTGAACAAAAATGTCAATCTAGTGATACTAATCAAGTCTGTATTTCAAGATTTTGAATAATGACACCTAATACATAAGAAATACACACAAAAATATCTGATGAACCTATTATATTTGACATATGGTTGTAATATTGTAGTTCTGATTTATGTTGCAATTACCTATTATATTTGACATCCGAATGGAAAAGTTCTGATTATCAAAATGTAGTTACATATTGAAATTGGAAAAAGCGAGGGTTGTGATATCGCAATTTTGATTTCTAATGAAGGGGTTGTGATATTGCAATTTTGATTTCTAATGAAGGTTACTCTATTAAACATGATTCATGGATAGATGAGCCCTAATTGAATTAATATATATATAAGAAGTGGGGAAAGCAACGAAGTTGGTGAAATTATAATTTTTTATTTCTAATGAACTTTACTCTATTAAACATAATTCACGGAGAGATAAGCCCTAATTGAATAAATATAAGTAAAAGAAGTGGGGAACCTGTTGTTGAAGTACGAAGTAGGGATTGAAATCGTTCTTTACAGAAGGTGAATGTTGCAGAGGTATATATAAAACCACTAAAGGAACATATCAAAGTTGCAATTGGAGAAAAGAGTTTATTCGATGATGGATTTGATGATGTATGGAAAGGCGAAGTGCCGATGTATTGAATACTTGCAGGGAATGGAGTAATCGTATATTGAGAAAATAGTGAAGTGAAGATTTGGGGAGGAAAGCGCGGTAGGCGTTTGTGATAATGGAAGAAGAAGAAAGGCGGTTGTGGAAGGAAAAGAGATGAGAAGTTGGACACGTGAGGAGAGGAAGAAAACGGTAAGCACGTGTTTGAAAACCAATAGTTGGTAAATGTGTAATAGGGTAAATATAATGTATGTTGATTTATTTTAGGTGGTTATCCTGTGATTACAAAGTGGATGCACGTGGAAGCTACATTTTGAAGCTACGTTTTTATGGTTTTAGAGCTATGTTTCAATTGTGTAAAGGCTGGAATTATGAGGCTTGCAATATTAAATGGGTTTGCAAATTATAGAGGTTTGGGCTTGTAATAGTTAGTAACTTATGTGGGCTAGTTTAGTGGGATGTGGGCTTGGCCCATGTAATTAGGGTATGAAGTTTGTATTTAAACAAACTCATACCTCATTTGTTGGGGTTCACGAATTTCAGAGACAGAGTGGGAGCAAGAAAGAAACGATTTTCTCTCTAAACATTGTACCAGACGAATCAGAGGATTCGTGTGCAAGTCTTAAGATTTAAACGTTCGGTAATTATCAATCTATTGTTTTCATTGAGTTTAATTCATTTTTCTCATCTTTGTTTTTGAATCACTCGTTTACACGGATTCCACACGTGTATACGAGACTAGATATCGTGTTGGATGTTTTCACGATCCTAAAATTGGTATCAGAGCCAATAAACAAGCGTTTGAGGCTCTCACGATATCTGATTCAAGTATTTTTGTGATTTTCTATTCGGTATTGAGTGGTTGTTGGTTGACGGCTGGGAAGAACATTCTAGGGTTCATATATTTTTCTTGTTTTATGTCATATTTTGGTGTTTGAACTCTCCAAATCTTGTTAAAATCGTTTGTTTTTATAAAAAAAAATTTAAAAAAATGGTGATTTGTCGTATCCCATTAGTTGGATTTCAACATTTCTTTTAAAAACAAATAATAATAATACAATTTGCGTGCAATTCTCAAACTGTGATCAACTATTCTCAAAGGAGATACTACTTTATGTTCGATCATATTTTTCGAGATACTAAATTTATTTCCAGATAAGATTCTAATCAAATATTCAAGGAAATCGGTTCACTTTTCGGGTCAGCAAAGAAATTCAAGTTTTCGCATCAAATATTCAAGGAAATCGGTTCACTTTTGGGGTCGGCAAAGAAATTCAAGTTTTCGTACGGTTCAAATTGGTGTTCGGCTAAGAGGATGCGGTTCGCATTGGTTTTCGGTTCGGCCTCAAAGCAAGTCCTCGTTTCGGTCCAGAGCTTCGGGTTCAAAGGGGTTCTCGGCTTGGAGATTCCGGTTCGGTTAGAGTGTTTGATTCTCTGCCAAGTATTCGGCTCGGTCTCACAGCTTCTCGGTTCGGTTCAGACCTAACACCTTCGGTTGATCTAAGCAGTTCTCAGTTCGATTTCCACATGTCGTCGATTCCAAAATCTGTCCTCGGTTCGGTTTTCAGGAGTCCTCGGTTCGATCTACAAAGGTCCTTGGTACAGAAATAGGTCCATGGATCTTGTTCTGGACCCATCATCCTCTAACTTGGATTACGGCAAGTCGTTTGATTCATAATTTGAGTTTTGGTTTACGGCCGAACGTTAGTTGCAGGTTTTATCCGATTTTGCTCACGTTGAAGATAACGAAATTACAAAATTGCCATCATTGGTTAAATCACGTATACATAAAATTGAAGTTCTATGTAATTATGATTGTGTCATTGAAATTTATTAAAATTTGTGGTCCATATCAACCGGTCTTTGAAGCAATAAACGACCACTCATTTTAAGTTGGTAAAAATTAATTTTGACAAGGTATTACTCGTTGATTTTTTCTGCACCTCGTGGTGTAATTTTTAAAGTGGTCCAAGGTTGCTGGATTTTCGGTAAACTTCTCGTTTCGCCATAAGTATTCGGTTCGGCCTTCAGGTGTTCGTTCAGACTTCGACTTTTCAGTCCGTTTGAGTTCAGGTATTTTCAACCGTGTTCTGGTTTTTGGTCAAGTCAAAGGTTTCCGATTACTGAGTTTTCTCTTGTTCATCCAAAGAAAATTATGGTAGGCATCCAAGCAAGTACTTATGGTGTTAACACTCAAACTCAGGAATGTTCAAACCCCACATGTCAGTCTTTAATTAAAGTGTCACACCCCAACCGACGGCGGAAACGTCGGGGCATGATTAGATTGCCCATGAGCTCATAACAACTAATTTAGTGACAATAGTTAAATAATGAATTTCATTGATAACATTGAAAGATAAAACAATGCACCACATATTGATAATAAATACAATTTATTTGTTAATCTAGGTCCAAAAACCCTATGTGATAGCATCTTGAAACATTAACATCATATCCTGCAACATGTATAAAATAAAGGGGGTCAACTATAAATAGTTGGTGAGTAACCACAAGTTTAATACATAACATATATTTGAAAAACATGCGTTACGTGTCATATGATAAAATAAGTGAAATATAACATGCAAGAAGATATTGACAACATGAAAGACTAGGCATAACCAAAATTATTTGTATAAAATGACAACATGAAATAATAGGCATAAACAAACCTCAATGACACATGATAGATTCTCTAACCCGTAGGTTAGACTATATGAAATAATGAAATAGGCTCCAAACACCAAACGCCGAACCGGTCAAGTTGAGTAGGTTGTCAACCGATAGATCTACCTTTGTTACCCCAGGCCTTACGTTAATGTTTATGCCAAATGAAAGACATGACAGACATGACAACAATGACATACTTGACATCCAATGATAAACATAAAAACCTTTGATAAACATGAAATCCTTTGAAAATCACATATTGACAAATCATGCTAGAAGTCACATAACACACAATTCACACATAGATCACATACGCATGGTAAATGATAAACTTGAAAGACAACACTTCGAAATAGGATACATGTTGCAACCCCAAAAATGAGAAAATGAGAAAAAGGGCAAGGATTACTCACTTGGATTAGAAGTTAAGTCCACGGACCGAAACGTGAAAGTGAAAGGATTAGTCCCAAAGATTCATCCTAAAAGAATAGAAGGGGACAACATGAATATTGGAATATGAGATTCTAAGCTCTTAAGCATTTGGGGGATGAGTTTTAATGTTATAAATTGAAGTTTGAAAAAATGTTAACTTTTAAGAGTAACAATACTTTAAACGTTACTAGACATGCTTTGGCCTAATAGGTTATGACACTCTCATCGGGGCATCCCAGGTAAGTATCCAAGTCCGACTATGGGATTTATGCGAACACTTATCCTTTTGACAGAGACCCCAACTACCGGTGGTTTCACCCTTCCAGTTACTACATGTCATTCGCGTCTCAAGTACCATCACTAAATATGTTGTTAAACAGAGATCGATTTTTAATCTATTTGAAATTCTAAAAAAATGAGTTTATGTTCCAAAACCTGAATTACATATTAGAATGATTAAAAATCAGTTTAATTGTTGGATTGTGGAGAATAAGCCTTAATCCCCAATCTTTTCATGCATAAAAACGTTGACTTTTCGATTAGAAGAATATAGATGAAATTGGACATGATAGTTTAGACTCGTTGGGCCTAACGAGCCTCTACAAGGACTACAGTAAGCGTAAATCGGCCTAAGCAAGGCAACACGTCCTAATGACGTGCCTTTGCAAAGCTAGGCCGTCCAAAGGACAAGCCTTAACAATGCTAGGCGTTCTAAGAACGAGCCTAAAGCACCTAACTAAGAACCCAAACTAACTAATTAAACTAATAAAGCGATAAATAAGCGAATAACGAATGGAAAGAAAGAAAGGAAAAAAAGAAAGAAAAAGAAGAAGAATTACCTCAAAGAAGCTTTTCAAACGAGACGAGCTTGAAGGGCAGCACCTCCTCACCGAGAGCATAAAAAAACTACAAAGCACGACACCCGAAGGGGTATTGTACTTGTGGAACCACCAAAATTTGGTTATTCCACTTGTTTATACTCAAACTAAGAGTTGGAAGCTATAAGGGACCTAGAAGAGGTATTTATAGGTGTATAAGGAGTGAAAATTTCGCTAGTGGGGCAATGTGGGACGAAATTCGCGACTAGTAACACAACAACAAACATCAAACTTGTTTTCACGATTCCCGCTTCATTATAACTCGGTTTCGCACGCGGTTTTCGCCCACGTTCATCATTTTCAGAGTATTATCATATAGAATAAATTAATCCAACATTCATGGTGTTGAGAATTAGGCTTAAAACTTGGATTTTGATGCGGGTCGAGTTTATGAGTTTTTAAAATATACGGATGTTACAGTCTCCCCTACTTTAGGAAATTTCATCCCGAAATTCAGTTAGTAGAGACTGTAGGAAAAAGGTTTGAGGATAATTAGATGTTATACCAAAAAGTACACGTATACTTATAAAAAATAAATTGTAAAGGTTTCCTTTGAAATAGTGATATAAACTTGTGACACGAATTTTGACACACGACCAGGGCCAACTCTTGGTCCGACACCTAGCCAAATTTTAAAGCACCACCAATGCTTATATATAGGGTGTGCCGCAGCTAACCCACCACATCGTTGCTACTTCAAAAGCATGCTAGTTACCTACGGAGAGACTCCCTCACACAATTCAAAAGTACTTAAAAGGTTTTGATATTGGAATACTTGACATCGCAAGATCCTGACGTAAAATATATAACATGGGATACATTTGATAATGATATGGTTAATGGTATACATGCATGGAATGAGTACCATGTCGAGAATCAAAGATCATAGATGATTCGAAGACGAGAATGCATGATTTGACCAAACAACTTGATCAGTAAAGTGAAAGCCACAGTCTCCCCTACTTTAGGATATCCAAACGAGGAGAGGCAGATGATAGAATATGAGGTTGAGGGGTTAACATGTATCCATTTGAAAGTGATAACTTGATTAATTAAAATCAATGTAAGGGAATGTATCCATCAAAATTGAAATCAATGTAACTGATAAAACAATGTCGGATTTTAAACAAGAGAACGCGTTCGATTCTGACGAACTGGATGTGTCGCGACTCACACCCAGTCCACCTTTCTCGAAGTGCGGGGTCTAGATGAAATCCAAAACAAAACAAATTCCTTGCTAATACAACAAGACCTCACGGCTATGACCCAAAATCAATCGCATGGTTAACTAGTATTACATACAATTGACGGTTATAGTTCGTATGAGTCTTGGTTAGCAAGGTTGGTAAAACATGTGATAGTGAAAATACATGATAATGAAAACATGCAATAGTGAAAACATTGATCATGTGATAATGAAAGCGTGTAAGTTGTAGAAATGATGGCATGAAATAGTGGAAACATGTGGAAATGATAAATATGAAAATTTGTGATAATCAAAACTTGAGGTAGTGAAAACATGAAAGTATGAGATAGTGAAAACATTTGATCATAAGAACATGGGATAACGTAGCACAAAGACTAATCATGATAAGCGAACGGTCTACAAGTGGTATATCAAATGGCATGATTCGAATGAATGGATTAACTTAAATCAAATCACATGAATTTGAAAGTTGAATATCAATTGAGCATAAACATGTAAGTTTGAAATCGTAAATTGAAGGTCGAAACACGCAAGTTTAAATTTTGAAATACATGAATTGAACCGGATGTTGGAATCTACACACCGAATATAGAAATCTTCAAGCCGAGAGTTGAAAACTGTAAACCAAGAGTTGAATTCGCGAGCTGAGAGTTGAATACAACAAGCCAAGCGTTGAAAATCACAACCGAATTCACCATCTGTGAGTTGAAAATCGCAAACCGAACTCACCAATCAATTCTTTGAATAATGTGAGTTATAAACTAAAAAAAATGTCATATGTTGACACCACGAGTTTGAATCCATAGATCAACACTAGAAACTGCGAATTGAGTCCACACATTGAGTATTGAATAAAGCGAGTTTGGAACTCATACACCGAGCATGGAAAATCACAGTTTTAAATTTGAGACATTGAATAGCTCAAACATTAAAAAAATTACAATTTGTATTGAAATGTGAAATAACGCGAGTCTTCCCAAAGATTATTGCTTGGGTCAAAATTACATGAAAATTTTGAAAATAGGATTCGAGTAAATTCAAACATCGCCAACGAAGGCGATAACGAATTTACCCAGGTAAGAGCTGCAAAAGAATCCAGGTGTTTTCAAAAGAGTCATTGGTTAGCCAAAAGAAGCTTATGGCTAAGCACAACCAAGGATTCGAAAGGTAACGTTGATCATAACTGAGAAGTATCCATACTATATAAGTAGTATAGATACGGGGATATCATCATCATGAAGGCAATAAGAGACTAAATAGGAGCCGTAATTGTGGAACAAATAATTTAGAGGTAGGTGGGTGACACAAAGCAGTGTGAGGCGATAGGGTGACTTGCCAACAGGAGTAATACCGAGTAAGTTAATGCAGAAGTCGTCTTGGCGAACGGGAGGAAGGCCCAATATGTATTCGGGAAACACTTCAGGGAAGTCCCGAACGACTAGGATGTCTTGGACTCCCTATTCCTGATTACGAACGTCTACAATGCTCACCAGACAGGCCATGTACTACTTATGCAAGTACTTGTGGGCTTTAACGTCGGACATGAGCTAGAACCCATGGAGTGGTTTATCGCCATAGATTTCCTAGACTTGATTGTCGAGCGGGGAAAATGAACGATCTTCGAATTCACGATGCACACAAATTTGACGTTAACTAGGGTAAAAAAAATGAGTTTGGATAAAAATGAATGTTAAAGTGAAACAGTTGGAACATCACGTAATTGCGATTGGAATATAACCTTGAATATAAAGGATGAGTTTTTTTTCCGAATTTAATAAACATATATAGTTAGTTATCTACTCGTAAAGTTGTAAAGTCGTAAACTCGGACACATGCAATCCCGTAAGCATGTAGACTAGTAAACTCATAAATTCCTAAACATGTATACCTAAATGTGCAAAACGTTATATTTTGGAGGGGTTCAAAAATCATTTAATATTTTCTAAAACGGGATATCATGTAAGTGTGAGTCTGTAGGCTCGTTAATGGGTAAATGCGTTAACTCATAAGCATGTAATCCCGTAACCATGCAAACTTGTAAACTTGTGAACCCATCGACAAGCGCTCGCTCGCCTGTAAATGAGTTAAAAAGAAAAAGAAAAAAATACGTGATATAAATAGGTTTTAAAATGATGAATGTAAACTGTTTTGAATTGTACATCGAACAATGAAATCACGAATGAATTTTTCTTTTTAAAAAAAATCGTAAGCTTAAAAACCGACTGACAGGATTCAAATGATAAATTTGACTTGAGTTCAAAACGTGGCTATGTGTACTCCTTTGGCTAGTTTGACCGAAGCATTGTCTGCAATGGCCAGCCTAGGACATACATTATGGGGTTACGTGAATCACCACGCAGGTGTGTCTATTGGGCGTTGGTACAATAGGTTAGGCTATGATTGGAACAATGGGTTGTTGAGTTGAGTCTAAAAAGGTTGGCAACAAGATTTGATAAAACAATCAATCGAACACGACTTGAGTTTCGTGAAATGAAGGTTTTGAAACTATGCCAAAATGTTTTATGAACTCACGAGGTTTTGGTTTAAAATACGATAATCAACTCCATAGCACATTTATGGTGAAGATGAATGACATAAATTTGAAATACAAGGACGATGTGTGAAAAATCAAAAGTATGTGATATCATGAGGGTAACAAACTGATTGTATAAACATCGCAAAATATCTCGAGGATGGAATCGGAAAATTGTGAAACTCGAGCTACTAAATAAATAACAAGGGGTAATTTGAATTCCCAAAGGTGAGTCGAAATGGAACTTTGAACCGATAACGTAAATCGTTGGATAGTGTAGGATGTGATACGTCACAAGAGTGTCGTACAACATTATGAAATTGTGAAATAGAAATCACAATGATGACTTTGGATGTAATAAACATGAAAGGTTTGAATATGGGATATCAATCGACTAAAATATGAGAGGTAAAATATGTAAAACTGTGAAAGTAAGTGTCAATGGTGAAAATTCCAAAAATGCCAATGAAATCACGAAAAGTAGCATTTTAACCATGAAATCTTGAAAATCAAAAGAATATCATAGATCGAAATCGGAGTATAAACCGGATATCATGAAATCGCATGCAAAACAAGAAATCGAATTGACTTGGTTAAAATCAATGGAATGGTTCTCATTTCCTGATTAGGAAACTGCCACCTTCGACTAGTAATATGTTTCCTAGAAATGTTTGTTATGACATGCTTTAGTCTAATAGGCTAAGGCACTCTCGCCAGAATGTCCAAGGTAACGCTTACCTAAATAGACACACTGACTACCGGTGCTTTCACCCTTTCAGTTACTATATGTCCGTTACTAAGGAACCTAACCCGAATGAGATTTCAAAAAAAAATCAAATAAATTTAAATTCCTAAAATGGCACGTAAGGCACCATTACTAAGGAAAAACTAGGAAGCCAGAAATTTAGTGCATGAGTGTGTGATAAGTGTTAGACTTGAGGCACATCCTAACTGAGGCAAAGCAAAACATAAAAGGGCAATCTCTAAACGAAGCATGCAATACACGAGATTCTCGTGTTTGGACACCTAAGGCAATAGTCTAGGTCATTTCATTTCTAATAACCTAGTTCCCTATAGCCATGGCTCTGATACCAATCTGTCACATCCCAACCGACGGCGGAAACGTCGGGGCATGATTAGATTGCCCATAAGCTCATGACAACTAATTTAGTGACAATAGTTAAATAATGAATTTCATTGATAACATTGAAAAATAAAACAATGCACCACATATTGATAATAAATACAATTTATTTGTTAATCTAGGTCCAAAAGCACTATGTGATAGCATTTTGAAACATCAACATCATAGCCTGCAACATGTATAAAATAAAGGGGATCAACTATAAATAGTTGGTGAGTAACCACAAGTTTAATACATAACATATATTTGAAAAACATGTGTTACGTGTCATATGATAGAATAAGTGAAATATAACATGCAAGAAGATATTGACAACATGAAAGACTAGGCATAACCAAAATTATTGGTATAAAATGACAACATGAAATAATAGGCATAAACAAACCTCAATGACACATGATAGATTCTCTAACCCGCAAGTTAGACTATATGAAATAATGAAATAGGCTCCAAACACCCAACGCCGAACCGGTCAAGTTGAGTGGGTTGTCAACCGATAGATCTACCTTTGTTACCCCAGGCCTTACGTTAATGTTTATGCCAAATGAAAGACATGACAGACATGACAACCATGACATACTTGACATCCAATGATAAACATAAAAACCTTTGATAAACATGAAATCCTTTGAAAATCACATATTGACAAATCATGCTAGAAGTCACATAACACATAATTCACACATAGATCACATACGCATGGTAAATGATAAACTTGAAAGACAACACTTTGAAATATGATACATGTTGCAACCCCAAAAATGAGAAAATGAGAAAAAGGGCAAGGATTACTCACTTGGATTAGAAGTTAAGTCCACGGACCGAAAAGTGAAAGTGAAAGGATTAGTCCCAAAGATTCATCCTAATAGAATAGAACGGGACAACATGAATATTGGAATATGAGATTCTAAGCTCTTAAGTATTTGGGGGATGAGTTTTAATGTTATAAATTGAAGTTTGAAAAAATGTTAACTTTTAAGAGTAACAATACTTTAAACGTTACTAGACATGCTTTGGCCTAATAGGTTATGACACTCTCATCGGGGCATCCAAGGTAAGTATCCAGGTCTGACTATGGGATTTATGCGAACACTTATCCTTTTGACAGAGACCCCAACTACCGGTGGTTTCACCCTTCCAGTTACTACATGTCATTCGCGTCTCAAGTACCATCACTAAATATGTTGTTAAACAGAGATCGATTTCTAATCTATTTGAAATTCTAAAAAATGAGTTTATGTTCCAAAACCTGAATTACATATTATAATGATTAAAAATTAGTTTAATTTTTGATTTGTGAAGAACAAGCCTTAATCCCCAATCTTTTCATGCATAAAAACGTTGACTCTTCGATTAGAAGAATATAGATGAAATTGGACATGATATTTAGACTCGTTAGGCCTAACGAGCCTCTACAAGGGCTACAGTAAGCGTAAATCGGCCTAAGCAAGACAACACGTCCTAATGACGTGCCTTTGCAAAGCTAGGCCGTCCAAAGGACAAGCCTTAACAATGCTAGGCGTTCTAAGAACGAGCCTTAGCAAGGCTACCTAAACGAGCCTAAAGCACCTAACTAAGAACCCAAACTAACTAATTAAACTAATAAAGCGATAAATAAGCGAATAACAAATGGAAAGAAAGAAAGGAAAAAAAGAAAGAAAAAGAAGAAGAATTACCTCAAAGAAGCTTTTCAAACGAGACGAGCTTGAAGGGCAGCAACTCCTGGTCGAGAGCATAAAAAAACTACTAAGCACGACACCCGAAGGGGTATTGTACTTGTGGAACCACCAAAATTTGGTTATTCCACTTGTTTATACTCAAACTAAGAGTTAGAAGCTATAAGAGACCTAGAAGAGGTATTTATTGGTGTATAAGGAGTGAAAATTTCGCTGGTGGGGCAATGTGGGACGAAATTCGCGACTAGTAACACAACAACAAACATCAAACTTGTTTTCGCGATTCCCGCTTCGTTATAACTCGGTTTCGCACGCGGTTTTCGCTCACGTTCATCATTTTTAGAGTATTATCATATAGAATAAAGTAATCCAACATTCATGGTGTTGAGAATTGGGCTTAAAACTTGGATTTTGTTGCGGGTCGAGTTTCTGAGTTTTTAAAATATACGGATGTTACATAAAGACTGGCAATCTAAATTTACTTATGAATGCTTAAATCATGAGAAAACTGAACATGAAGTTAAAGAATGTAAGGATCGCACAAGAATTTTCAGAGAAAAATATGAGGTTGCCAAACAGAAACTTAACTATGTTGAACATCAACTAAGTGATTACAAGGTTTTTTATAGAAAATTTGAAACTAAGGTAGAAGAGTTAAATAAAGAAGTTCTAGATCTTAGAACTAAACTTGGCACTGCCCAATCTATCTTAGATAAACATCAGACAATTCATTCAAAGATGATGGAGGCAAGTCAACATTTTTATAACTCTAATGAAAGAATTAAACATGTGAAAGCTCAATCAGGATTATGACTTTACTCTGAAGAAAATGTTGAAACATCCACTCACAATGTTCCTCCCCCTTTAATGTGTGACATGATTTCTCTGCCTCTTACTGCTGAGCAAAAAGAAAAAATGGATGTTGTTGAAAAAACAGCTACATATAGTAAAAAGGAAAGCATTTCTATTGAAAGCAAGCTTGCCGCATGTCCTATGAAAATTTCTTTTCCTTCTACTCACACTAATAAAGTTGTTTCATGCGAAGATAATGTAACTGTTGAGAAGGACGGTGAATGCAATGTTGAGAAGGACAGTGAATGCAATGACTCTAAATGTGACATAGTTGAATTTCCTAAGTTTACTATTGATGTGTCCAAGTCCGCATCAAAACTTACTGGATCAAATGTTTTGGTTAACAAACGTCAAGTGGTGTGTTTTCTATTGGGAAGAATGATGGTCGTGTGAAATCTTTTAAAAAGGGAGAAGGCACCACAGGTTGCAGGTTCCCCAACCCCTGGGGTGTTTGTGTTTGGGAAACCTGATAATGTGAAACATGAAAGGGAATCTAAACCTCAAAACTTTGTCCCTTATCTTGAAGTTTACAATTTTTATGACCAACATGTGCCTATAAAGTGGGAGTATGTTGTGGCACCTCGTCCAAAAGTCAGGTCAAACCTCCTTACTTTGACTTTTAGAGTAACTACTATGTGCCTTAATCTTAACTACTTAACTGTCAATAACTGAGCTTAACTGATAAAACCGGACATAAGTTAATTCTGACGTTTGTATTGGAAACCATTCCCTGATAAAAAAAATATTAAGTAATTAATGGAATTTCAATAATAAAAAAATAAATATAAAAATGTATTTTTATATTTTCTTTGGAAACAGTGTCACGGATTTACATCAACGACACAACGACATTTTAAGCGATTACGTAATTAAAATAGCTTAGTTTTAAATACTCTTGATGATCGAGCTTAAAACCGACGCGAACAAGCTAAACAATAGTCGTTAACGATCACGCGTACGGAAAACTGCATTTTGTATCAACTTTATGAAAAAAATGAAATAACTGACACAACTTATATATTTTTATGTACTAAAAAGTATAACGAAACATTTCGTTGTCAAGACTCAACCAAAACCAATGACCCGTTCGGGCCCAGTTCGGCCCAACAAGCTCAACGAACCAAAAACCTTGAAAACGAACACATAACTCGACCCGATAACCAAACCAGAATAACCAAGCATCCGACTCAAACCGGAGGACCTGGCCCACGGCCCAACCGGCCCAGGCCGAACCCGGCGGCCTGTTTTCTCTACGGCCCAACCCGAGAAACTCGGCTCGTTTTCCTCGTTATTTCCCTTGGGCTTCGGCCCGACCCACAAACAATTTGTTTAATTATCTTTGGCCCATGATTTTTATATATTAAGTCCACTACAACTTTTATAAAAATGTAGCCCATCAACTTTATAAAAATCACCACCTTTTTAGTTATTTATACTTGGGTTATATTTATAACAATTATGATATTTAAACATTACTAACCTCCTCATATATTATAAAAGCCTTGTCATTTTATAAACATGACACACCTCTTATAAAAATAAATCACCAACAAGTTAGTGAATTTAGTGTCGTGAATAAAGAGCCATATCTCCACCTAGCTTCCCTAATTTAGGCACAAGCCTAATACAACTAGACTTAGTTGTCTTAAGTACTAATGCATGGAGGATTAAGCTATTGACCAATGTGTTATAACCCAAAATTTACCTATAAAAAGGAGGCCTCCACCACACTCTTTCACCACACCAACATAACACACTCACTCCCCCTCCTCTTGCTCTCTTTCCGCCGGCACTCCAAGTAGGGGTGTTCAAAAATATCCGAATCTGAAATATCCGAAATATCCGAAGTTAAAATATCCAAAAATTCGGATATCCGAATTTTCGGATATCCGAATTTTCGGATTCGGATTCGGATATTGATTTTAAACATTTTCGGATATTCAGATATCCGAAAAATATCCGAAATATATATTTTTTAAAATATTAAATTATATATTATTTAGTTTAACATACTTTAACTTAAGAAACCCTAAATCTAAAGTTCTAAACTCCGATTTTCATTCTCTTTGCATCTTTGGATCCCGTCGTCCTCCAAATCTCGACCCACACTGGCTCATTGCCTTACACCACCGATTTGTAGTTTGTCATCGAGCTTGTTGCACACGGATTCGAGCTTCAAAATCGAGACATTTTTTATTTTTTGTTGGTATTTGACTATTTAATGTACTTGTATGAGACTATTTGCTAATTTGGATGTTTATCACTAGTAATTTTAGAGATTGAATGTATTTTTTTTTTACTTTTTTTTTATGTTTTGAAAATTCGGATATCCAATTCACTATCCGAATCCGTATCCGAAATTTCGGATATCCGAAATTCGGATATCCGAAATTCGGATATCCGAAATTCGGATATCCGAAATTTCGGATACGGATTCAGATAGTGGAAATCAACTATCCGAAATTTCGGATATCCGAAATTCGGTTATCCGAATTTTCGTATATCCGGTTTTGAACACCCCTAACTCCAAGACCTGCCACCGCCGCCGGTTGGCCACCACCGGCCACCATCTCGGTCGCCGTAGCACCGCCGATCGCCGCCACCCACCTCCTTCCTCTCGGTTTCTTTCCCCACTCCATTGTGAGTCTTCAACCCCCCATTTCTCCTATATCATCTTACTTGATTAAACACCCAAGTTTACCACAAAGTCTTGACAACAACCACCAAATATTTACATTTTGTTTAAATCATCTAACAAAACTCTCTTCTCTATCTCATCCTCCAAGATCCAAACATTTCTTTGGTACCTTAAGGCTTAAAGTAGCCAAGAAATATGGTGAAACACACTAAGAAATCCAAGGAAAGTATTAGTGTGCACCAAGGATTCTTGTATTCTTGCAATTTCATTTTATCTATGTTATTTGCTTTATTTGGTCCTAACACTTAAGAGTGTTAGTAGATTTAACCTACTATATAAAATGGCTAACAAATGAAATGGAAATATGAAATGGGTATTAAATTTATGATCATATGCTTAGTTTGTCCTAACACACTAAGTGTTAGTTGATTTATTTATATCTCATGTTAATAATGTTATTTGGTCCTAACACTTAGTGTTAGTAGATGGAAAATGATCATATGGATATTGTTACATTTGGTCATAACTAGTAATGAATGGATTAAAAGAACATGGGAATGGACAAGATTGGCTAAATAAAATACACGAGACTTACTTATTTTAGTTAAAATGACATTTATGTCAAATGATTTATTTGACATAAATACTTGGATTTATTACAAGTTTTAACTATATAAAGACATTTTCAAAAAGAGAATAAAGTTTATATAAAAATGAATTAGTTAATTAAATGGATATGTTTTATAAAAATGATTTTTATAGAAATAGTCAAGAGCCATACATGGGCTTCTATATATATTTATAACCTTTTAAATCTTACTTTGATGAATCAAAGTAATCGAGACAAGAATACGTTGCGTAGTAATAAAACCGGGACCCATACGACGATATACGCGATAACATAAACATTGGGAATTTTAAATCAGTCACATGTCTTATCTTTGCAAGATGACTTAAAGGTTTATATTAAATAAACTTTTATAAATCCAAGTATCCTCATGTATTATTTTAAAATAATGTTTTAAAACTTTAAAATGGAGATGAATATTTTATGAGTATAAAATATCAAATGATTTCTATTTACTAAACTATTAAACGTTTTGACTTAAAACGTATCTTTAAAAGATTCAAATGATAAACGTTTTACGACGAAATAAACTTTAAATAATTATTCCTTGATTAATAATTATTTATAAAAGTTTAAGCTAGGTTTTATTTACAATTCACCAAGATTTGTTAATCATAATTATTTAAACAAAAATAATTATAACTTATATAAATAACCAATCGAGCTTATAAAAATAATAATAAACATAATTATTTAACACAGTGTTCAAGACTTGATTGACTTATTTGCTGATTATCCTCATTATTTAATATTTATTGGACATAAATATAAATCATCACGTACGTATATATTTGTACATTAAATACTAACATCGGGCTTTCCAAACAAATACAAATGAGATTGTACGTCAAGACTTGACCGGTATCACTTGGGTGACAATTGTTACTCAATTGATTATAAACCTTATGCAATTGTCTTATGATTTAATTAGGACGTTATTTGTTATCCTTATCACTCGGTTTAGTTCATCATCCACTGATCAATGAGAGTTTCACGGGCCCTTTTCTTTTAACTGTTTTATACTCTTGGGGGAGAAATCATGAACTGATAAATGCTTTTTACTTACTCTTATGGTTTATCTATTAGTCGTATGACTGCTTGTTCTCTTACTGATGCCCAACTATGGTACATTATCGTTATAAATGTTTGTACAACTGTATCCCACCATTAATTGATTTCAATTAGTTCTGTACGAAACGATATCTAGTGAATAGATCTATTTGGGTTGACAACCCTGCCCAGTTTGGTCGCTCCAAACCTGACTCCGTACATTGTCAAGGGGTACACGTCAGTTATTCTGCTCTGTTCGTTATCTCTCGGGCGAGATACCATGGGTGGGTAAACCGTTAGTATTTGAAATCAAGGTTCAGGTGAGATCATACAACCACAATGGTAAACCAACGTAATATTTAAGTATGCCAAAACTGTTTTGCAAACCTTAAACGTAGAGTCATAAACCTGTGAACCTCACCAACTTTATGTTGACCTTTTAAACTCATGATTTCTCAGGTAACTTTCTTGCATTAACGTGCTTGCAGATCACTATATATGATTACACCCAAAAAAATGCCAATGTGCACAACAAAAGAGACCCTCTAGTGTCCAAAACCCTTTAGCCCCGACTTTGTGATTAGGCTTATGTGTTTCATGAAAGGTTAAAACCTGGCTGAAAAACGCCTCAGAGTTGAAATCATAAAAGTCTTTGTATATTATCCCTATCTCTTATGATCTGTTTTTTCTCTTCTCAACCAAGTCTCGAGAAAAGATTCAAACTCTGGATATGAAAATTTGAAAATATGTGGTAGGGAATGATCAAGCTTGATAGACTGCACAAATTAATTACCTAGGATTTGTGTGTAACTGTGTTATGTTCATAATTAATATACTTAAAAGATAAATAAGTGACAAACAGCCTGGAAAAGAGGAATATGGGTTTAAAGTGGACCAATATACTGGCAATCACCTGGACGTGTTCGAGTAACAGATGCTGAAAAGGGTTCCTCAGTTCAGACAAAGACGTTTGATCCCAAATAAATCCTTCTATTTAGTAACTTGTCTATATTTGTTTTAATTTTATATTTCTTTTGAGTATTTTTAATTTTTATTGTTTGTTTTACAACCATGGCCAGGTTAATTTAAAGTTTTAATATGTTTTTATGGGTTTTGTGGAAGAAACTATGCCCCACCCCAAAAGTGACCCGGTTTTTTTTTTGGGGGGGGGGGGGGGGAATGCGAGATAAGAAGGGAGATAATAGGCATTATCTTAGGGGGAGATATGTATTATCTCAAGGGAAGTGTGAAGAGTCCTGCTAACCCAATAACCAGTCATCATTGTCTGGTTAGTGTTTGTTTCATGTTGTGCATTGCAGGTTAAATGCAAAAGAAATGTCATGGAAAAGAAAATTCAAGGACTCTGTTGATAAAAGCATTGCTGCTGCTGGTACTTGTGTTGAAGAACCAGCCGGAAAAAGGACTTACCCTATGGAAGAATCTGATGCTTAGGGGAAGTTTGTTTGTTTAAATGAAGCTTCCAAAGATCAAGAAGAAATTGTACACAATTTAAGGGAAAGCTAAATGCAGACAATTCAAGAAGTTCAATCAAGATTGCAAAGATAGAAGTTCATTCAAGAATGCCAAGATAGAGGTTTTAAAATTTTATCCTCTAAAGACGAAGTCAAATCAAGACAGTTACTGTTGATTCAGCAAGGACCAAAATTTCGTTCAAAAAAAAGGCAAGTGCATGAGAATCCTCCTCTCACTACTTGTTCGTTATTTGAAGTCCAAGCTGATGATGATTGAGAGAAAGCTGCCAAAAGTCTGTCGTTGTTGCCCAATGAAGTTCAAGCCAAAAGAAGATAGCAAAGCTAAAGTCTAAAAGTTGAAGACATTTAATATCACAAGCCTAGGAGAAGATTGTAGAGGCTAGAATTATGAGTCTTGCAATATTAAATGGGTTTGCAAATTATAGAGGTTTGGGCTTGTAATAGTAACTTATGTGGGCTAGTTTAGTGGGATGTGGGATTGGCCCATGTAACTAGGGTATGAGTTTGTATTTAAACAAACTCATACCTCATTTGTTAGGGTTCACGAATTTCAGAGACAGAGAGGGAGCAAGAAAGAAACGATTTTCTCTTTAAACATTATACCAGACGAATCAGAGGATTCGTGTGCAAGTCTTAAGGTTTAAACGTTCGGTAATCATTAATCTATTGTTTTCATTGAGTTTAATTCGTTTTCTCATCTTTGTTCTTGAATCACTTGTTTACACGAATTCCGCACGTGTATACGAGACTAGGTATCGTGTTAGACGTTTTTACGATCCTACAAATTGTACTAATGCTTGTGTAAACTTGAAAAATGAAAGATGTTTGAATATTTAAACTACTTGTGTAAACATTTTGGAGCTACATTTATAATTTTATCTTATTCCTGAATTCTTATTTTATATTGTAAATAATGTGATTTTTGTTGCAATGTGCCATTAAAGGTAGTACACACACATATAAGATAACCTTTTAGTGACACAAAAAATAAAAAAACAAAAGTACCACTAACTAGCATAAGTTGGTAGCTAGATAACATTTAGTGGCACAAAAAATTTGCTAAGTGCCACTAAAACCACAAAAACTTTGTGTGGCACATTGAAAAAGTGTCATTAATAGCATTAGTGTCACCACTTCTAGTGGCACTATGCCGCAGATTCCTAAAATGGTTTTTAGTGGCACTTTTTAGGCTTTTGGTGACACTTTTTAATGCCACTGAATGACATATTTTTTGTAGTGTCGGGCAAACCGACTTTCAGATTTTACAAAATTTAACTTCTTATATTTTGAAATCATTATTTTATAAAAATAAATATACATTTATGTGTCAAATGATTTTTTATAAAAACGCGACTAATACCATGTATTGACGCAAGGTAGAAAACGTACGTTCGAACCTTATTAAATGAAGGAAATTATTTATTCTTTCCAGAGGTTCAAAACCTTATAAATATTTAATGATATTAAATATTTGTATTTTTTATGTCATTTTGTGAAAATAAATATATTATTCAATATAATATTTTCTAAACACAAACAATATTTATTTATTCAAGTAAATATTTTTTTCCTAACATAACATTATTTGTTTGCCAACAAATAATTATTTCATGATTTCCATCAATACCAATTCCTATCATGACTTGACCTTGAACATTGGGTGACGTATTCACTTACCCAATGTGGCCAACCCTAAGATGTCTTAATATTATATTGTAGATGCTAGCTAGACTACTTTCATTTCCTGTTCAAACATGTTAGTGCACCAGCTGTTGATGTGAGTTTTCACGGCCCCTTTTTACTTTTCCGTTTTCTAAACTAAGGGGAGAATTCAATGAATGCCAACTCAAATATTTTGTCTGATATTATTGATGCCTGTAACACGTACTGATTGCATATTCTTTTCTTATTTCCCCAACTTGTATAATTCATGTTGAATCATGTTTATATGCCAAATCCCACTATTAATTGAATTCAATCGGTTCATACGAAGCGATAGCTAGTGAATAGATCTTTTTAGGTTCACGACCCTGTCCTGATTGGTTGCTCCAATACTGACTCCATGGTTATAGTCAAAGGGTACATGTCAGTTGTTCTGGTCATTCGGTATTCTTGGGGAAAGATGCCATGAGTGGGTAATCAGTTAGCTTTTGAATTCAAGGTTCATGTATAATCATTACAACCTCAATATCATATATGTATATATATATATATATATAATATCATGACGGCTATACATTCAAACTTGTTTCAAACATTTTCATGTGTCAGTAAACCTGTGAACTCACCAACAATTATGTTGACTATTCAAATTCTTGAATTCTCAGGTAATTAGCGATGCATTTCATGAAGTCAATCAACAAATCCTACATGTTTTGTTCATGGTCTGCATGCTTGCATATTCATGTGGTCATTTTGAAGATTTATTTGCATTACACCATTATGGTTATGTTTTAAAATCTTAGATAATAGTCTTTTGAAACTTAAACATGTCGTATCACTACTACATTTTTCGCTGCCACATTAAGTATTTTAAATAAATATTTATGATTTTTGTTTCAAATACAAATGACTTTTCTAAATGTTCATTTAGAGGTCATTCATTCTTGCCATGACCCCATGATGTCTATCAGTCACACATCTATGTTTCGCCGATTCCAGGTGGTGACATTTACAGACACAGTATTCTTTACCTTTAACCTGGAAACCTTCAAGTTGCTCCATATAGATTTCCCTATTCAAATCACCATGAAGGAATGTTGTCTTGACATCCATCTGCTCAACCTCAGATCAAGACTAGCAGCCAGACCAATAATTACTCGGATGGAACACATCTTCACAACTAGAGAGAATATCTCATCAAAATCAATACCCTTTCTTTGACCAAACCCTTTGACCACCAATCTAGCCTTGTACCTAGGCCATGAGGTATGTTCTTCAGTCTTCACTTTGTAGACCCATTTGTTCTTCAAAGCACTTTTGCCTTTAGGCAACTTTACCAGGTCAAAGGTATTGTTCTCATACAAGGATTTCATCTCATCATGCATGGCTTCAACCCACTCTCTTTTCTGTTCATCTTTCCATGACCTCCGTATAACACTTGGGCTCTCCCCCATCAGTGAGTAAGTCTTACTCATTGGCAGAATAATGGGTCAAAGGATGACAGTCTCTTGTGAATTACCTGAGTGGGACAAATGTTGGCATATTTGGAAGAGGTAACTCAGGAGTCAGGATGATTATTTTCATCTAACTCTGACTGTTGCCATGTTGCTCTTCGGTTAGAATACCATCTCCATTATGTGGCTGAGTATGCTGATGAGGAATGATATCTAAATCAGTAAGATCATCAGTAGATTGAGGAACTATCTTTGTCTTCTCAATATCTTTCAAACTCTGATCTTCCATAAACACGATCAGTGGTGAAACCAGAAGTTTTAAATTGGAGGGTCACAATAATTTTCTTTAGTGGTGTGTATGATTTTTTTATTAATTCAAATATTACATGATAAAATTTGTTTAATTTCTTAAATACACTTTTTATGTTTGTCGTAAAAAAAAACTGTTAGAATAAAAAATAAAGAAAACTAGTTTAGAATAAAATATATTAATTACATTTTTTGGGTAGCCAAAGGTAACAACAATCTCTAAAATAATTTTGTATATTAGATTTCAATGCTAGGGTCTTGCTAGTAGACTGGAGCCATCGTAAACTCACTATCACTAGCTTTATTTAATATTTCTTTTAAATAGTCCGGTCACCTGTTGACAGTTGCACAAACTTTTTAAAATAAAATAGAAATAAATAAATACTTATTCCTTGCTTTATCTTCTTCACGTAAGAAAACTCAAACCACTACTAGAAAGAGGGGCTTTCTTGACGCGTGAACGATGACGCGCGGTATTTAATGACGCGCAAAAACACGTGTCATAAAAAACTGTCAAGAAATGTAAATTCTTAAGGGTAGATGACGCGCATTTTTGCGCGTCATAAAATTTATGTCATAAATCTATTTAAAAAAAACACGGAGTACACTTAGTGATTTACGCGTCATTCCATTCCGTCACTTTATGTTTTTCTTTTTTATTTAATTTTAGTTCCCGCTTTCCATAAAAGTCTATATTCCCGCCCACCGTTCCAAAATATTCTTCCTCAACCCTAACTTTCCTTCACATCATCTTCGTCGCTCTAATCCACAGAAACACCACCGCCCAACGTCAGTCGCCTACCTCACCTCCACCTCCGCCCACCGCTCTCTACACGAAACCCCGTCCAAAGCTATCCACTGTCCTGTTCACGATCTGCCTAATAATGGAGCTCCGATGCTCCTTACGTCTCTCATACTAGACCTAGGGTTTATCAATCGCCTAAATTGTGGTACCTTAGAGTTACAATAATGGAAGATGAGGACCTTGAAATTACCCCAAATATTCTGCCATTAATAGCGCCTGATGTTAGAGTGAAAGCGCAGTTAGGGTTTCAGCTAGTACCATTGAGGAGCTAGGGTTTGGGATTACGAGTCGTTGACTGTTAAATGGAGGTTAGCGACTTCCGATATTGTTTTTTAAGTGTTGATTGACTGATTGTAGCTTTTGATTTCGAGTTATTTGATTAACTTACAGGGAATAGAACACTTATGAGGTGGTGAGGAAGGTAGGGAGAGGGAAATACAACGCAGTTTTTTGAGGTATTTCACAAATCAGGTGCCAATTCCTGCACTTTCTTGGGCAATCTTTAAAGTGTATTGAGGTTCCATCTTGATGATGCCACAATCTTTTTTGATGTTCTTCTAGGGCATGTGTTATACAATCACTTCTTTGCATTCTGTAGAGTAAAACCTGCAAGCTGCAACAAATTGCTTTTTGTTTAAATTGATACTGATGTACAATTAAGATCATATTCTATCTCGATAGACTGTTTCTGTTCTGTTCCGATAAGCATTTAGGTATCCTAAATGCAATATTACTTCTGCTCATAAACTGAGCTCATTTGGGATATGTTTCATCTCAACTAACTTTACTTTAGTGATACTCTGATCATTACCTTTTACATATGCTACTTAGTAAACGTTGGTGACAGCAAGGCACTTGCTGAAGCGGTCAAATGTTGGGCTCGTCCAGTCATACTTTCAACCAAAGAGCTTCTTGCAGTAAACAGAAGCCAGCATTATGTCGATAAGAGGTGAGAAAAACAGTGGTTGTCGTAGGAGTTAACTCCCTCCTAAAGCTTGCTAAATCCCTAAGCTGTTCCACCACAGGTTAATGGAGAGACGGTCACAGCCGTTGATTTGAGTTTGGCACCAAAGCTGCTCCACCTTCAGGTGACTCTTGGCCATTTTAAGAAGTGGACTATTCCTGAAAGTCTTACTCGTGTGCATAATTACATGAAGGTATGACTCTTGCATCATTATCTAGTTAAAGGATTAATGAGGGTCTAGTGTTTGGGTAAAAATATTTAACAAAACCGATACTATTTATCTGATTATTTAGGGGTTAAATAACCGGTTGAGTTGTAACTTTAACAAATGTGATAAAGATTACGTAACTTTTTAAATAACCAGAATTTGTTGATTATCACAACTCAAAATAGTAGAACCACATACATCCAAACACCATCTCTTGCAACCTTTTTGTTACAACTAATAATGATTATAATTATTCCGTACTACATACTCACTTCCATTGTGCAGACCTGATGAAAAAAAAAACTATTTGCAGAATCTGCTCAACATGCATAGAAACTGTTTCGTAACATGGCTGCGTTTTCAAGATCAATGAGTGTATGTAGTCATTCAAGTAAAATTTTAAGCAGCTTTAGGTAGTCCTTGACTATGAAACCATCTTGTAAGATACTTCTTTTTCTTTTTCTTTTGTCTGTTTGTTTTTTCTCTGGGCACTGGACTGCTTCTGCTCCCATATGTGTTCAAATAGTGCAATTCTCCATTAAAGAGAGGGTGTTTGTTGATGGTAGAACATTAGCAAAGAAGATAACTGCAAATGATGTGCAGAAGGATAACTGTATTATGGGATTTCCTGGACTGTTTGTTGATGGTAGAACACAACACAAATGATATATATAATATCTATCTATATATATGTAACATAACTGCATGTGTTAGATGTTATATACTGGTGCCAACCTGAATCTTTGATTTATGTCTCAAATTTTGCATTATTTTTTCTCATCAGGTGAATGGATGTGTGCTTCAGTGGGACTGGCGTGTACACCTCACATCATCCATGTTGAAGTTGGAGAGGTACTTGATTGCCCATGAATCCATGATAACCCACATTATGTAATGGTTGTGGAAGGGACATATATGTTGTAAGAATGCTTAGGAAAATGATAGTGTTAGATTTGTTATTATAGGTTATTCGCCTACCGGATCCAATTGTAAATTAATGTTAACTTTGTAATGTTTGCTCTATATATGAAATGTATAATTTTACTACAAGTGTATTTTATTTTGTATTATGAGGTTAATTGTTATTAATGGGGAAATTAGTGATTTTACAAACAAATATTTTTTTTTAATTTTTTTAAAAAACCATGACGCGCAAAAAAGCGTGTCATAAGAAGATTTATGACGGGGGCTTCCTTGACGCTTATTTTATGACACAAATTTATGACGCTTTTTTGCGTGTCATCGTTTGCGCGTCATAAATGGGATGACGCGCATTTTGCGCGTCAAGAGGATTCTTGACCCTGCCTTCCTTGACGCTTTTTTGCGCGTCATCTGGGCCCTTTCTTGACGCGCAAAAAGCGTCAAGAAAGGCCATTTTTGTAGTAGTGAACCCTATTCGTTTTGCAGAGACTTTCATCGCCTGAATATAACACTTAGAAAACTTCCTATCAATTTTATTTTTTTCTTTTAACTTCTAACTAATCTACTAATGATCATTTAAGGGTCAAAGTTTGAAAATCGATCAACTTACATAGCTATACAAAATAAGAAGTTCGGCCGGCCGGAGGGTCAAGTGACCCTCCTGACCCCCCCCCCCCCCCCCATGTGGTTCCACCTCTGAACACTACATCTCGACTTCTTACAAGTTCCTTCACGACTTCTTACAAGTTCCTACAGAACTGGGTCATATAACCTATACCCAAACTCATCTTGCTCATGACCAAGGAATATACATGATTTAGCCTTCACATCAAGCTTTGATCTTTCATCTCTAGGAATATGCACAAAAGCCTTGCATCCAAAGACCCGTAAATGACGATACGAAACATCCTTGCCACTCTTAACCCTGTCAGGAACCATAAAAGACAAAGGAACACAAGGAGTAAGGTTAATAACATGTACCGTCATATTTAAAGCTTCAGCCTAAAAGGAATTAGGCAACCCTACATGTGAAAGCAAACATCTTACCCTCTCAACCAATGTTCTATTCATTCGTTCTACTAAACCATTCAATTGTGGTGCCTTTAGAGGAGTCCTCGGGTGTCAAATTCCTTTCTCTCTACAATAGGCATCTAAAGTACCAATGTATTCATCTCCATTATCTGTTTGAATACATTTAAGCTTCTTCCCATTTTGTCTTTCAATCATGGCATGAAACTCCTTAAACACATCTAATACTTGATCTTTAGTCTTCAGGGAATAAACCCATACCTTATCTGAATGATCATCGATGAATGTGACAAAATATGAGGCACATCCAAGTGATTTAGTCTTCATAAGACCACATACATCAGAATTAACAAATCAAGTATACCATATTTTCTAGAAGGAGGATGGTTTTTAAACAATACTCTATTTTGCTTACCTTCCAGAAAATGAGAACATTTCTTCAAATGAACATTAGTCACACTGGCAAGGCATTTCTCTACAGCAATAAGGACATCCCCTTTTCACTCATGTGACCAAGTCTCTTATGCCACAAGTGGGTCAAATCAGTATTCACCGATGAGTGAACTGAATCTCTAGAGATCTTCGGATGTGCCGTGTATAGCTTTGAGCTTCTTTTACCTCTTACCACAATCAAAGAACCACGAGTGAGTTTCCAAATTCCATCACCAAAGAAATTGTGGTAACCTTCATCATCGAGCAAACCTGCGGAGATCAGATAAAGTCTAATATATTGAACATGTTTTACATTGTGTAAAACCAATTCCATCCCAGTTTCAAACTTCAAACAATTATCTCCAACACCAATGATTTTTGATAGCCCATTATTACCCATCTTAACATTCCCAAAATCACCAGCAGTATAAGATGAATAAATTCCCTTTGAGATATCACATGACAAGTAACACCCCGGTCAACAACCCAACTCGAATAATCATGTGTAATGTTCACCATATCATAATCACAACAAATAAAGAACTCCTCAGTGGCAGTATTAGCTTCAGCGGTGTGATTGCCACCATCATCTTTCTTGTTGTTGTTCTTTTGGTTGTTGTAATTAGCCTTCTTGTTCTCCTTCTTCAACGGTCTGTAGTACCGTATCACGTGCCATTTTTTACCACTTGCTCCAATTATTCACTTTGTTGCTTAGACCTCTACTTTGACTTCTCCCCCTGCTTTCTGTGACTAAGAGTCTAAGAGATCTGAATGTGAAGACGAAGCTTGTGACTTTCTTCTCAGCTCTTCATCTAGAACACTACCCTTAGCCAATTCCATGGTGATAATACCGTTAGGTGCAAAGTTGGACAATGATGTCCTAAAGCTCTCCCAAGAGCCGAGTAAAGTACCAAGGAGCCATAAACCTTATATCTCATCTTCAAACTTAATACCCATTCGTACGAATTGATTAATAATACCCTTAAAAGCATTCAAATGATCAGCAACAAGAGTTCAATCACAATATTTTAAGTTTATCAACTCTTTAATCAAGAATAACTTATTATTCCTAGTCTTTCGAGCATACAACTCCTCAAGCTTGGTCCACAAAGTACGAGCATGAGTCTCTCCATTAATATGGTTAAAAACATCATCTACCCATTGCCGGATATACCCACAAACATTTATGTGCAGAATATTCCACTCCTCATCAACTTTGTCACCCGGTTTATCAGTACAAAAGACAAACATATAATAATCCTACATATAATGAAGGTCTTCCATCTTTCCTTTCCAAAATAATTAGAACCATTCAAATTCACAATCTTACTTATATTAGCATCCATCGTTGAAGAAAGACCTAAATCTCAATACCGAGAGCCAATGGCTCTAATACCACTCTGATGAAAAAAAAAGGGGCGTAACCAACCACAAACGGTATACTAAAAAACGCGGAATCAACTTCATCTAGTTAAAACCTTTCCCAACCCGAACGAACCTATGAAGATGCAAACAAATAGATAATCTAAAATAGTAAAGAGACACAGAAAATTTTAGCGCGGAAAACCCCTCCAAACAAGAGAGTAAAAACCACGGGACTACTAGAGCCGCTTCAAATCCACTCTTACTAAATCAGAGCACTACAAAGTCTTTTCTAGGTATACTAGAGACATACACAGATCATCATATACTTGGAACACACAACGTCAAGTATATGGTACAAAATAAAAAGAGAAGAGTAAAAGGTATCACTAAAAAGAATCGATGTAAAAAACGTCTCTTGTCTTCAAAATAGATCAACACCAAGTTGTCTTTTTTCTTGCCCGATCGAACGGAAGAAGAAACCCTTAAAAACTTTTATCTCTCATTTTGTTTATCTAATGATATTGTTCTACCCAAAAATAGGGTTATAAAACTATTTTAACCAAAACTCATGGCCGGTCAAACAAATGAAGTAAATTCTCAACAACCCAGATTTAGAGTATTAAATGATCAGGGTGCCCATGAAGGATTTATCACCTAATGAGGTTTTTAGGCTGTGAGGGACCAGAGAATTTTTCCTCCCGTGAGGCTTTGAGGTGGGGCTTTTTCCCTTAGTGAAGAAAATAGAGTCAAACAAAAGTGGGTTAATACTTCGGGTGACTCATAAGTCCATAAGGGGGGACGGAGTGGAGCTCGACTTTACTACTGGCTTCCTCGGCTTTCCGTTCCTCACCACTGCCACTAGTCCGGCTACTTCCATGCGACTTAATTTTTGAAGTTTTGGGGCAAGTAGTAGCCGACGAGGCTACTTGTATTGTGTGTGGGATAGTGGGTCCCATCCCCACTTTTACTCATACCCCTTCAAATACCACTCTCCCTTAAATTCTTTGTAATTCTTCAAAATTTCTACATTTTTTTCTCTCTAGCGTGACGCACTCCTATTGTATTGGTTAAAACCAAAACTTTCAAAACTACCCCTCCCCCAGCCTAATAACCCAACAAAAGTTTGAGGGAGAAAAGCGACCCAAATGAAAAATCTGTGTGTTAAGGGGCCTTACGAGAAAATAAAACTCCCGACAAGTTTGAATAGTAAAAATCACAATACATTACTTAAGACTATTCGTAGTGCGTTTAAAACCCATATTCACGTCCCTTTTACGCCCCTTCGCATCCCAAACACTATTTTAGGGGGCGCTAAAAGTAAAAGAATTGTGAGAGGCGTGAGATATTTCACACCGAAAGATGGAGGATTTAGAGAGAAATTTAATGATGATGGACTTGACAGGGGCTTTAACCACGGTATTTGAACCGATAACCGTATAGTATAGTTAGGAAGTCACTATTTTACGGTCGAACAATAATGTGCTGCCTCGTATATGGAAGCAAAAAAGGGGGAGAGAAAGATAAGAAATGGTGAGAGGAAGCAGAGTTGTTGAAATCAGCAAAACTCTATCGGAGATACTCGTCTGTCCTCTCTCTAAACAACCCTTAAGGTACTTACTCTCATATCTCTTCAATTCAATTTAATTATTGAAACCCAATCCCAATTTGATGCCATTGTTTATCGTTTTAGGGTTTGTGAGAAATCGAATTCCCTCATCAGTGATGCAATCGGCGTTTCGTTTCCGGTGAGTTCTTCATTCCTCCTTATCATTCATCAAGTCTACTACTTTCGATTTCTCAACATTGTTGTGTTAATCAATGTGTGCTTCCTGGATGCAACAATATGCATTTCTTTGCTAATTTAGGGTATTGGGGATTTGGGGCATTTGTAAGCAATCCCTAGTCTGTTTCGAATGATTCGAAATTGAACTCAATCGAATCTAGCTTTATAGAGTTTGAGTACAACCTTAAACATATAACCTGAGTGTGATTGATTTTAAGAGCTCCGATCGAATTTTGAGTTGTTACAAAGCATGTTATTAGTTGATGGCTAATAGGGTAATAAGGATTCTCATATCAAACTCAGGTCAAGCTTGATAGTTGAGTTCGAAACGGCTTCACAATGACTCTAGTCTAACTTACAATGGGTGTTCGAAAGAGATGATCCAAGGGTTGGCAAATAAAGCTCAAACTTTTATAAGAAGGCGTCAAACTAACTAATCAAATTTGTGCTTAGCCTAAAAATTTCTACCTGAGCTTGAAATAGGACCCTAATTAGATACTGATATTTATATGTTTTGAATATAAGTTATAGAGGATCACGAGGGCATTTCCTTGTGTTATCCCTCTCCCGTGTTAGAATAATGTCAGAGCTAATAGCCACCTCGAGGCGCAAGAAGTGATCAGGGAAAAACCTCGTTCCGCACCTCATGTACATCTGGCTAAAAATTGATCAAAGTTGGGTGTGCACGAGAGCTTAATATGCAAAAACAACCAAAGGGATGAAGAAATTGTCAGGGGTTTACTTAATAATAATGGCGATATCTAAAATAGATAAGGTAGACTGCATATGCAACTTTTGAATGTACATAAAACTTATTTGGTTGAATGCCTTGGGTTTGGGGACCTAAACGCCTGGGGACGCCTCACATATTATAAAACCAAGATAACCATGAAATATATGGCAACCTGATTGTGTATGTACTTGTACTCATTTATTTACATCCAATGATACTACTATAAAAACATACCAAAATTAATTATATGCGAATCTTATTCGAGAATTTGTATTTTAGATTCACATATCCCTTGTGCATATATTAATTGACGCTCATATGTAATTCATGTATCTATTTTTTATACTGGTATAGCTCATGGTTTATGTACGTAATAGACTAAAAAATGATAACGCGAGTAAAAGTAGAAGCGTATCTTTATACTATAGTCGTGTTTGTTATGACTAGACTATAGGTGTGAAATTGTTCATACATGACCATAATAGAGGTACAACACAGCATGAAGATAGCAATTTTTTCATGACCTCAATCAACAGCTTTGAACTCATGACCTCAACATCACAAAGCAGCAACTTGACCAGTTGCTCCAAGGCACACCCTCAGAGCAAGTAATATGCATAATTGTCAAAAGAATAACAAACTTAACAGATCACTGAGTTTTTTAGTCATGGTGTCATGCCATCACAAACATGGTACTAATCTCATAAGAGTATCTTGTATTGATACCAATCTTGGATGTGGTTGTGTTACAATTTCCATATTTATGTTTTTTTGTTAATGGCAACATTCGATATTTATGTATACACCTTTACATACTTTGGGTTTATGGTGGAAATCTTGGATATCCTAACAAGGATATTATCATAAAATCTGACATTCTGTAATGTTGATCAGATTGTAGATGGTATCCCGTGTCTTGTACCAAGGGACGGCGAGATCATTGAAACAGGGGACACACAGAGCGACTATAAAGTCAACTCTGTTGACGCAGAAAAGGATCACAAGACGAAATAAGTGTAAATGTTCTTTTTGGTTGTTTGTCTTTGAGTTCTTTAATTTCTTTTATATTTACTTGTTAATATGCTGAACTCTTTAACTCATTGCAGGTTTTCTTAGACCACGGTGAAGAAGATACTCTAGCTGTCATGAAAGGATGGACATTTGATGGTTTGAAACTACTACAGTTTGCATTATAAATCGTTTGCGTTATGCCAAACTTGTTTCTAGATCTTATAGTAGTAATGATTAGAACATTCCCCAGTTAACCCAGTAAATTTGGTTTGTTAGCTTGATGAAAAAGACAGTTATATCCGATCTTTCTCTTGTAACCTAGATGCTACTTCCATAACAGTTCACGACAAAGTTCAAGAGGAAGTTTGGCAATATGAGGAAGTTCTTTGATATGATGCCTACAATGTTGGTCGTAAACGTACTTTGCTAAAACGCGTTTCCCTTGAAGCCAATAGCCAAGTAGAGATGAAACCATTAAATATGGGATTGAAGAGGAAGATGAAAGGAGGTGTTCTTGGTATCAAGTAGCAATAATACAAGAATAATTTTCTAAAGGTCACTTATATTTATTATGATGGTACATATGCATGTAAATGCACGTATATTGTCAGTTTTGAAATAAAAACCCCTTTCTCTCTATCTATATACACATGTATATAAAAGGTGTGTGCCAAGAGATGATCAAATCATGAAACTAGACCACATGCAGATTCATGATCAAAGACAGCTACATCTCAGTATCCCACAAGTTCAAACCACCTCTGCATGAGGTGGTAATTTGCACCTCATTTAGATTAGAAACAGACCTGCACAAGTTTGGAGGAGGAAACCACAAAATTGATCCTTAATATCTTCTTAAAAATAAACAACCATAAATGACCACATATATACTTTTACATAAGTTTTCTGGAAAAAAATTGTCCAAAAAAATTCATTAGATCCAACAAACCCAAAGTACCATCTCCAAAGCCGTAACTCTATCCTCTATATGTTCTGTTAGTGTTTTTTAAACCTTTTTTGGTTTTTGGTTGGTATTATGTGTTTAATATGCCTCTCAAAACATCATTTCCATCTATAAGTGAATCTCCATAGAAATCCAAGATAGCCTGCATCATCATCGAGGTCTTTTCCTTTCAAAAAGAGTGTTTTATTGTTAATATATATTGCATATATGATTACTCTCATGTGTGACTTCATCCCTTGGGGCCAGGTCACCTCCACCTTGTTGCAATTGGCTAGAAAACTCCTCATTCAATCGAATAACCTCAAGTTGTGAGCGCAACGAATCTTGAACAGCGGCAGGCATAAGCCACCTCATCCAGTCATTTCCCCGCCTCATCTTGTCCCCCTGCAATATCTATATCTTAGTCACCTCTGAATACCGAACTTTGTAAAAAGCTAGTTAATGATCAACTTAAATCCCATACTACTAGAGGCCGGAAAATGAGTGATACAGGTGTTGAATGTCAAAATTGGTAATCCACACGAGTCGGGTTGATTTGAAACGCTTTTTGCTAAACCAAAACTTTTTATAAATAGTTAAGTGCCAAAATGTGATGACAAGGATTATATATTATTTCATTTAGTAGTCTAATTTTTTCATTATAATTATTTAAGAGGTTTATTCATTAACTTTTGACCAGTTTCAGTTTTAGCAAGAATTTACCCATTTAACCTGTTAAGAGTAAAACATAATCTGAATCGGCCCATTCATAATTAAGGGGTCAAAATTTCCTCCTCTAGATACAACGTATCAGTTTATCACTATGCTGGTGTTGAAGGGTATAAATGTTTGTCATGAAATAAAGGTTAAAAGCACGTCACAGCTAAGGTTTTTGGCAAAGAGAAGAATAAAATTAAAATACTAGTAGAAGTTTAGTAATGAGCACCTGAACTTCCACAACAGATGATTTCTGCATTACATTAAAAATTAGCTGAACATTATTAGTCAGACTCAAAACCTGCAGCAAAGAAAATTATTATGTATCTGTTCATAGGAAAAATTAGAGAAAAATAATAATGTAAGTGGTGAAACAAGCTCAAGCATATTAACAAATTGAATTTCAATAGACACGAGCCTTTTGCACCTTGAGTGAGACTTTGACTCTAATGATTTTATGCGCAGTTAAGTTCTATGTCTATTTATAGCCTCAAAGGGTAGTCATATGCAATGAAGATAAATTTTATATATATATATATATATATATATATATATATATAGGGAGAGGATCATTTGAGAACTAATTGGGTTTGAGAACTAAAAAGAACTAATCTTAGCCACTAGTTTATATATATGGAAAACCCCCCCATGAATTTGAATGCTCCCCCCTTGAAAATTAGTGGCCCAAATTGGTTCTCAAAAGTTCTCAAAAGAAAAAGTTCTCATTTGAACCTAACCCTATATATATATATATATATATATATATATATATATATATATATATATAGGGAAGGGTTCGTGTAGACCCCTTAAATTTTGTAGACCCGTAGACCCCTTATAAAACTCAATATTAAAAAATAACCAAATTTACAACACTGAGTTTTATTTTTATTGAGTTTTATAGGGGTCTACGTGGTCTACAAAATTTAAGGGGTCTACACGGAACCCTTCCCTACATATATATATATATATATATAGGGTAAGGATCATGTGAAAACAATTTTTATTGCGAAAACACGAAAACAAATATTAAAACCTTTATAACTTTTTCATACGTTAATATTTTTTAAAAAATTTTGCACCAAAATCCTTAAAATTATGTTAACTTTATTTCCGGAAAAATTTTTTAAAAAAAATCAATTTTTTTAAAAAATTATTATTGCACAGGTGCAATAATTTTTTTATTATTATTATTGCACATATGCAATAATATTAAAACCTTTATAACTTTTTCATATGTTAAAATTTTTTATAAAAAATTGCACTATAAATCTTATAATTCTTTTATCTTTAATTCTGGAGAAAATTAAAAAAAATTCTACGTTTTTAAAAAAAAATTTATTATTGCACATGTGCAATAAAAAATTATTATTGCACATATGCAATAATATTAAAACCTCTATAATTTTTTCATACGTTAATATTTTTGATAAAAAAATTATACCATAGATCTTATAATTCTGTTATCTTTAAATGTTGAATTTTTTTTTAAAAAATTAATGTTTTTTTGTTAATATTGCACATGTGTAATATAATTAATACGTATTATTGCACATGTGCAATAATAAAAAAAATCACGAAATTTTATATGTTTAATTTTTTTTCCCAGAATTAAAGGTGACATAATTTTAAGACTTTTGGTGCAAATTTTTTAAAAAATTATTAACGTATGAGGAAGTTTTAATATTTGTTTTCGTGTTTTCGCAATAACATCTTGTTTTTATTTGATCTTTCCCCTATATATATATATATATATATATATATATATATATATGTATATATATATATATACGGAGATGATCATTTGAAAACTAATTGGTTGAGAGAACTTTTGAGAACTATTTTAAGCCACTAGTTATATTTACATATACCCCCCTCCCATGAATTGTAGTGGCCCCCAACTAAAATTAGTGGTGGAGATTTAGTTCTCAAAAGTTCTCAAAACAAAAAGTTCTCATTTGAACCTAACCCTATATATATATATATATATATATATATATATATATATATATATATATATATATATATATATATATATATATATATATATATGGAGAGGATCATTTGAGAACCAATTTGATTTGAGAACTAAAAAGAACTAATTTGAGCCACATGTTTATTACATGTATCCTCCCTCCCATGAATTGTAGTGGCCCCCACTGAAATTTGTGGTTGAGATTTAGTTCTCAAAAGTTCTCAAAATAAAAAGTTCTCATTTGAACCTAACCCTATATATATATATATATATAGGGTAAGGATCATGTAAAAACCACATCTTTTTGCGAAAACTTAAAAACTAATACTAAAACATTCATAACTTTTTCATACGATCATATTTTTTAAAAAAATTTGCACCAAAAACCTTAGAATTATGAGTTCTTTAATTCTGGAAAAAATTTAAAAAAAAACTTTAACGTCTCGTCGTTTTTTTATTAGTGCACATGTGCACTAATAATAAAACTCATACATATAGTATGCATTAATGTTTTTTTTTAGAAAAATCGCATCAAATACGTTATAATTTTGTTAGTTTTTCGTGGTTTTTTATTAGTGCACATGTGCACTAATAATAAAGCACTTTATACGTGTCGTATATATTAATATTTTGAAAGAGAAATTGCACCATAAATCTTATAATTGTGTTATATTTAACTCTGAAAATATATTTAAAATTTTAAAATTTTTTAAATTTTATGCTACACATGTGCACTATAACTAATAGTTATAGTGCATATGTAGAATTATCATTAGTTCTATTAATATTTTAGTTTTTTAAATGTTTTTAACCTAAACAATATGTTTTCGCATGACAATTCTCATTTGTGTAGTACTAATGAAAATGGTGTACATGTGCACTAATAATACACATGTGCACTATTTTATTTTTTTTTGAAATATCAATTTCTTTTCCAGAATCAAAGACAATAGAATTTTAAGATTTTTGGTGCAAGTTTCATAGAAAAATATTAACGTATGTAAAAGTTATGAATATTTTAGTGTTAGTTTTTAGGTTTTCGCAAAAAAAAAAGAGTTTTCGCAGGATCCTTACCCTATATATATATATATATATATATATATATATATATATATATATATAGGGAGAGGATCATTTGAGAACCAATTTGATTTGAGAACTAAAAAGAACTAATTTGAGCCACAAATTTATTTACATGTATCCCCCCCTCCTATGAATTGTAGTGGTCCCCCTTGAAATTTGTGGTTGAGATTTAGTTCTCAAAAGTTCTCTAAAATAAAAGTTCTCATTTGAACCTAACTCTCTCTCTCTCTCTCTCTCTCTCTCTATATATATATATATATATATATATATATATATATATATATATATAGGTTTAGGGTAAAATACATCCAGCAAAAACGCTACATCCATTGCGGATTCATCTGGGGCGTCCATCAAGATCATCCAACAGCCAGGATCTATGGTGTTTTCGCCTATGGTGTTTTTTCCCCCACCGAAAACACCATAGGCGGAAACACCATATATCCTGGCTGTTGGATGATCTTGATGGACGCCCCAGATGAATCCGCAATGGATGTAGCGTTTTTGCTGGATGTAGGATAACTCGACTCTATATATATATATATATATATATATATATATATATATATATATATATAGGGAGAGGATCATTTGAGAACTAATTGAGTTTGAGAACTAAAAAGAACTAATCTTAGCCACTAGTTTATATATATGGAAAACCCCCCCATGAATTTGAATGCTCCCCCCTTGAAAATTAGTGGCCCAAATTGGTTCTCAAAAGTTTTCAAAAGAAAAAGTTCTCATTTGAACCTAACCCTATATATATATATATATATATATATATATATATATATATATATATATATATATAGGGTGAGGTTCATTGTAGACCCCTTAAAAAGTGTAGACCCGTAGACCATAATTTTAGCCCTTGATCTTGATCACGCGTACGATCGTCATATATTTGTTAAATCCGTTCTAATTCCTTTAACCTGATTCCTTTGAAAGAACTTATATGAGAACCACAAATCATCCACCGGAGAACCAAAAAACACAGTGATAAAATCCCAAATCCGCCGGAGAACAACAGGAGATCCGATCGTACGGTCACCACCACCACCATGTTACCTTCCATTTGCCGGAGTTGAAGTCGTGGCCGCCGCTGAACATTTCTTTATCCTGCAAATCAGAAACCGGGATCAATCTTCGGTCCTTTTTATTAGATTATGAACGCTCGACAATAAAACTAAGATAACGATTTTAAGTTTCTATTTTTGGTTTTGAATATTTTGAAACGCGGACACAGTTAATTCGTTAACTGTTGTGGATTTTGGGATACCTGGTGGCATCGATTTAGGGTAAAATGGGGAAGATGAATGAGCGGCGTTCTGGATAAATGAATTAGGAGACGTTTTGGATAAATGAATTAGGAATCATACTTTTTGTGCTCTACTCCTTTTGCATTTCAAATCTGCTTGAATCTTCTCTTTCAAATGTTTTATTTAATTCATCGTTTGTGAGCCTCTCAGTGTTGATATATGAATGAAGATTTATAATATTAGGTTAAACAATAACTAAAAACTAAAGCTGACAAATAACTAAAGTCGGACCATAACTAAAAACTAAAGTTGCCTTTATGCTTGTATCAATAACTAAAAACTCAGTACAAACTTTTTGCTCACCACGATTTATGCTATAAAAATTTCAGTAGTATATTGGTTATAATATGTTGTTGTTAAAACTCACTGTGCATTAGTAGGGTTAATGCTTAGTTATTTATCTGCAATTGTTCTTTGTTAATTAGTAGTACTTTAAGTCGAATTGCAGGGTGTTACCATCAACTGTGTACTAATTGGTTTGTGATTTTCTGATTTTAAAACCACTGGGGAGTTTAAACTTATGAGTTTAAAATCGATGAGTTTAATAGAATTACTGTTTTACCTAATATGGCTTGTAATCAATCACTAACCAACATTCTCTAATGGTAGGTTGTGTGTTAATGTTGTGGTGTGTGTTAATGGTGTTTGTATTTCTAGTCTCGTTTAAAGACTTTAAGTTTCTAAACATATTTAAAACTCACCAAGCAAGCTTTTTTTCATCGGTGATGTTGGTATGTAATATTATATTGGTCTAATTTTAAGTTGTTAAACATATTTAAAACTCACCAAGGATTAAAAGCCTTACTTTTGTTTTAAAGCTCATTTTTGTTCACCTTTTTTGTTTTGTTCATCAAAAGTTCATTACAAAACTGAGTTTTAATACATCAGTCTTAATCCAGTGAGTTTTAAAATAGTTTGATTAAAACTAATGAATCTTAAAATAGTTAGTTTAAAACTGATGAGTTTAAAAATAGTAAGTTTAATAAAGAGTGAGTTTTATAAAAGTGAGTTTTAATCAGTTACATTTAAACTCAACAGTTACATTAAAACTCAAGAAATGGATTTAGATGTGTTACAACCCCCTTGATTGATACATGTTGTTAGTTTAGAATATCAAGAAATGCAGGTCAGACTTAACACATCTATAAAGATTAATTTTATAACCCGACCGACTGCAAACTAAAAAAGCCGAAAAACCACAGCTAAACTTATTACAAGTTGTGGTCATATAGCCTATTTTGACCCGTTTGACCCGTATAGCCTATTTACGTATTTTGTGATTTTTCTTAAACATTAATGCAATGAGTTCAATTTCAGTGAGTTTTATTCAGATTATGTTGAGTTTAATTTCAGTGAGTTTTATTAACACCCATACCCTATGACGACCTAAATAGAACCAATGTGTTTGGTTGGCTTTCATATTAGCCAAATTTGTAACAAGTTGTCCATAATTAGGTCAACACCATGCCACATCCACATTAAAACTCAATGATTCTGATGTTATTAAAATTTACTGTTTTTAATTGGTTAATTCTGAGATTATAGAGAATTTTATTAAATGTTTATTTACATTATTTCTAATGTTGGATTTTTTTTTTGGTTTAACAGTTCCCAAATCATTATGAAGATACAACATCAAAAGAAGATCGAGTAAGTTATCGGGATTGATCTTATTTTCATACCGATTATTTGTCGAAGTCATTACTATCTGCAGTGTTTCAATATGAAAACACACAAGATTCACTTGATTGACAACAGTGCATCAAAACTTAGCTTCAATGCCAAATATGAAAAATGGCCTCATCGAATGGTATGGAAAATATATATTATTGAGAATAATATCTCTGTTTTAACAAAACTCATTTTTTATGTTAAAACTCACTAATATTAACATCTTCAATATAACACAATTTTTTTTATTAAAACTCACTGATATTAACACCATCAATAAAATTCACTATTTTCACTTGATTTAAACTCACTGGTTATGAACAAACGAAAAACTTGAGAAGAACTTGAGAAGAAAGGTAACTTTGGTAAAACTTTAAGGAGAGATATTCTGACCCCTCAAAGATGTGCCTCAAATATTTCGGTTCGCCAAGTATATTTACTGTTTTCTCTACACAAAAGTCAATTGCTTTACTCTTTTATTTAACATTAATTTTACATTTACGCAGGTAGCTGCTAGCGGCACACATTTAGTAGTGCTGACACGTGAAGGACATGTTTGGACATGGGACAACCATGGCAGGAAATTGTTCAAGCTTTTTATTATTAATTTAGGGTGTATTGTTATACATATTGATAATGTAAGAAGTCCTAAAGTTTTTGTTTGTGGCTGGTGTTCAGGCTGCTCATTTGTTCCTGTTGAAAAGCAGAAGATTTAAAGATCAAAACTAAGAGGAAGCTATGGGTTACGCTCAGTTAGTAATTGGTCCTGCTGGAAGTGAGTTATATTCTGTGAGTTTAATTTCAGTGAGTTTTATTTTGGTGAGTTGTTTTAATGAGTTCTATTTCAGTGAGTTATATTCGGTGAGTTTTAAATTAAAATTTAGTGAGTTATCTCAGTGAGTTTTATATTAATTTCAGTGAGTTATCAGTGAGTTTTAAATTCAGTGAGTTTAATTTCAGTGAGTTTTATTTTAGTGAGTCATTTCAGTGATCTTTAATTTCAGTTAGTTTTATTGAGTTTTAACTAAAATGAGTTTTAAATTTCAATAGTGAGAATTAATGAGTTTTAATCAAGTGAGTTTTGAAACTCATAATCATTGAATTATAAATATCATAATCATTGTGTTTTAATCAAACGAGTTTTAATTGAGTGAATTATTATCAACGATTGATAAATCATTCGAACATTGAATTTCTTATTTAATTGGATCTATTTAAGTGAGTTTTATTTAAGTGAATTTTAAATCAAATAGATGACTTAACTCAGTGTGTCTTATACATAATTGAGTTTAATTAAACTCACTGAAATTAATAAACAATAAGTTATATATAACTGAGTTTAATTAAACTGACTGAAATTATGTATAAAGACTTCGTGAGTTTTATTGCAGTTGTGAGTTCTATTTCAGTGAGTTATATTTTGTGAACTTTAAAACACAGTGAGTCTTAAAACACAATAAGTCTTAAAACACAGTGAGTCTTAAAAATCAGTGAGACTTGAAACACAGCGAGTCTTAAAACATAGTGAGTTTTAAAATAGTGAGTCGTAGAATTAGATTTGTTGAATAACTTTGATTGTATTTAAAACTCACTGATTATGAACTTGATTAAGCTCACTGATTATGAACTTAAAGCATGATTTGGAAAAACTCAATGATTATGAACTTGATTAAAACTCACTTAGTTGTAAAAACTCTAATTTTCACTTACTTTTGAATCTAGATTCTGTTTCTTATTCATTACTTGTTAATTGGTTTGTCTGAAATGCTAGAATTGTTGGTGACTTATCTATCCTCTAGATTCTTTTGTTTTGTTGTAATATGAGTTTTACTTGTTTCCTGGTTGAATGAAGGATACAATCAACATACAAAACACTGGTTCACGCATTGAAACAACCTTATGTCTGGAAAACCGAAGAGCTTCGTACGGATTTACGCACTGCTAAATGGCAGGTGATTAACAATTTGACAACATATTTAAGGATTGTTATTATTAGCTTCCTTTTTTGGTGGACATAAATCTGTTATGAATTATGATATTGATTATGCTGGGTTGAGTTTTTGCAGTTGGAGGAGTTTGAAAGGGTTGTTGATGATAGGTACAGTGAATCTTCTTGTAGCGGTACTAAAATCAGACATGGTGAATTCATTAGTGCAATGGAGAGAAAATTTCAAGAGTTGATAAGTGTTTGAACAAGTCAACGGTTGCCACGAAAATAACCTCCTCGTTCATGGGTACGCCTAGATGAAGGAGAAAGCAAGGAGTTTGCATTGTTTCTTTCGGAAAAAACTGCTGAAACGGAGAAACAAGATGTGGCTGAAAACAAGTTCATTTCTAAGCATAGAAGGACATCAAGTGCTAGTGCTGCTGATGTTGGTGCCTTGGAGGTATTAACGCGTGCTATGAAAGGAGTAAGAGCTGCCTTGAGAGTGATGATGATTGTTACTAGAAGCAACTTCATGGGTGGTATGGTGCTATACAAAGACAGCTTCAAAGATCACAGTATTATGTGCAGTATAATAAACCGACTCAAATGATATTTAGGTACTTATAACTCATTTAGGTGTGGTTGAAATTGAATTCATGACATTCTGTATGACTAGTTTGAACCATTTATTACACTCTACCATTTGCACCTCTCGTATGGATCAAAGTTATCAATAAAATTACAGTGGGACTTTTATATTTAACTTCTACAACAATTTGAGAATTAAATCTTAGTGCAAATTTGATCCATAAATTTGATCCAAGTATGGATCAAATTTATCAATAAAATTACAGTGGGTTATAATACATTGAGTTCACTACTTTTAAATTAATCTTTACAACAATTTGAGAATTAAATCTAAGTGCAAATTTGATCCAAATTAAACATGACTACAAAATCACTTTTGCTATAAAACTCAATTAAAACATTTTAATGTAGTATAGATAAACAACCTAATGTACGTAAACTAAATCTGAATAGTAGACTTTTAGTAAGAGTCAAATTGCTCATAACAAAGTTACCATTGCGTAATCTCACATGGGTTTGAAAAGTTTGAAAAATCTTATAAAACTCACTTGCGATTTAAAAACATAATTCTCTCTAACTTACCTTGAACTCACATGTAAACTTGAGTTTTAATCCAATAAACTCCAATCTAAATTCAATATGAATTAAAATTCATCTAGTATTAAAACTCACTATCTAATACTCATAACCTTATAAAATAAAAAAAAATAAAAAAAAACTAGTTGATAACAAATAATCAAGAAAGAAAGAATTGTCTAATACACCAATAAAACTCAATGTTTTTAAAGCTCACTACAAATTTGAATTAAAAATCATGTTTAACTCAAAATTGAAACTCGTTATTTGTAAACTCAAAAAGTTTTTAACTTCATATTCTTACTATTCTTGTTCATCCCCTTCCTAAAGTTCTTCAACTTTGTCTTCTTCCATTTCATCTTCCGTCTCTTCTACTTCAACTTTATCTTCCTTATTTTGTAATTCAAGCTCATTTTCTTCGGCCTCTACTTCATCCTCATCATCTTCTCCTTTAAATTAATTCACCATTTACATAGTTTCTTCTTTAAAATTTCCTGAATATCATCAAAGCAATAGTGATTTTTAAGATATATGACAATATCATTGCAATTTAAAACTTAACAGTGAGTTTAAAAACATTGAGTTTTAAAAACTCACTATAGAAAAAATTCTAGAATTAGTTTTAACTCAAATAAGTATAAGACTCACCGCAATTGCATAAGACTCGATGGAAATTAAACTCACTAAAAGCACAAATCAGTTGTGACTTTACCAACAGAATAAAACTCACCATAGTGTAATATGAGTTCACTGTTTTCAAATTAGTTTTAATATGACTCTGTTTTTAAACTCACTAAGAAATTCATTGTTTTTAACTCAATAGTGAATTTAAAACCATTGAGTTTTATAACTCACTATAGAAAAACATTATGCAGTGAGTTTCAACTCAAATAAGTATAAGACTCACTACAAATGTATAAGACTCAATGAAATTTAAAACTCATAGATAACACAAATCAGTTGCGACTTTAAAACTCAGTGCACTTTAATATGAGTGTACTGTTTTCAAATGAGTTTTAATATGACTTTATCTTTTAAACTCACAACAGAGTAAAACACATTGTTTTTAAAACTCAAGTGAGAGTTTAAAAACATTGAGTTTTAAACGTCCTACAAAACTCATTATCAAATGCCAAAGTTGACTGATTTTTGAACTCATTATCAAATGCCAAAGTTCATACACACATATATATAGCATTTAGATTAAAATGTTTTTGGCATATGGTGTCAATATATCAAATGAGCAAAACAATTCAATTTCAAGTGTTATAGAAACAAACCTAGTGTAATATTTGCTCACAGAAAGCACAAGATTGAGCAACACTGCATCCCTAAGCACAAGATTGTATTTAGGTAAGAATTTTACTATTTTACATTTAAAAAGAACGTAGAAAAAGAGGGCATATGCAATAATGCAATTTTATTTTATATAAATACATAAGAAACACTATATGTCCAAACATCCACCTAATTCAAGTCAAATTTGCATGTCATTTGAATAAAACTTCTAATATTTTCTCTAATATCATCACCACAAGTGTAGGTTATAACTTAGAACATATGAGCAAGTTGAAGAAACAAACCTCATACGGAGCAAGAGCACAAAGCCAAAAACCCATTATCAATCTACACAAAGGCTCAATAGTAGAGTACAAAGCCAAAAACCCCAACCAATGGTTGTAGATGTTTGACCTCAATTTAAACCTTTCCACATTGAAATTCTTCTTTGTGACCCATATCCTGTATATGCAAGCTCCCAAAAGGACCCACTAAGAAATGCCAGTGACCAAAGAATCTGTTACACAGGGTGTGTAAGGCCCAAACTCATTTTCCACTGCTGTTGCCCAAACACCATTTTCCACCGGACGACAATATGAATCTAGGGGCTTAAAACTCATATTACTCTACTTAAGATGAACCAGCAGCTTCTAGGTTTGAAATCAAACACTAAATTAGGGTTCTAAAGAGGGAAAATAGAACATACCCGTTTAAAATTAAATCTTCCAATTCCTTAGCCGCCACCATATGGTTCCAATAACATCGGGGGAAGGTTGGATCTTACCTCCGCTATTCAAGGCTGCGAGATCAGGGGATGGAGATAGAAATCGCTTGAGAGATGGCTGCGTTTACCTAATCCATGATCTTGAATCTGATTGCTGAAGTTGAGGTCGGCGTTGAAAGAACATATTAGATGAAAATTACCTCGGAAATCAAAAACTTGAACCATCAACCCCAAGTATTAAATTGGTAACATCGATCTTGAAACTGTTGTTTACATAAACCAGTGTTTGCGCCAATTAAATAGGTCGATTGCGGGTTGAAAATCCACCGTAGAACAGCATTTGTAAACGGCGAAGACGGTCACGGCTATATGCCGGTGGTTATTGTGGTGACCTAGTTCTTCTTCGGTGCCGAAGAATGTCAATCAGAGGGAAAAGCTGATCGACCAACTGATGACGGGAACTTCATTCTAAACGTAACTGCCAAAAGACCTAAGTACCCCTCCGCCTAATTCCTTCTAAATCTCATTAAAATTCAGCAATTGATCTCAACCATTTGATTAAAACGATCTAAGGGTTAAAATAGGGGTCTATGGGTCTACACTTTTTAAGGGGTCTACAATGAACTTTTCACTATATATATATATATATATATATATATATATATACTAGGGGAATACCCGCGCGTTGCGGCGGCAGCAGTACATAAGCATTATTCGTCATTTGTCCGCTCGTTATGGCGGCACAACAGTTTGGGTGTTCATTTGGGAAACAACGAACGTAGTACTTATTTTTGTTCGTTTATCCATACCCTCATGTTATATCTTCTAATGTACGTATATTGGTTTTCTCATTTGTATCATCGATTTAGCTTATCTACCCGCGCGTTGCAGCGGCGGCAACAATCAACCAACGCGATACTTGTTTTGTTTTAGTTTATCATTCCTTTCGTAAATACATTGTATTGTTCAAATGTTAGTTTTCTCATTAGTTTTCTCATTCGTAGGATTAGTGTAAGTTGAGAACTGGTTAGGAACCAACATTATCCAGTAACCTGGTATCAATTTCTAGGACGGTGATCGGTTTGGATCGTGCTTTTAGAGTTTTGAAGGTTTACTAAAAGAGTTATTTATTTCAGATAATACCAAGAAATATGGTTTATAGCATGTTATTCGTCTTTTGTTCGCGCTTTGCAGCAGAGCGATATTTTACAACGCGAAATTTGTTTCTGTTAGTGCGATATGGTGCAGCGAAAATTTAAAATGAGTACCCATTTTCTATGTGTGCGATATGACAGTAGTGACACTTTATAACACGACGATGACAATATACAACACGGTACTCAAAAAATAAATATAGGTATGACTAAATCAAGGGTTCATTACATAAAAGAAATGAAGTAATCCATAACAAAAATTGGTGTTTTTCCAGGTCGTTGCTCTAAGTTAAAGTTATCTCTTTTTTGGATAAACAATCAGAATTGTAGTTTGAGATGTAAGGATTGAAGGAAAGGAATAGCGAGTCTCTAACTTTCACTTTTTTTTCCTTCTTTTCTCCTTTTTCTCTATGGCATTTACTTTAGTAGTTGTTGGCTAAGGTCTAGTTTCTTGCTAGACCCTTTAATAAGAAAAATCACTATTCTAACCATTTCGACTTAATATAAAGCGAGTAAATAACCAGACTATGAAAATTAACAAAATAGTCATTTGAATGACTAAAATAACACTCGGTGATGGGAGAATTGAGATTACAAATGCTGCCTACAATCTATTATTATTTTTCTTCATATTTTTAAAACTTTTTGTTTTTTTATTTTTGACAAGCAACAGTTATTTTTAAAATAATCAATGCAATGCATAGTTTGAACTTTCACTTTTTAATTACAATTTTTAATTAAGAAAATTAAAAATGATCAGTCAAACTTAAGAAATAATCAAACAATCCTATACATTTTATTTAAAACCGAAAAAAACATAAATGATAAATTAGTTTTAAAGTACATGTTAATTTTAATTTACCCTAACTTGATGTGGACCTTAAGCCAATATCTACTCACAAAGAAATCGCAGTGCACAGGAGCATAATTAAAATCATAGTGGTTCATCACTAATCATACCCTAATTTCTCTGTATATGTTTAAAACATCCCTGGTAAACTCACCTGGTTTGCATACAGGTTGAAAACAAGTTCACATCCTTGGTAAACTCCTTTTACTAAACCTAACCCTTACAAGAACCATGAAACACCTAATTCTTTACAAATGTGAATTAGCTCAAGAAGCCCAAAGCACAAAGCAAAACTAAAACAAAATGTATTCAACCTTGCATTTTTTAAGCATTGGCGGAGAAAATCAGCTATTCCAAGTGACAGGCCATCTGGTATTGGAGGATGCTTGACGTGAAGAAAAATTGTGAAATTCCATCATGGTAAGGAGGAGCACCGGTAAGTAGTTCAATCGCAGAACATCCCACACTCCATATATCAGATGCAGCACAAACTCCTGGCATTTCACTAACCTGAAAAAGTAGAATTTTAGAAGGGCATAAATGTAAGCTTTGCTAAAAGATCTCAAAATCCGTTGCACATAAGTAAAAGACTTGACAATTTTAATCACTAAAAACATGAAAGATATTAAAGAACAATCCATATTACTTACATGTAGCATTAAAACTATCATATGTTTATGTGACGACCCTAAAACTTTTGCTTTCTTTCCCCAGCAACAACAGCAACGACGACAGCCGAGACTGCGAACGCTATGACGCAAGAATAATTTTCGGGACGAAAATTCCATTTACAAGGGGATGATGTGACATCCGAGAATTTCAAGGTTAACTTCCGTTAGACAATTCCGTTAGTTACGTTATAAGTGTTAACTTAGTAACTAATGCTTAACTAGGCCGAATACGTCCACGACCTTTGGTTGATCACCAAACCCGTCCATATGTGTTTACTTATTTTATTGCCACTATGTGAAATTATGTGCAAAGTGTTTACTAAATTAATTGTGTAAATTGGTCACTTTTGGTTTCCAGCGAAACTACCGGGCGACACTGTAGTGTCGCCCGGTAGCCAGCTAAACTGTTTGACTTGCATGAGTTCAGATCCAGTTTCGCTTGGCCAGCGAAACTGCCAGCGAAACTAGCCCCTGATATATATATTTCATAAAACCCTAGAGATCTCATTTTGCCTCATTTCACACAAAACACACACCACTCTCATCTGCTCACTCGAGATTTCTGGTCAGTCGAGAAAACCATCAAGGAACCATCATCTCATCTCATCCATTCAGGCCCTAGATCGAATCGTGAGTCCCAAAAACCATTATTTATGCATTTTCTATGTGTTTTCTTAAAAATCATGCTTAAACCTCTATGGAATCACCTGATCTCTTGATATGTTGCTTAGGAATGCTAGATCTATCATAACGTCAGTAACTTTACGTGTAAACAGTGTCGCCCGGTAGCCAGCTAAACTGTTTGACTTGCATGAGTTCAGATCCAGTTTCGCTTGGCCAGCGAAACTGCCAGCGAAACTAGCCCCTGATATATATATTTCATAAAACCCTAGAGATCTCATTTTGCCTCATTTCACACAAAACACACACCACTCTCATCTGCTCACTCGAGATTTCTGGTCAGTCGAGAAAACCATCAAGGAACCATCATCTCATCTCATCCATTCAGGCCCTAGATCGAATCGTGAGTCCCAAAAACCATTATTTATGCATTTTCTATGTGTTTTCTTAAAAATCATGCTTAAACCTCTATGGAATCACCTGATCTCTTGATATGTTGCTTAGGAATGCTAGATCTATCATAACGTCAGTAACTTTACGTGTAAACTCAAACCATAATGAAGATTTATGCTAGATTAGGTCATTTTAGGTTTAAAATGCATTTTTGGTGATTTCATGATAAAAATCCATGTTTAAGGTGTTAAACTTGCTTCTGTGATGTTGGTAAATGTCTATGTATGCTAGATAATGAATTACATGAAGTATGGAAGCTGTTAGATTGATTTTAGGGCTGATTTATGTGTTTTTCACGACCAGCGAAACTAGCCTGTTCTCTGGGCGAAACTATCCAGCGAAATTATGTACATCTCCTTCTGGCGACACTATACAGCGAAACTGTAGTGTCGCCAGTGAACGAAACTGCCTAGCGAAATAACCATAGACCTTGTCCCTGAACGAAAGTTCAACCAGTTTCGGGCGAAACTAGGCTAGCGAAACTGTGCCAACAGTTTCGAGCGAAACTAGCCTAGCGAAATTGTGTCATCGGGTATTGCCTAGCGAAAGTGTTGCCCGTGCACACAGCGAAACTGCCTAGCGAAACTGCTAGCGAAACTGAGACCAGAATCCAAACTTGTGCAATTTACTTGAATGTTATGCCATGACTTACATGATTATACTATGATGATACATGCTTTGATTTCTGATGTATATGAACCCTTGTTTATGATCAACCATCGGTGTCGTGTGTCGTTATGTCGTGTCGTAGTTCCAACATGCTATGTTATGGGCCATAGTGACGATAAGTTAATGATTAGACACAAAACTAATACTTAAGACCTAAACGTGTTCATAGGTCTTCGTTAAGCAATAATCGGATTAATTAGCAAGTGTAGCTGAGCAACCTAAGGTGAGTGTCACTAACCCGTTTACTGTGAGCCCGTTTGGGACACACTGAATAACCTAATGAAAAACAATGCTGACAACTTTATGAGTGCTATGCACTACTTGATGAAACTGAAAACTTAGAGTGATATGCACCTACTTGATGAACTTGAAGTGTTTTATGGGAAACACTTGTGAATTACTTAAACAACTAATTCTAAAATGAAACTGAAAAATGTTTTCGGGATTCATAAGAACCCCAAAATAAACCGTTTTAATATGACTAGTGTAGGTTAAAGTCTAAACCAAATGATATCACATGATTTCTAAGGATGCCTTAAAAACTTAGAAGGCCTCAACTAAATTGTACCATTAATTGTAAAGCGAGGGGATGTTGGGTAGATCTACTAGAGTTTGACAAACTCCGCCCCGTGGCACGGGGAGTGCACGGAGGTACAATATCAGCCTATCTGACCGTGATCCCGAGAGGACACGGGGGAGGCAAAACCGCGATGACATAGGTCCGTAAAACAGAATGGCACGGCCACTGCAATATTGGTCAGCTTTGGTACAAACTTCCTTAGTGCATGGAAACCGGATTAGCTACCCGCGATATCGGTTGACCGCTTTAACTTTTACTTAACTAGTGCATATTCGGTAAATCAACACTTGGCAATGTTTTGCAAATCTATTACTTATTTATATGTTGATGAATACGATTATGAGACCGGGCCAATGCATGTCATGCCCACCGTGAACTCACCAACCGTTAGGTTGACACTTGCGTGGTTTAAACTTTTGCAGATCGCTAAGGAGTATCCGGATGGGTTGGCATGGCACACGAGGACATTTTATTTTTAGTTAAACTTAATTGAGAATTTAAAACACTGATTTTGTAAAGCACGTGGTTAGTGCTAAAGACAATGTTTTCCGCTGCGTACTGTTAAACTGCTTTTATTATTAATGTTTGGACTTTACTCTGATTCGTTTAGTATTTGTAACTAATGGTTGTGGTCCTGGTTTGCTCGCACCCCTTAACGGTATAAACTCCGTTAGTGGTTAATTGGGAGGTGTGACAGATTGGTATCAGAGCCATAAGTTGTATAGAACTGGAATCACTTTTGAAAAACGATTTGGAAACTGCAACTTGAAAACCTTAGTTACAAACGAACAAACAAATTCCCAAAACCCAAATAAATACGTGCCAACCTGGGATACTCGCTCTGCTGTGTAAGTAAAAGCTTAGTACGTATGTATATATATATATAAATATATATATAGACCGTGTCTAGGAAGTCTAACGGAAAACCTTAGGAAAACTTTCACACACGAATACGAAACGCGAACGCTAATACGCACACTATTCGGGGGAAAGCGACAACGAAACGATGCTACACGCTACGTCCTGATTTCCACTACGATGACTACGCCGACGGTGACTTTTATGGGGAACCCGACTTTCGACGATAGCTACTTACGACGTTCCTCGACGACGCCTCGATTTTGCACGAAAATTTTTCTGGACTAATAGAGGGATAACGGGAAATTGCTAATATACATATTATGGGATATGTATAGAATATAACTGTGACTGAACACTGGCTACTTTAACTGTCCAGCAAGATGTCTAGAAGGGGACACGGAAGGAGCAACATCAATATGACGCCTGCACAACTACAAGCTATGATCAATGAGCACGTGCAAGCCGCTGTGGCAGCCGTCCAAGCTGCGTACGCCGCTCAGGGTAATTATTATGCCAGTTAAGGCACGAAGCGAAATTATATTTAACTTGTTTAAACTTAAAACCCGGACTATTATTGTATCAGGAAACCACCATCACTGCACGTTTAAGTCCTTCATGGATTGTAAGCCAATGACGTTTTCCGGCGAAGAAGGAGCGGTAGGACTCCTCAGGTGGATCGAGAAGTCTGAGAAGGTCTTCTCTATGTGCAACTGCCCTGCTGAGAGCAAAGTGAAGTATGCTACTGGTACCTTCGAGGGAGCTGCTCTCTCCTGGTGGAATGCCGAAATCCAAATGATTGGGATTGGTGCGGCTAATAACATGGAATGGGAAGCGTTTAAGGAACTGATTATGGAGGAGTACTGTCCCCGTGACCAAGTGAAGAAGTTAGAGGGCGAATTCTTGAATCTGAAAATGATTGGGTCTGAGGTTGAGCAATATACTGCGCGTTACCATGAGTACGCGGTGCTATGTCCAACAATGGTTGATGCTGAATTTAAACGCATCGAGCGTTATCTGGAAGGCCTCGCGCCTCAAATCAAGGGACTAGTGACTGCCAGCAACCCCGCAACCGTACAACAAGCCATCCGCTTGGCTCACAATCTTACTGATCAGGAAGTTGAGAAGGGTGCACTACCTGCAAAAGCCACAGAGAAGATTGCCTTAAGTGGCAAAAGAAAAGCCGATGATGAAGCTCCTGAAAACTCCATGAACAATCAGAGTGTTGGAAACAGCACTGGGAGGTCCTATAACTCCCAAGGTCAAAGCAAAAGGTCTGGGAACAACAGTGGTAATAACCTCCAGGGCGGTAATGGTCAAAGCAACTACAAGGGTAACCTGCCCAAGTGTAACAAGTGTGGGAAGCATCACGCTGGTGTTTGTAGAAAGAATTTGAACTGTGAAAGGTGTGGCAAGAAAAGCCATGAGGCGAAGGATTGTTGGACAATTCTTCCCGAGCAACAAAACCGCCTAAGGCAAAACAACAACAATCATGGCAACAACAACTATGGGAACAACCGCAACGGGCAAGGAAACAATCAGAACAACAACAATGGTGGAGCCCGTGGCTGTTTTGAATGTGGTGCTCAAGGCCACATTAAGAGGGACTGCCCGCAGTTGAGAAGACAGGGGAATGGTAACCAAGGAAACAATGGTGGGAATGGTAATGTCGGAGGAAATGGCAACGGGAATGGCAACAACGGGAATGGTGGAAATGGCAGAGGAAGAGCCTTCGTCATGGGTCAAGGTGAAGCTCGCAACGATGCCAACGTGATTAACGGTAAATTCATCCTTAATGGTTTCTTTGCTACTGTATTGTTTGATTCTGGTGCTGAAAGAAGCTTTATTTCCACTAAGTTTGCTAGAGCTAATTAATGCTAAACCAATTGCCTTAGATGCTAAGTATGTGGTAGAATTAGCGAATGGTAAACTTCATGATACGACTCAGATAGTCAAGGACTGTAAGTTAGAACTAGCTGGCCATACGTTAAGAATCGATCTTATGCCTTTCCCGATTGGTAGTTTTGATGTCATAGTAGGAATGGACTGGTTATCTGAAAACCGAGCCGAAATTTTATGCCAAGAGAAAGTGGTTCGTATTCCACTCAAGGACGATGAAGTGTTAACAGTTCAAGGTGAAAAGGGTGGAACAGTCACCGGTATTATCTCGTTTCTCAAAGCTCAAAAGTGCCTTCGTAAAGGTCACTTCGCGATCCTTGCAAACGTCACCGACACGACACTTCCCGAGCGTAGAATCGACGACTACCCGATAGTCCGCGACTTCCAAGATGTATTTCCTGATGATCTGCCTGGTTTGCCTCCATTTCGACAAGTCGAGTTTGGAATCGATTTAGCTCCTGGAGCCGCTCCGATTGCACGCGCACCTTATCGTTTGGCGGTAAGCGAACTCAACGAACTCTCCACACAACTTCAAGAGCTACTCGACAAAGGGTTTATTCGTCCAAGTTCGTCTCCATGGGGAGCACCGGTATTGTTTGTTAAAAAGAAGGATGGAATGTTCCGAATGTGTATTGACTACCGAGAGCTTAACAAGGTTACGATCAAGAATCGGTATCCACTTCCTCGAATCGACGATCTCTTCGACCAACTGCAAGGTTCGAGCTACTTTTCAAAGATTGATCTACGGTCTGGATATCACCAACTTCGTGTTCGAGATGAGGATGTCCCCAAGACTGCTTTCAGAACTCGCTATGGTCATTACGAATTTCTAGTTATGCCGTTTGGGCTAACTAATGCACCTGCTGTATTTATGGATCTGATGAATCGAGTGTGCAAGCCGTACCTCGACCAGTTCGTAATCGTTTTCATTGACGATATTTTGATCTATTCCAAGACAAAGGAAGAGCACGAGAATCACCTACGACTTATCTTGGAATTACTCCGCAAGGAACAGCTTTACGCCAAGTTTTCGAAATGCGATTTTTGGATTCACGAAGTCCAGTTTCTTGGACACATTGTCGATCAGAATGGAATTCATGTCGACCCAGCTAAAGTGGAAGCTATCAAGAATTGGCCTACTCCAAGAGCGCCGACCGAAATCCGACAATTTTTGGGACTTGCCGGATATTACCGAAGATTTATTAAGGGTTTCTCGCAATTGGCTCAACCCTTAACAGCTTTAACGCACAAAGGAGTGCAATATAGATGGGGTGAAAAAGAAGAACGCGCGTTTCAAACTCTTAAGGACATGTTATGTTCAGCTCCAATTCTCGCGTTACCCGATGGGGTTGACGACTTTGTAGTTTACTGTGATGCATCCATCCAAGGACTCGGTTGCGTGTTGATGCAACGAGACAAAGTAATTGCCTATGGGTCCAGGCAACTGAAGGATACTGAGAAGAATTATACAACGCATGATTTGGAATTGGGAGCCGTTGTTCATGCACTCAAGATTTGGAGACATTACCTCTACGGAACAAAGTGCACAATATTCACCGACCACAAAAGCTTACAGCACATCTTTGATCAGAAGGATCTCAACATGCGACAACGACGGTGGGTCGAGTTACTAAATGACTATGACTTAGCAATTAAGTATCACCCGGGAAAAGCCAATGTTGTGGCAGATGCATTAAGTTGAAAGGAGTATGAAAAGCCTCGACGAGTAAGAGCGCTGCAACTTACCATTCACACGGGATTGCCGGATCGGATCCGCGATGCCCAACAAGAAGCCTTAAAAGAAGAAAACTTCGCAGCTGAAGCACTGCGAGGGGTAGATGGTAACTCTGAAGTTAAGTCCAATGGACTCAGATACTACAATGATAGAACTTGGGTTCCTTTACTTGGAAATCTTCGTGAGCTCGTGATGGACGAGGCTCACAAGTCAAGGTATTCGGTGCACCCTGGATCGGACAAAATGTACCAAGATTTGAAGGGTTTGTATTGGTGGCCGAATATGAAGGCCGACATTGCGCGATATGTGGCTAAGTGTTTAACATGCTCATGAGTTAAGATCGAGTACCAAAAGCCTTCTGGGCTATTACAGCAACCAAAGATCCCAGAATGGAAATGGGAGGATATCTCCATGGATTTTGTAATGGGATTACCTCATCGATCGAATCGACCGGATGCGATTTGGGTTATCATTGATCGATTAACCAAATCTGCACACTTTATTCCAATGAGGGAAAATGATAATATGGATAAATTAACTAAACTGTATATTGACCGGATTGTGGCACGTCATGGAGTGCCTAAGACTATTATCTCCGACAGAGATCCTCGATTTACTTCCCGATTGTGGCAATCTATGCAAGAAGCATTGGGAACCAGACTGGATATGAGTACAGCCTATCACCCGCAGACCGATGGTCAGACATAACGGACTATACAGACTTTAGAAGACATGCTTCAGAGCTTGCGTTCTCGACTTCGGTAAAGACTGGGAGGCTCATCTTCCGTTGGTGGAGTTCTCCTACAACAACAGTTATCATACGAGCATCGGTGCAGCACCTTTTGAAGCTCTTTATGGCAGAAAATGCAGATCGCCCGTGTGTTGGGCTGAAACGGGTGAGAAGGGACTCACCGGACCGGAAATCATTCATGATATAACTGAACGGATCATTCAAATCAGAAAGTGGATAGCCGCAGCACGTGACAGGCAAAAGAGCTATGCCGACAAACGCCGTAAACCTTTGAAGTTCGAAGTAGGCGACAAGGTACTATTGAAGGTATCCCCCTGGAAGGGAGTGATACGCTTCGGAAAGCGTGGAAAGTTGAATCCTCGCTACATCGGTCCATTTGAAATCATTGGGGAAGTAGGCCCGGTGGCCTACCGTTTGCGACTCCCTACCAGAACTCGATGGAGTTCACAACGTGTTTCACGTCTCTAATCAAAAGAAATGTCTGGCTGAAGACATCGAAATAATTCCTTTGGAGGAATTGGAAATTGATGAACATTTGAGATTTATTGAGCAACCGGTAGAAATCATGGGACGCGAGGAGAAAGCCCTCAAACGTAGCAAGATTCCGATCGTCAAGGTTCGATGGAACTCAAAGCGTGGACCTGAATACACTTGAGAACGAGAGGATCAAATGAAGAAAAAGTATCCTCACTTGTTCGAGCAAACGTCCACAGAAACTCAAGGTATGATTTAATTTTGGGGACCAAAATTCCCTTAACAGGAGGAGGATGTGACGACCCTAAAACTTTTGCTTTCTTTCCCCAGCAACAACAGCAACGACGACAGCCGAGACTGCGAACGCTATGACGCAAGAATAATTTTCGGGACGAAAATTCCATTTACAAGGGGATGATGTGACATCCGAGAATTTCAAGGTTAACTTCCGTTAGACAATCTCCGTTAGTTACGTTATAAGTGTTAACTTAGTAACTAATGCTTAACTAGGCCGAATACGTCCACGACCTTTGGTTGATCACCAAACCCGTCCATATGTGTTTACTTATTTTATTGCCACTATGTGAAATTATGTGCAAAGTGTTTACTAAATTAATTGTGTAGATTGGTCACTTTTGGTTTCCAGCGAAACTACCGGGCGAAACTGTAGTGTCGCCCGGTAGCCAGCTAAACTGTTTGACTTGCATGAGTTCAGAGCCAGTTTCGCTTGGCCAGCGAAACTAGCCCCTGATATATATATTTCATAAAACCCTAGAGATCTCATTTTGCCTCATTTCACACAAAACACACACCACTCTCATCTGCTCACTCGAGATTTCTGGTCAGTCGAGAAAACCATCAAGGAACCATCATCTCATCTCATCCATTCAGGCCCTAGATCGAATCGTGAGTCCCAAAAACCATTATTTATGCATTTTCTATGTGTTTTCTTAAAAAGCATGCTTAAACCTCTATGGAATCACCTGATCTCTTGATATGTTGCTTAGGAATGCTAGATCTATCATAAAGTCAGTAACTTTACGTGTGAAACTCAAACCATAATGAAGATTTATGCTAGATTAGGTAATTTTAGGTTTAAAATGCATTTTTGGTGATTTCATGATAAAAATCCATGTTTAAGGTGTTAAACTTGCTTCTGTGATGTTGGTAAATGTCTATGTATGCTAGATAATGAATTACATGAAGTATGGAAGCTGTTAGATTGATTTTAGGGCTGATTTATGTGTTTTTCGCGACCAGCGAAACTAGCCTGTTCTCTGGGCGAAACTATCCAGCGAAATTATGTACATCTCCTTCAGGCGACACTATACAGCGAAACTGTAGTGTCGCTAGTGAACGAAACTGCCTAGCGAAATAACCATAGACCTTGTCCCTGAACGAAAGTTCAACCAGTTTCGGGCGAAACTAGGCTAGCGAAACTGTGCCAACAGTTTCGAGCGAAACTAGCCTAGCGAAACTGTGTCATCGGGTATTGCCTAGCGAAAGTGCTGCCCGTGCACACAGCAAAACTGCCTAGCGAAACTGCTAGCGAAACTGAGACCAGAATCCAAACTTGTGCAATTTACTTGAATGTTATGCCATGACTTACATGATTATACTATGATGACACATGCTTTGATTTCTGATGTATATGAACCCTTGTTTATGATCAACCATCGGTGTCGTGTGTCGTTATGTCGTGTCGTAGTTCCAACATGCTATGTTATGGGCCATAGTGACGATAAGTTAATGATTAGACACAAAACTAATACTTAAGACCTAAACGTGTTCATAGGTCTTCGTTAAGCAATAATCGGATTAATTAGCAAGTGTAGCTGAGCAACCTAAGGTGAGTGTCACTAACCCGTTTACTGTGAGCCCGTTTGGGACACACTGAATAACCTAATGAAAAACAATGCTGACAACTTTATGAGTGCTATGCACTACTTGATGAAACTGAAAACTTAGAGTGATATGCACCTACTTGATGAACTTGAAGTGTTTTATGGGAAACACTTGTGAATTACTTAAACAACTAATTCTAAAACGAAACAGAAAAATGTTTTCGGGATTCATAAGAACCCCAAAATAAACCGTTTTAATATGACTAGTGTAGGTTAATGTCTAAACCAAATGATATCACATGATTTCTAAGGATGCCTTAAAAACTTAAAAGTCCTCAACTAAATTGTACCATTAATTGTAAAGCGAGGGGATGTTGGGTAGATCTACTGGAGTTTGACAAACTCCGCCCCGTGGCACGGGGAGTGCACGGAGGTACAATATCAGCCTATCTAACCATGATCCCGAGAGGACACGGGGGAGGCAAAACCGCGATGACATAGGTCCGTAAAACAGAATGGCACGGCCACTGCAATATTGGTCAGCTTTGGTACAAACTTCCTTAGTGCATGGAAACCGGATTAGCTACCCGCGATATCGGTTGACCGCTTTAACTTTTACTTAACTAGTGCATATTCGGTAAATCAACACTTGGCAATGTTTTGCAAATCTATTACTTATTTATATGTTGATGAATACGATTATGAGACCGGGCCAATGCATGTCATGCCCACCGTGAACTCACCAACCGTTAGGTTGACACTTGCGTGGTTTAAACTTTTGCAGATCGCTAAGGAGTATCCGGATTGGGTTGGCATGGCACACGAGGACATTTTATTTTTAGTTAAACTTAATTGAGAATTTAAAACACTGATTTTGTAAAGCACGTGGTTAGTGCTAAAGACAATGTTTTCCGCTGCGTATGGTTAAACTGCTTTTATTATTAATGTTTGGACTTTACTCTGATTCGTTTAGTATTTGTAACTAATGGTTGTGGTCCTGGTTTGCTCGCACCCCTTAACGGTATAAACTCCGTTAGTGGTTAATTGGGGGGTGTGACAGTTTATAAACATTATGTAATTTAAATAAAACAAAACAATTCCAAAAGCTGTTAATTTATGCATATTAAACAAGCAACTTACTTTTTAAATATACTTGAATCCTAACTTTTCAGTACCTTAATTGAATACATCCTCAACAACAGGTGCTTGTTTGAAGGAACTGGGATAGCTTGCAGCCTGCAATAATAATAATTTAGTGAAAACCCCCATAATTTTGACTCCATGTTTATAATATAGTTAAAAATAACTAAATTACATGTAGATTAGCATGGCTCATTTTTAGATAAACACGCTCAAAGAAAACGACTTCCTTTCTGTGGCTCTTGAAATAAGCTTTGAGACTGTTTTGAAGCCAAACTCATCTCTCATCTTCCTGTGGGTAGCAAAAAATTCTAAATTAAAACCCATATCACAGCTACATAACTTAATCTACAGTAAAGATACAAACATTCTCAATAACATCTCACTTATAAAGTAGGGATAACTTTATCTACAATAGATAAAATTATTACATCATAACCATCTATAAAAAGTGCAGTGTTATTAGTTGCTCACCATCTCCATAGCTACACAACTAAGTATCATACAAAGTTCAGTTAGAAGAATGTCACAAATGGAAAAAGTGAGTTTAGCTGGACAATGGAAAGATAAAATAATTTCAAAGCTTCAACGATCCGGATGTATACCTGGTGTAGCATATCACAAAAGTAGGAAAATCGTTCACTTCAATACCTCAAGAATCAAAAACAATAGTAGACAATAAAAAAAAATATCAAATATAAGGCCACTAAACATAATAAAACAGAACAATGACTTTAATGGCTTGAGATGCATTCTTGGAGAAAAGATTGATCAAGGACATATAAATCCAATGTGTACCTTTAATGAATACCACCTCATTCCTGCCAGCTTAAATATTAACCAAGAGCAATGTATTCAAATGATTATTAGCAGCAAGCCAGGTCATATGATTAGTAGACAAATAGTGACCAGAATCATACATCAAAATATTCATTTTCACAATATAATTCAACCCAAGATTTAGTTATAGCAATAGCTTATTAAAACATGATTTTGGCCTAACGTTGAGTTAACAATAACATATACCATCATTTCAAGTTAAAAATGGAGATATGAAAGATACCATAATGGAGCAGAAACCATGACTCTAGCAGCCTTAAGCCTCATATTGAAGCTTCTTAACTTACCCACTTGGCTAACCTATTCTTAATATGTGGTTATAAAACTTGATTAGAGAGTTTGACCCAAATATATTTTGGCTCATTAACTTATCCACTTGACCAGCCTGTTTTCATCCATCCTCCGCAGAATGTAATTTCTCTGTTGTACACGTAGCCTAAGAATTATCATGCCTAGGATGATCAGGTTTTTGTATAATTCTGACAATAAAACACACTCTTTATAATGATAACCAAAATCAAGTTTGAATTAGAATAGCAACATCCGAACACCCCTCTAATCTTGTACCTACAGTAAATGTAATAGTAGAAAATACCTCATTTTTGGAGTAGACCCAAACACGCTTCCTCCAATCTTGAAATTTACACCACATATGTCCTCCGAACTCCACTGCTCTCCTAGCAATTTCCTTGCCTGAAATTTGCATGCAATGCACAAAATATAAATCAACAACTCCGGAACTAAACATAACTTTTTCTGGGGAGCGGTATGATGTTTATCTCCTAATGTATTTTAAATGACCATATGTCTCAAGAACAATCACGTTATGTATTCTAAATGGTACAGTTCTTGAAAACACATGCACTAACTTGGATTATAAAGTTCATCAATGCACATGTTACATCTATAGGAAACACAATAGCAAGAAATCAACATTCGAAGCTAGTTATAAACATGATATAATATTACTTGATTGAAAATTGTTCTTTGAAATGGGTTTTTATCTTCATGTAACTGACAAAAAATGATAAAAGCTAGTTATGAACATGATATAATATTACCTTAATACTAAATTAACAGTATACGATAACAGATTATGAAGTTCACAAACTGAGCAACATTGACTAATTCAAAATAGCAAAAAATACTCGACAAATTGAAAGCAAAAAATGGGGATTCTCTGAAATAGCAAAGATCATACCAAAAGTCCATCAGAGCAAGATTTGGAGTCAAAATTCGTAGAACCTAACCTGAACCGAACTTTATTTGGTTGAATCTCGAGCATGTAAGTCCCAATCAGAGTTGCCGATTGAAATTGACAAGAAAGAACATCTGTGTACCAACAAGAAAGAAAGATGGTGGATTCAACCAAAATCAGAGTCGAAATACATCTGAACCTAATCGTTGAAAATGAGAAGAATGTGAAGCTAAAAAGAGTGACGGAAAGTGGGTTCTTACCAAAATCAGAGTCGAAATACATCTGATGTTTACCGACCCATACCGATTGTAACTTTTAGTATGTGACCTAATTGATGTTTGACGACGAATAATCAGCAAACTATGAAGAGAATTGCAGAAGAATAACCCTAATTTCAAAAATAAGAAGCAAAGTAAACCCTAGAACTACTTACCTTGAAAGAAACCAAAGGTGCATCTGCTTCGCCTCCGTCACCCGTCTCCTTCGCCTTCGATCATGAAGTTTTTTGAATCTGAAAAAGAGAATGAAAGAAATTTACGATATATGTGGTTTTAAAATTTTGAAATAGCAAACACGTGAATCAGGTACTAATCTTGACAAACGAAGATGCATCTGCAAGCCCTTTACCGGATTTCAGACCTCAGTCACCCGTGTTCAACCATTATGGTCGGATTAACAAGGAGTAGGAGACTGTGTTGAAGAAAAGAGGGAAAGAACTCTGAGTTCTTACCTGAAATAGAGAAGAGAGGCGCGTACATGGGATAAAGCAAGTATCATGGTCGATTACATGAATAACTGCGCACCTATCATCGCCGTTTGATACTTTCTAAGACCAAAATGGGTTTAAAAGAAGGGTCAAGATGGCCTGCTCCCAAAAGTATAATGGGCTTGCTTGAAACTTGTTTGAAATCGGTTGAAGAATGATGATATTAACATGCTTTATATATTTGTACATAATGCTTTGATTTCTTGTACCTCTTAATTTTCATTTGTACCTTATGCATAAATAAGTTGTACATCTTAATTTTCAACCACTTGGATAGAATATGCATTATAAGATAGTAGATATATATATATATATATATATATATATATATATAGGTTTAGGGTAAAATACATCCAACAAAAACGCTACATCCATTGCGGATTGATCTGGGGCGTCCATCAAGATCATCCAACAGCCAGGATCTATGGTGTTTTCCGCCTATGGTGTTTTTTTTCCCCCGAAAACGCCATAGGCGGAAAACACCATAGATCTTGGCTGTTGGATGATCTTGATGGACGCCCCAGATCAATCCGCAATGGATGTAGTGTTTTTGCTGGATGTAGGATAACTCGACTCTATATATATATATATATATATATATATATATATATATATATATACTAGGATAGAACCCGTATGTTATACGGGTTAAATCATTTTTTTTTGGTAAAGGGTTATACGGGTTAAATCATTAGAAAATATATATAAATGATAATTCATGCATACTCATTTTATTACCCGAATAACGTATTACATTACATTTAATAAAGTTATAATTCATAATATGGTATTGGTGACTTTATCTTCTTCATAAAAAAATATTTAGAGCATGTCTCTACTTGTATATTTGGAAAAAATACAACATAAACATGATCATCTTTAAAAATGGTTGTTAGAAAAACAATCCAACCTTGAATAGCGACTAACACTAACTTATGATTTGACAAACTTGAGAATTTAAGTCTCGATAGAAAGTTAGGTGAGCATAAAATTTCATCAAAATTATAATGAACATTTTTTAATTGTTGAGTATAAAGTCTAAATTATAATTAGAATATTATAATGTTAAATCAATAAAAAAATTATCTTGGTATATATTAGATAACGTACAATTGTATTAGTCATGATGTTTAAAATTTCCAATTTTAATGAACATAGATCATTTGATATGATAGAAAAACTATTTAATATTGGATATTATGAACATAAATTTTATTGTTTACGGATTTCTCTATAAATAGTATCATCCACAATGTTGATTAGATTTGTAAAACAATATTAGTTATTCATTAGTTATAATATTAAATACGATTTGCTCAATTATATTTGAAAAACACGGTAAATAAATGTCTATTGTTATTTTATAAATTTTTAAATATTTATTAAATGAAAATAATAATAGTTTAAAAAAGAGTTTTAAATAAAAATTATATGTAAATTGATATATGATTGTCATAATTCCATAAATATAATTAAATAAAAATATATCATGATTACAAGGGATATAATTTCCTAAAAAAGAATTCATTAGGGTTTAGATTTGGGAGGGAAAAATTATGTGAGAATGATTCTAGTGTTGACAAGTGTCAACAATTGTAATTGTTTATTAGAGTAGGAAGATATATATATATATATATATATATATATATATATATATAGGGAGAGGATCATTTGAGAACCAATTTGATTTGAGAACTAAAAAGAACTAATTTGAGCCACAAGTTTATTTACATGTATCCCCCCTCCCATGAATTGTAGTGGCCCCCCCTAAAATTTGTGGTTGAGATTTAGTTCTCAAAAGTTCTCAAAATAAAAAGTTCTCATTTGAACCTAACCCTATATATATATATATATATATATATATATATAGTGAAAAGTTCATTGTAGACACCCTCATAAGTGTAGACATGTAGACACCTTTTTTCACCATTAGATCTCTTGATCTAATGGTTGTGATTAATTTGTTTTTTTCTTTTTTTCTTTTTTCTCATTATTCAGAAAATTTCACATGTGAAAAGGAGTCATTTCACATGCGAAAGTGTCTACAATGAACCTCACCCTATATATATATATATATATATATATATATATAGGGTGATGATCATTTGAGAACCAATTGGGTTTGAGAACTAAAAAGAACTAATTTGAGCCACAAGTTTATTACATGTATCCCCCCTCCCATGAATTGTAGTGGTTCCCCCCTGAAATTTGTGGTTGAGATTTAGTTCTCAAAAGTTCTCAAAACAAAAAGTTCTCATTTGAACCTAACCCTATATATATATATATATATATATATATATATATATATATATATATATATATATAATATAGGGTTGAGATCCTATGAAAACCCGAAAACAAGACAAATTTATAAGAAATTGGCCAAAACTATAACTTATTTTATCGGATAGATCTAATTCAATGAGACTTCAAATCGCCTAATTAGTGAAAATCTCAGATTCTTCACATTCAAAGAGACTCCTCCTAATCCGTTAACCCCTCGAGCAAAGCAACGGAAAAAGCACCAAATCTCGCCGGAAAAAACACAGATCTGACGACGATTAGAAGAAAAAACGACGAAACACTCAAAATTTCATCACCAGAGACTAAATTTCAAGCATAGAAGCGACGATTAAGAGGTAAACAACTACATTCAGTCAAAATTAGTCAATAACTATATAGGAATGTAAATAGCAAATGTCGATTTGAAAATCTAGTTATTAACAGTAGTTTAAGGCGCTATAATCTCTGAGAATCCAATTAGGAATCGAGGTATGCAGTTGCAAATAGAGTGTATGCTAATTAGCACATTGATATTGATACAAATGTGTATGCTAATTAGCACATTGATATTGATGCACATGTGTATGCTAATTAGCACATTGATATTGATACACATGTGTATCTTTGAACAATTACAAACTGAACAGTATAAAGTAAAATTGATGCACAAGATATTGATGGACATGTGTAAATTTGATGCACAAGATATTGATGCACATGTGTATATTTGATGCACATGAACATGTGAAGTAATTTAAGATAGGACATCGATGCACATGTGAACAGCAGGGGTGCACATGTGTTAATCATGTACTAGGGAACACAATAGAATGTTGTATATACACAAATCAACTAGGAAATAAAAAATAGTTAAAAAAACAACAGAAAAAGCTATTAGTATAAGGAAATCACACCATTTTAGATACTAAGATAATTCATTACATGAACGGTGCACATGTGTAAAGGAACATGAGTGAGAACTGTGTAATGAAGTATGTTATTATATAACTGTTAGTATCTAAAATGAAGTTGTGGTGCACATGGGAACCATTAATGTAATGAAAATGTTAGAATATAACTGATAGTATCTAAAATGAAGTGGTGCACATGGGCACCATTCATGAATGGTGCACATGTGTAAAATAACACGAGTGAGAACTATGTATAAAGTTTTAGGAAAAATTATGATTAGGAAAAATAAGAAAACACATTAAACAATAGGAAATGAAAAGGAAATGTATGATAACATAGAAGGATACACATGTGTACCAAATTATAAACGACGAAGTTAAATAATACTTACACTATGTACACATGTGAATCGTTAAAACCGGTATTAACAGATAGATGCATTATGTGATAAAAAATATGCAAATTTACAGAAAAAAATCAAACAAATTATGTTGACAATGCACACGTGTACCGCATTGTAAAAGCACATTGTTTTTGTTAATTAATTATTTTTTTATTTTGTTTATTTCAGATTCAAATGAGGAAGATGGCAGGCGTGAAGCGTACACTTATATATTCCCTTGAACATATTATAACTACTTTCCACTCATAAACTGATAATATTTATGTTTATTTGTTATTTAGCAATATTAATGATGTGTGTTGTATTGTCAAAACAGGAAGGAAAAGCACAAGGGTAGCAGGAAAGTTTAAATCAAAATATACAAACATGCCAGAAACACCAGACATTTTGAATGACAGTGACGATGATCAGCCAATAAAGAATTGTAAGTTAAAACACACGTGTTAAATTCAAACTCATATACTAAAAAATATATATATATAAGTGTAAAATTACTAACATATAAAAAAAACAGTGGCAGGAAAGAAGCCGAAGGTTGTATACAACAAAGAAAAGGATGTAAAGATAAAATCAAAAAAATCAAAGGATGATGAATCAGAAATGGACAAAGATAAAAAAAGGTACACATGATATATTGTTTTGGTATTTTATAGAGATAGTAGCACAAACATGTTTTAACACACATGTGCATCAAAACACACACATTCAAAATAAATTATCATATGATGTTTAAAAGAAAAAAAATTACAAAACACACTTGCATTGTAAAACAACCAGTAATTAAAACATGATAAAGAACAAAAAAAAATGTAACAAAACTAGATTACACATGTGACCAACACTTAACCTTGAATAACTTTGAAAAACAAAATTACAGATGAAGATAAGAGTAAGAAGAAAGAATTAGAGGCAAAAAACAAAGAACCAATTGAAGTAATAGTTTCAAATGATGGTTCAGAAGAAAACGAATCAAACGATAATGAATCGAAAGATATGGAGCAAGCAAAAGCAACTCAGATGGAAGTGAGGAGGATGAAGAGGGAGATAAGAACTCAAGCCCAATGCCTGTTAACACAAAAACAAGCAGCGATAGCGAAGAGACGGAAGATGATGCTGAAGGTGAATTAATTTTCAGAATAATTAATTTATTTATTTGAAACGTTGGCTAAATAATAAGAGCAAAAACAAATTATGATATGGGAAAAAACTAACCATTAATTCTTATATTGATACAGGATACCAAATAGTAACAAGGAAACAAGGTGAAAAAAAAAGGAGCTAGCATTGGCAGTGAATGATAAAAAGTCAAAAACACATGAAGAGAAAGGTAAACGTGAACATTAAACAGTACGATTGCTTAAAAGATTGTATGTTTATTTTATCTTATTAACATCTGGTCATTTATTTTAATGTGTGTAACTGTATAGGTGAGGGAACACCCACAAGACAGTCGAGGTCAAGAGGGAAAGAGATCGCGTTTAATGTTGAAAACAATGTTGAAAACAACGATCTAATTGAAAGCGTCCAGGAAAGTATAAAATAGTCTATTACACTTGATTATATAACCGTATGAATGATCTATAATTGGAAAACAGACATAAGCATTGCCATTATTTAAAAAAACACATGTGCACCAAGTTAATATAATTTGATACACATGTGTATTAATATAATATTATGCTTGATAAACATATTACACGGAGGAAAAGCGCAAAAAACCAAAAAGAAAAAGGGGAAAAGCAGAAAAAGACGAGGTGGGTACAATAGAAACAATTAATCCTACAAAATGTCCGTCGATAAGGATAAGGACACCACCGAAACAATTATGCAAAGCAATAGAGAAGCTTTCAGAAAGTCATAAAAAGCTGTGAGGGAGATGGGGATGGGACGGATTCTGAAGTTCCGCATGGACGGGATACCCGGAAGGATCGGGAACTTCGTAGTTGACAAGTTCGACCCGGAAAAAATGGAGATTGACCTCGGGACTGAAAAGGTGAAGGTAGACGAGGAGAAAATAAGAAAGTTTCTTAGGCTGAAAAAATGCAGGACACGTACTTGATGGTAACTCAAACAAGCCAGTAGAAACAGCTAAGGCATGGAGAGCAAGATATGGTGGAACACATGTGTCACGGATTCAAATCGTGAGGAAGATGGATGAGGACAGAAACGAGTGTGGTACCATGTTCAAGATGAATTTCATAGCGCTGTTTGGAAGTGTGATGGTGGAGCATGGAAACAACGAGAAGATCAAGATTGAATTGATGTCCTATATAAAGGATGATATGGATCTGGACCAAATAAACTGGAACAGGTTCGTGATAGATGCGCTCAAGAGGTGCAAAAAATGATGGGATAGGAACGACCCAGAATCAGGTTCACAGGACCAATGGCTTTACTGATGGTAAGACACTAAAAATTTGAAATATATTATGGATTAAAAAAAATATAAAATAAACAAAAGTAACACGATTTACTAAAACAAAACATGCAGGTAATACATGTGGATAGCATAAGCTGCTCGGGGGTAAAGAATGATCGGACAATATAAGTTTTTGGAAACAAGAGGTGTTGTGTAGAAGCATATTCCTATGCTAGCGTGTGTCTCGTGTATTGTATCTAATCTAGAGCATCTGTGTGAGTAATATAGTCACTGGCCGTACCATATGCACCGCCGGACCAGATGGTCCGGGCGGACCAGATGGTCCGCAGGTGGTACGCTGGCCTGTTACTAAGTGACTATAAATAGCTTGTTAGAGAGAGTGTTTAGTAGTTCTTTCAGTTCTCTATCTCTTAACTGTGTGTTCTTAAGGTGTTTTCTCTCTCTACATTGTATCTCTAAGTGAATCAATAAAGCGAAGCTTTATTTACATCGTGTTCATTCTCCGATTATCAAATCATGCTGTAGTAAGATCGAATCGTGGTTCTACAAGTGGTATCAGAGCATTCCAGGTTGCTCTACTGCTGTGATTTGGTAAGTTTTTCGGATTCTAGAGAGAAAGTGTTTGGGTTTTCTACGTTTTTTCTATCAATTTCTCATAATTCTGAGTGATTCCGAGGATAAAAATGATTTCTGGATGTTCCTGGAGTGTTTTGGCATCATACTGATCCAGTTTCTAGCTTCAATTGTCGAAATCTGTGAAAATCAGCCAATTTCAGCTTCATTTGCATTTGGTCCGCCGGTAGAACATTTGGTCCGCCGTTTGGTCCGCCCCGGCAATCTTCATCAGTCTGATCCGCGGCAGTTACAGCGTACCAGTGTCATCCGCTGAAAACTCTGGTCCGCCGTACCAGTTTTGGTCCGCCGTAACAGTTTTGGTCCGCCGTACCAAAATCTGATCCGCCGAAGATATCTGGTCCGCTGGAACATATTTGGTCCGTTGAGAGTAATTTTGATCCGCTAGTTTGATCTGGTACGGAGGTTGGTCCGCTGGAATTGTTGATCCGCTGGCAGAAAACATATCTTCACTAAAACTGACGTAACTTGCAAACCGTTTGGAGTTACGGAACCCAATACCAGCCAAAACGTTCGTCTTTCCGAGATCTAGACGTGTACTGACCTGAAAGGTCTGTACCCCCTAGTTTGACCCCAAAAATCCGCTTGGAAGACGCCCGTTTTTCAGTTTTAAGTTTTCGCGTTCGGTATTGTGATTTCAAAATGAGCGATTTTCACGCTTTTTCAGCTGTTCAATCATCAATGCAAGCCATATTGAACTATGATAACGAGATAGGAACAACTCAGAAAGTTCCTAAGTTACTTCGATTGGAGGATTATGAGAATTGGAAGCAACGATTTGAATCATTTGTTAATGCTCTTGACATTGATCTGTGGATTTCTATTGAACAAGATTATACATATCCTAAGAAAAAATGGAGAACCAATTCCACGAAGTGATCTTGATGAAGATCAAAGGAAAGTTTATGCCAGAGAAAAGAAAACTTATGCAAATCTCACAATGGCATTACCAAGAGAACTCTTGCATCAATTCAAAAATTGCACAACATCAAAAACCTTATGGGATGCATTGAAGGATAGATGTGCAGGAAACGAGCAATATAAGAAGAGTCGAAAGAAAGTTTTGTTAAAGGAGTTTGATAACTTTCAGCATTGTGAAAAAGAGAGTATTGCAGATTTGATTTCTAGATTTTCCCATCTGATTAATGAACTTGATATTGTAGGAGTCCAGAAAGAAAAAGATGACTTGAAGGAAAAATTTCTGGAAGCTTTACCGGAAACATGGGAGAATTTTGTTATGATGCTTGCTAATGATCCAAATTATTCAAGTTGGACTTTCAATCAATTATTAAGCAAGTTACAAGCTCGAGAAATGGAATTACATGTAAAGAAGTCAGCAATTCCATCAGTTCAGAATCCTGCAGTTTATTTTGGAGAGAATTCTGCTACTGTCCATGCTAAAGCTAAATCAAATTCTATCTCAAGCAGTAATCCACCAGTAACAGCATTTCTTGCTGGAAAGTCAGATAATGCTGGTTATTCTTCAGGCTGCAGTTTTACTATTCCTGATAAATCATCAAGCAAGTCAACTTCTAATCAAGCAACCGAAGATCTAGCTGCTTTGCTATCTGCTTTTATATCTTCTTCGTCTGGAGCTATATTTAATCAAATTGGTCAGTACTTTTTTGTATGGCGAGGATTTAAATCATCTGGATGACGATCAATTGAATAAACTCGATTTGGAATGGCAATTTGCTATGGTCGTGGAAAGAGGAAAGCGATTTATGAAGAAACATGGTAAGACATCTATTTTTCAAGGACAAACGCTTGGCTTGGATAGAAAAGCGATTAAATGTTTTAAATGTGCCAAACATGGACATTTTGCTCGCGATTGCCCTACCAAGTCATCTGACAAGGATATTTCCAATAAGAATGGTCAAGATAAAGATGTTAAAGCTATGATATCTCAAACTGATGAAGATTATGATTGGTCTAAAGATTTTCCAGATGAATCTGCATTCGTAGTTCATTCTCAAGACAGTTATGCATTGATGGCAAATATTGAGGTTGAATCGAGTGGGTATACATCTGAGACTAGTAAATCTGACTCAAGTCATTCTGATTTCGAAGTGAGTGGTTACGAATCCGTGTGTGAATTTTGTTCACAAAAGGATAGTCGAATTCAAGGTTTGATAAAGGAAATAGAATGTCAATCGGTTGAAATCAACAGAAAGGATGAAGAATTGGAGAGTTTCATCAAGAAGTGTCAGGAATTTAATGAAGTTTGCAAAACAAATGCAGAGTTACTCAAAGAAAAGAGTGTGTTGGTGACAGAATTAGCAAATGTTCAGAAACAATTGTCGGAAAGCTGTATTCAGAATGATCAACAAAAGTTACAACTTCAACACGAGAATGATGAGTTCATGTCAAGAATTGTCAAGCTTACTTCTATCAATGAAAAGCTGGTCAAGGAGGTTGAAGAATATAAGTCTCAAGCTAAAGATGTTAGTGAAGATTTTGAACAGTTATTTCAAAAATCTGTCAAAAAGGTTGAAGTACTTCAAACATCGAATGATGAACTTCAGAAGGCATTGGATGAAGTTACTGCTGATAGAACTCAATATCAGATTGTTCAGTCTGAATTGCAGGACACAATCACTTCTTTGAAGAAAGACAAAACTTTATTAACAAGGAATATTGAGATCTATAAAGAAAGAGTGGATAAAATTACCAAAGAAGTGCATGCTGCTCATGATGGGATGAGACGGGAAAAATCATTAGTCAACAACACATCTGAGAAATTGATATCAATCAGAGAAAGGTTCTTGCTGAAGCTCAAAAGACCATAGCTGATTTGAATGTTGAAATTCTGGATCTCAATCGTCAATTGCATAACTTGAAGAATTCTCATTCTTTTATAAGTTATTTGTGTCAAGACAACAATTTCAAGAAGGTATTTGGAGGTGATGATTTTAATCAAATTCCGCATCCAGTGATTCAAACAGAGTCTGTTGTTGATTTGAGCACTCCAGTGGTAAACCAAGATTATTCTGAATTTGTATCTGAGAAACTGGAGGCGAAAAATTCAAAAATTTGCAACAAAAAGGTAACCTCTGCAACATCTGATACACCTATGTTTGTTAAATTTGTTTCAAGTGAAGGTGGTGTGTTTGGCAAAGAAATGTCTGATGGCGAAAAAGTTGAGAAGAATGAGAAGAAGTTGCATGAAGCTGAAGTGGATGCTAAGTTGGTTGAAGAAAACAATTTGAGAGGCATTAAAGCTAAATTTACACAGTCTGCTAAATCTGGTTCTTCAGGGTCTACAATAGATGTATCTAAACTGCCTGGTTACAAACAATCTGGGTTGGGTAGTAAAGGCAAGAAGGTTCCAAAGCAGCAGAACATGCCAAAGAAGGTTCAGAAGGAAAAGAAGGATACAAACTTGGAGCAAATATATCATCTAGCTCAAGTATTCATTTCAACAATGGAGAAAGGATTTGGAGGGAAGCAAAAGAAGCAAGTTTCATCTGCAAGTTCACCGAACGAATCTTCTTCATCTGGTTCTAATGCTACACCTCAGAGTCCAACATCGAAATGGGTACATTCTAACCGATTTCAGGTTTTTGATGATAGGTCTGATGAGTCTGAGTTAACTGATGACTATCATCCAGTTCAGGTCAAGTCTCAGCCTAAACGATCATATCGTTTATGTTATCAATGTCGCCGAAAGGGACATTTGGCACAAGACTGTCCTGTAACTGTCAAAAGAAATTTTTCTGGAAAAACTGCCAAAATAATTGATGAATCCGGCAGAATTTTTACTGCACCAACACCTTTCAAATCTCAATCTAAAAAGAAACAATTTTTCAAAAGTGATTCTAGTGTAGGTGGTTCATCTTTAGAAGATGGTTCAGTAAAAACAGTTTCCGCAAATATGCAGTGGCGACCTACGGTGGTCAGCAAGGCTGCAACTGATTTTGTGGAAGACACTGGTCGACCAGAAGCTGTGTGCTTCGGGTCATTTGAATACTCATCTTTATAACCAGTGTGCAGGTATTCCTAGAAGACCCGTTGGTGATTGCAAAGTTGCTGATGGAGGAGTATTCTGCGTTCTTAACTTAAATTGAATGATTCATTTTTCAAAACTGAAAGTTTTTCTGAACGCTTAAACTGAACAGGTATCCGTATCGATTGGTCAATTTTCTTTCTTTAATGCATTTCGTATGTAGTTTAGGGAGAGAAAATTGAAAAGCCAAAAATAGTGTCTTTATGTTTTTGTTAAAATGAAAATCCAAAAATAGAGTTTTCATTTTAAGGGGGAGAAAATGAAAAATACAAAAACATCGAAAAATGAAAAATACAAAAACATCGAAAAATGGAAAAATACAAAAACATTGAAAAATGAGAAATTGATTCGACATGATTGGGAAATGATGGTACATTGGCTTACGTGTCTGACTCATGGATAAAATAGATGAAAAAGCCATAAGATCATTGTTTGATGTACTTGGTAGGCTCGGCATTAAATCAGAAAGTATTCAGATGTGATAAACACTAAATACTAATGCTTGACTAAGTGGACAACACCTTGATGCATATCTCATGATATATCAAGAAAAGATATGTGAAAAAGAAAATGAGAAGTCACTGTGTATACATGTGTTCATTTTGCAAAGATTTAAACTTGTTTGATTTTCTTTATTTTGTCAAACGATCGGACTTTCTCTGCGTGTCGAAAGACCGACCTGATTGTTGTTCGTTTGACGTTCTGCTTTATTTTCTCTGGTGTTTCGTATAACTCATCGGACTTTCTCTGCGTGTACGGGAGTACCGACCTGATTGTTGTTGGGTTATACAATTTCAACTTGTTTTTATTTTCTTATTTCGTTAAATCCGAGGCCTTATCTGCGTATCTATAGATCGACCTTAAGGTAGACGATTTAACATTCTTATTTCTTTTTGCATGGAACACAGTTGACTGAATCATGAATGCAATCATTATGTGATTAAATCACAAATAAAATCACAAAGTGTGATATAAAAAGCAAAAACATATCTGAGTATGTCTGATAGTATGGGGTACACTGGTCAATGCAAACCTAATCAATTCAATAACATATCCAGATGTTATGAGTATGATTGTGCCTGAGTTTAAGATGGACAAATTATACCGGTAATCGATATGACTTGTGTGCTGAAGTAATTGAAATTGAAGTATAGTTCAGCATGTTATGACCAATATGATCCCAAGTTGTGATCTTTCTCACAAAATACAAAAATAGTGTGTGATTCAGTATTGCATTTCTGTATTGCATTTATGTTTCATATCTGAAAAATCCAAAAAGATTTTAGGTGTGTTTGAGCATAAAGTTTCAAAAAGCCAAAAAGATTTTGTTTCTTATTTGTTTTCGACCGATCGATATTTGATACAAAATTCAAAATTTTAAAACTGTATCTTGGATTCTCGAAGAGAAGTTTTGCGCCAAGATTAAATTATTTTTCAAAAGAAAAGGAAAGCCGCGTTTCTGTCTTCTGAAATTGCAGGTTTCTATGTGAAAAGACTCAAGCATGGTGAAAGGGCGAGTATGTTATATCTTTCACAAGTGGATCTTGAAGTTCAAAGATTTATTTAAGATTGATCCAGCCATGCGAGCTCTAATTCTGACAAGATTTCAAGTTGAAGATCAGATGCAGAAATGCTGAAGATTGAAGACTGAAGTTTTGTTAGAAAGATAGATAGCTAGATACGCTACACGTTAAGGGGGGGGGGTCTGTAGAAGCATATTCCTATGCTAGTGTGTGCCTCGTGTATTGTATCTAATCTAGAGCATCTGTGTGAGTAATATAGTCACTGGCCGTACCATATGCACCGCCGGACCAGATGGTCCGGGCGGACCAGATGGTCCGCAGGTGGTACGCTGGCCTGTTACTAAGTGACTATAAATAGCTTGTTAGAGAGAGTGTTTAGTAGTTCTTTCAGTTCTCTATCTCTTAACTGTGTGTTCTTAAGGTGTTTTCTCTCTCTACATTGTATCTCTAAGTGAATCAATAAAGCGAAGCTTTATTTACATCGTGTTCATTCTCCGATTATCAAATCATGCTGTAGTAAGATCGAATCGTGGTTCTACATGTTGAAACAAAGGGAAGAATACGAGATTAAAAATGGGGGATTGGAAAGGAAAACAGAGAGAAACGTACATCGATAAAGAAGGTGATGACATGGATCATGAAGGGTGGAGTGGAGCAGCAAAAACCACAGTGAAGGCAAAAAAATTATCAGATAATAGCACTTTGGAGGTAAGTGCACATGTGCATCATAAAAAAAATAAAAAATAAATCTATATAAATTCTAAATTTAAAGTGTATGTTTCAGGAACACTTGGACAGGTTGAAGTGAGTGTTTGTAACAGTTGAAGAAGTAAAGAAGGAACTTGAGACGGCATTAGGAGAAACGTACACAAAGTTTACAGATATAGCAGAAGTGAAGGCATAAGTAGATACGTACAATGCAACGTTCAAGAATGTGGTGGAGCTAAAGAAAGAAGAGGAAAATAAAGGGAAGGGTGGTGGAGATAGCAGTGAAATGGTAAAAACAGTTGATGAGGTACCAAAAGCCAAAAAAGGCAAAAAGAAAAAGGCAAAGAAGGTAGTAGACAACACAATACCGTCATTCGACCTTGGGATACCAAGCTCATAAAGTTCACCGGATTCTGTGTAGGGTACGCAAGAAACAAAAACCACAGTGATAGAAAAGGTGTTGGAATCATATAAGGAGACGGTGGGAAAACCGGTTCAAGATGAACACAAGAAGGATGTTGTGGTTGATGATCAAGCAGGTGATGAAACAAACATGGAGAAAGATGGAAAATCTGTTCAAGATGAAGTCATGAACGATGCTAAGGTTGATGATAAAGAAAGTAATGAAAACAACAAAGAGAAAGAAGGCAAACCTGATCAAGATGAACGCACGAGTAAAACTAAGGCTGACAATCAAGCAAAGGAGGAAAGTAAGGAGATCAGTCACGAGGAGATGAAAGAAGACGGAGACAAGAAATAAGGGAAGCAGGTTGAAAAAGATGAAACAGAAAAATACACTGAAGAAGAAACGCACGAAGAAGGGTTAATTGATATAAATAGGGCAACAAACAAGTGAGATATGCTGCTATGACAATACTTGCTGGCGTGCATAGAAACACAAAAAAAAAACCAAAGGGCGATAAAAAACAAGGACGGAGGTGAAGGGGATGAATTGGAGGATCCAAAAGAAGTTGTTGGTGAAGATGCCAAGCGAGGATTCATGTAAGTAATCACGCTCTTATTTCAAAAAATAAATAAAAAATCTGCATAATGAACACATAAAACTTAAAGTTAGTGAAACGACACACACGTGCACAAACAATTAAAATTTCAGTTAAACCGATGATTACAACAAATTTATGTTGAACAGGAAAGACGTGTTCACAACATTATATGGAATGGTGGCAAAGGCGTACGTGATAGGGAGCCTTGTGCCAGGAAAGAAGGTCGATCCGAATGTAGTGAATTGTTGGGCAGCGATCCTAAATTTCAAGGAGGAAGCAGTAGAAACAGGGCAGCAGTGACTGTTTCTATACACGGACACAATGGTAATATCACAATAACTAAACTTGTATACTTGTAAATGAACATTGATGCACATGTGCACCAAAGACTAAAATTTCAAATATTTACGATTGCAGGATGAATCTTTAATAACTGCAAAGAATGCAAACCCAAAAAGGCTAGAAAAGTTTGAGAACAAGCTGCTGAGTGTTGTTAAAGGGGACAAATCACTAATGGACATGAAATCGTTCAAGACGATCGTGGTGCCGATAAAAGACGGTGATCATGTATACATCATCTGTTTTGACTTAGATGTACCAGCTGTAACGGTGATCGAGAGCGTGCACGAGGGAATTACCATAGAGGACATGGCAGATGGCAAAATTTATGCATCAAAGGGCACTCCACACAAAGTGGTAAGTTATATTAACAAAATGAACATAGTAATAAAACTGTAATTGATAAAACTAAATTTATTTTATTTTTGTTTTGTAACAATTTGCAGAAACATGTCATGTGGAGCTATCTACAAAAAGTCAGCCACCCAAAAGCCATGTCATTATCGGCAACAAAACCGAGGCTGATGAAGGCGACGTGGACAACAAAGACAGAATACACAGATTCCGCTGTGTATGCAATGAGAAACATGGAAGCATACAATGGAAGAACAAGCGGGTTCAATAAGGGTTCAGGGCCGATGAAAAACAGCATGAGGTGCAGGTTCGGAGCATAAGAATGAGGTATGCTTGCAAAGTAATGACATCAGCAGCAAATTTGGTCGAGGAAAAAACGAGGAAGGGTTCAGAGAAGACAAACATGAATCTACACAAAGTAGCAAGTGTTGAAAACAAGAAGGGTGCAGCAATGCAAGTAGAGAAATTTCTGAAAAAGTTGGATGACGATTATGAAAAGATCGTGAAAGGGCTCGAAGAGATAAAAGCCGAAGAACCGACGAAAGAGGCTGCAGTAGAAGAGAAAAAGATGTTAAAGTTGAAGAAAGACACCAAGGGAAAGAGCGCGAGGTTTGCATAAAGGAAAAGGTGGGAACGAGAGCGTTTTGGAAGGAAGTAAATAAGGTTGACCCGTTTTGTTATTAGATATTAACATGGTATGGTATGTAGTTAATTGGAAGTAGCATAAAAAATACACTAGTAATCTGAACTTTGTGGCAGGATTATGTGTTTTGATTTTTTTAGATGGTCTTATGATATGGCAGTTAGTTATAACGCGTATGAATGCTTGGTGCACATGTGAATTAAAAATTACCAATGCAAGGTTAATTTGAAAGTTAGCATAAAACAATACACTAGTAATCTGAACTTTGTGGCAGGACTGTGGGTTTTGACATTTTAAAATGGTACTATGTAATTGCAGATAGATATAACATGTATGAATTATTGGTGCACATGTGAATTAAAAAGTAGAAATGTTATAATGAAACCCAAGAAGACACTGATACAAATGGAAGATCTACAATGTGATGTTTATGGATGGTAACTAAGAAAAAACAGTTGATATTATAACACAATAACCAATGATGCACATGTGCATCATTAGTTGGTAAAGTATATCAAACACAACCAGAATGTTGTGTCGCACTAGAAAAAATATAAAAAATCCAAACAATTTAGAAAAAAAAAACTTAGTTTGTAATATAAGTTAATAACTAATGGATAAAACGAATGTTTATTAACTAAAACATGTATAACACAGTTCCGGGAATCATGGTCATAAACATATTTGTTACACTTCTTACACAGTCTCGGACCCTTCTTGAACGCTTCAATAGCCTTCTCACCGGACCGATCAAACGCTTGTCAGTTCCACACCCCTTGCTCCTAATTCCCTACGTTGGCATGACAGAAGAAGTACCAAACTCAGGCTGACGAAGAATGTCACTTATTACCGCACTTGTTCGATCGTGGGAAGGATCATAGGCCACTTCAGAAAATATGTGTTTCTTCAACTCTTTAAGCTGACTCAAAAATACTGCAAGCTGATCTGTTGGCGCCTTAGACGGTCCGTACATTGGGAAACGATATCCATAATTTCCTTTCTGAGAATGCCCGATTCACTGGTATCAACTGAGTACCGATTTGCAATATCATAAACTCTTGATGGAAGTGCATTACGCGCCCAACGCGCATACATGTATTTTTAGGGAATCTGGTTTACTTGGTTGCATCTGAAAACGTAGAAGATATGGCGGCATAAAAAGCCAATGCGTGTAAAGCATAAACACGAGCAAGAAACAGTCTTAGCAGCAAGATCAAGGGAAACATGTTAAATATAAACATAATGGTCATAATAAAAAACAGAGCACATGTGCATCATATTTATAGATTATGAAATTTAATATAAAGATGTAACACAGTCTGAAAATGAAAGCAGTAACAACAAGAAATGCACACATGTGTTTCAGGAAGCATCAACTAATACACAAATAATTTAAAACAGTCCAATAATAGTATAGATTGAAAAAAAGTGCACATGTGCATTAAAAGGATAAGCGCATATAAATTACCTCAAATTCATTGACAGTAACAATTTGCCTGTTTGCATGAGCAATGGTATATATTTTGGTAGTACCAACAGTCCGCTTCAAGCCACCGGAACACTGGTAGACGCTTCGCTTAATTTATTTCTGAACTTCCTTAAAGATTGTGATCGTGTACAAACTTGCAGCATGTTTTTCAATAGGAAGAGGGGTGTGGATCTCAGGTACTGTTGTGTTGGTATCAAACTCGAGCTTCCGCTGGTTATTACGCTGCGCATCAATGGCGGTGTCAAAACACATAAGGAACTGCAACAAGGTGTTGCCACCACTGGAGTTAACCTTGAACAGCGCGTTAGAACTCTCGCATCTTGATGTTGTCTTCATTAGACAACACATAAGAAGGTCTCTAAAGTACGCAGGGATCCAGTCGGCTCGCATATTGTACATATCGGTAAGCCATCCATGATCAGCCAATCCATACTCAGCCATAAGCAACTGCCAATTTTCTTCAAATTCACATGGCTTCATTATCAGATTCCAAACAAGTTTGTGAATGGCTCTACGAAGGGCTGCATTATCTACCGCGTCATCTTCAATCTACAATACATAACAACGGAAAATAAAATGTAAGATATACAAATAATATATAAAAAATTAACATGATGGTAACAATGGTCACTTATTAACGAAAATATAAAGAATTATATATAAAAAGAATTGTACGCACCTTGGAAGGAAGCTTCCTCATGATGTGCCACATGCACAATCTATGGGCAGACTGGTAAAAAACAACATCAATAGCAGATTTCATTGCGCCATCTTGGTCAGTAAGGACCAACCTAGGCTGAGTAACATGGGCTTTCAGAAAGCATTGAAGCAACCATATGTAAGACTCGGTCGTCTCATCCAATATCAAGCCGGCACCGAAAGTTACACACTTTTTGTGGTGATCAACATCGGTAAAAGGCACAAAAATCTTCCTATATCTAAAAAAAAGCAAATAAAGTTATAACTCTGATGCACGTGTGAATAACCTGTTAAAAAAAACAGAAACATTGCATATGACAAATTGAATAAATATAAAACAGAGCCATACTATAATATAATTACAGATCTATGTAAATGTGCTTACTGGTTAGTCTTGTAAGTAGCATCAAATGCAAGAATTTCGCCAAACGCTACATAGTTGCATCTTGAAACGTCATCAGCCCTGAAAAGCGATTGCAGCTCGTTCTTAACAACTAAAGACTCATAAAAGAAGTTACGCAAATTTCTAGTACGTTCTTCTAGAGTATCCATAACAAGTTTGGCATCCCTGTCGCCAATGAAGATACGAATCGCTCGAGCAAAGTTTTTGTATTCTGTTTTAGAACCACGAACTTTGTGATGACCGCCCTTCAAAGAACACTGAACCTTATGAGCAATCGTAGGGCCAATTTTGTTGAGGCTAAGCTGGTGGATAAACTGTTGAGAAGTAAAATCAAGTTTACGCCGCTTGGAAGTAAAATCCATGAATTCAGGGCCAACAAGTTCATGATTGTGGGCTTCAAAGAACTTGTAAAGAGTATACTGCTGAGTCTTTGAATTGTACTTAGTCCGTATACATGCAGTACAACCAGTCAAGGACGAACGACTAGCCTTTGAAGCAGATGCTAGCTCGGGATTCATTAAATCAAAAATTTTGAAGCTTTGGCTTGGAAGCTTTGTTACACAACACATATCTGTGTGTAGTAACCTCATCAACCTTTCGGTGTGTGCCTAAACGGGTGGAGAAACCAGCATTAGCAGCATAAGCATCATACATCCCAGTCACACGTTCCCAACTGTCAAACCCGAATACAAAACAGGGACATAAGAAGGATCCACATCAGGCTTCCAATATCTAGTACCGTCAGAAGTAGCATAAACACTGCTACGAGCACCATCTGAACACAAACATAAAAAAAACAAATGTATAAGACACGTAAGCAGAAGAAAAAACTAACTGATTACTAATATATATATATATATATATAATCTGGGAAATTGATAAGCACAAGGAAAGAATAACATTGTATTTCATGAATTAAAAAGATGGAAAAAGAAAATAGAGTGCATTAAACAGAAAACAATAAAAAAGCTAAACAAAATAGTAGATATTGAATATTTGATATGATATTGAGATAAAGAACTAGTTAATATCTAAGTGCACTTTAAATAAACGAAGAGAATCTTGATAGAGTAATTTGAATACAAATCCTAAATTATATTGACCAAATGATACATAGAAATAATATAAAATAAAAACACTATGATGACAAATTTGGATGAGCATTAAAGATTTAGGGAACAATACAGATTTGGTGCACATGTGACTCGTTAAGATAACAGTATAATAATATGATATCAATAGCACATGTGACTCATTAAGATAGCATGATCAGGCACATAACAAAATTAAAAAAAGCATTAAGATAATACAATTGCTACAATTGGATGAATAATACATATTTGAGAAACAAATATAGTTTTGGTGCACATGTGCAATCATAATGAATTAGCAAAAACAAATTTGATAACAATATCATGATCAAACACAGAACCACATAATAAATAGCAACATGACAATATCAGATTATAATAAAGCACAATTATAAAAATAATATATAACAAAAGTAAAGCACAAATTAAACAGATGCACATGTGAACTATTGATAATTTAAGTATAATAGACTGTTACCATGTTCTTCAACACCTATGAACACCATAGGAGGTGCAGATTGAGATTCTGATGAAGACGATGTGGACGATGATGCAACATTGGAGGACGTGGTTGATCCAGTGACTTCAGTAAGTAAATTTTGATTGTCGATGAATTCAATATCAAAATCGTCACCGGCATCAACGAATACATCATCAACAGGTGTAGATCTTCAATTAAACTACGAGCACCAGAAGATAAATCCATATGCAACTACGAATATCTAAAAGCCAGAACAACAGAATCAAAAAATCGCAATAAAATAATTGAATTTCAAACTTAGGTAATAAACTGGATGGGATTGACTGGAGTATTGAACGAGTTACCTGAAATCAAATTGAAATATGATGATGATTAAGTGAGATTCAATAGGAATCACGATTTTTACACCGAACTATGAAAGGAATTTGGATTCTGTGAGTTAATGAAATCGAGAGAATTCGTGTTGAGTTAATGAGACGGTGATGATGGGACTAAATATAAGATCCGTGTTATAAATCAGTGAGTTTTTTTATAAATATCATGTAATGCCAAAAATACCCCTCACTAAAGATTATTTTTAGGTTTTCACAAAAAATAGGTGTTTACACCCGATCCTTCCCCTATATATATATATACGCAAACTGCACAAAAGTTATAATTTGACCACTAAGAAATCAATAAAGTCGAAGTATAAAGACAAATAACATACGCAACGCCTTGCGTTGTAGTCTTGCAAGCCAGATTTCAATACTGATGCACATGAAAGACAGTTATGATGAATGACCAAATATGATGACACAAGGCATACAAGAAATATAATCAAAGGTGACCCAACAATGATTGACAAAATTGACGTCAGTGAAGCAATTCAACTGCCAAGTCAACTTCTGAACAACAGAAGCTATATTTTTAGAGAAAGATAAGATGTAACGGGTAAAAATGCTAACTTGGTGTTGAGTCTCAATAAGCAGGCAGTTAAAGTAACAAAAAAACTCACTTTATTAAAGCCTGCAATTATATTAACAGCAACCCAACCCTGTTCATTCCTGTTCATTCCTGTTCATACTTGAGACGATACATGGATGAACAGGGCTGGGTTCCTATTAATGTAATTGCAGGCTTTAATAAAGTGAGTTTTTTGTTACTTTAACTGCACAGACATTGTTGCCAAATGGTCGTAAGTAACCACCCCTCTAAGGTTGCATGTTGGTATTCCTATTAAAGTTTCTATGTTGACTCCATGGCTGATTCATGCGACACTGACCTTACCTCTTTTATATGAATTGACCTTGCCTCTTTTATATGAATTCCATTGATAATGATGGTCATTACCACTGTTTGGCTACGATCCAAAACCGCCTCTAGATCACTCCTTGTATGTTCTTTTGGATAAAAATTCAAAAATGTAGTAGGTTTTCCATGTGAAGCAAGGGGAAATTCATTCAACTTTTGATTCTTGGCTAGCTTTCTGGTGACTGGCGAGAAAGTCCTATGTTTGATGACGAATACACACCCGAAATCGCACCGCCGCATCTCATGGACCTCTGCCCAGAGTGTGTTACATGGATTGGAGTTGAAATAGGATTCTCACTTGCAGGTTTATGTGATGAAGAAGATATGTATGAACACCATGTAGGGGTTTGGACGGGTTTATCAAAGTCATATTAACCATTTAATATGTAAAACGCAACGGAATAAATTTACTTTCATGAAGTTATCTTATGTTAAAACCGATTTTAACCTGCAAAGAGAAACCCGAATAAAAGAGGATCCAAATATAGACTGTATGCTATCAAAATAAAACACAACCATAGTGGGTTTTAGATATACCTTTCTTGAAGCAAGAAAAACAAAAGGAGATGAGGATATTGAATGACAAGCTCCGAAGACACAAAGCCTCAAGCTTGTATACCCACGAGCCTCCAACAAACACCTTTGTTGCTAGGATTTGTCTTGAAGATTCTTCTTTTCCTCTTGGGCTGTTCCAAGCAATGAAGAACACTTGAAAATACTTATAAAATTCGGTTATAGCAAGTAGAACACTTGAAGAGAGTGTGTGTAGGTTGTAATAATTCAAGATGAATCAAGTGGGTGTTTAAAAGATGCATGGGCCGAATTTTTCTTGGGAGGATGAGAGAGAAACACCTTTTTGTGTCTTGCAAGTCTCCTACATGCAAAATAATGATTACTCTCTTTTTCCAAAACTTTGTCCATTTTAATATGTTTTAAAGACATATTAAAATGTCTTTTATTTTATATATGAAGTACCATTACCTCAAATATAAAAATACCCACTTAGTTAATTTTAATCCATTTAACTAACTCCATAACTTGTACTCTTTAAAACAAATCATCCATATGACTCATTACTTTTAAGTGCCATAATTTAGAAACCATATTCTAAATATTTTCAAGAGGTAATATTTATTTATATGATCATATCATAAATATATATCACAAAGTTTGTCTAGCTCGTTATTGGGTATGACCCGACTTGGATGATAACGTACTAGCCACATCAATCTAATTTGTGTCTTGGGCAGACCGAGTCCAACAATCTCCCACTTGCACAAGATTCATAGAAGATTGACGCAAGTAGTAAATACCGCCTAACAACGGTTTACTACCCCTAATACGTATGACGAAGTGCCATTCAATAACATCATCTCCCTCAAGTACCTTACTTGAAAATGTTTTAGGTGAATCAATCATTTATCCTTTTGTCTCAGATGTCATGTTAAATCCTGGAGACACAGAGTGATCATTCTCCGCTGATTTAACTTTATCACAGGCCTTATAAATCTAACTCTCAACGAATAAGAGGGACAAATTCCATCTCGAATACATACGTCTCTCACAAACACTTTATATCATACCTGAGCTTAGACTTATGTACTGCCATGTTTCAGGACAACGAAGAACTAAGTCTAGACATAATATTCAGTGTATATCAAGACCTAATATGTATATCAGGTCGAAGGATACAATGATATTCGTCTTTACTCAAGATTACTTATGACCAATCACAAAGATTCCATGTAGTAAGTCTTGAGAGCAGGTCAGTCCAATATTTGTATCCCACAAATATCTATGAACCTTGACAACAACCAATTGTTCTATATTCATACCGTATGAATATCTACCAATCCAAGTTCATAATAGTCTTACCTTCATATTTGTTCCCACAAAAATGACCGACCACGAACGTTTAGAATAATCAACTTATTCATGGATTTAAACATGCTAAAATGGAACATTACACAATATAAATGAAAGTACCATTCATATAATGTGTCAAAATAACGATCGTTCCGTTATCCAAATACAAAACAAGATTAATTCCAATCACTAGAATATCGAAGTCCCATGGCACAAGTGTGACGCTCATGCTTTGGCCGTTCTAGGAGCTTCGTGAGTGGATCCGCAAGGTTTTGATCGGTGTGAACTTTGTGACTACATATCTTTCCCTTTTTAACTTCATCCTTATGTAGTTAAATTTCCGCTCAATATGCCTAGTTTTTTGATGATCACGGGGCTCCTTGATTTGAGGAATCACACCCGTGTTATCACAAAGAATCTCTAGGGGTTCTTGAATGGTAGGAATAACCCCTAGCTCGACAATAAATTTCTTCAACCAAGCGGCTTCTTGCGCGGCTAAATAATCAGCAATGTATTCTGATTCCGTAGTGGACAATGCAACCACCTCTTGCTTTGAGCTCTTCCAAGAGACGGCACCTCCATTCATAATGAAGATATACCCCGATTGTGATCAAAAATCATCTCGATCCGTTTGGAAGCTCGCATCCGTGTAACCCTTTACAATGAGTTCCTCCTCACCAGATCCATATATTAGAAGCATATCCTTAGTCCTCCTAAGATACTTTAATATGCTCTTGACAGCCATCCAATGACTATCACCTGGATTTTCCTAGTATCTGCTTGTCATGCTTAAAGCACATGACACATCCGGTCTAGTGCGCATCATAGCATACATGATAGATCCTATAACGGATGCATATGGGACTCCACTCATTATATGTTGCTCATCCCTTGAGCTTGGACATTGGGATGTGCTCAATATAGTCCCTCTCTGAATAGGTACCAAACCTCTCTTAGAGTTTTCCATCTTGAACATTTTCAAGATCTTATCTATGTATGCACTTTGACTCAAACCTATCAAGCGCCTTGATCTATCCATATAGATCTTTATTCCCAATATATAGGCGGCTTCACCTAGATCCTTAATGGAAAAGCAACTTCCAAGCCAGGTTTTTACAGCTTCCATGGTTGGAATGTCATTTCCAAATAATAGAATGTCATCGACATATAACACTAGAAAAGCGATAATGCTCCCACTAGCCTTCTTGTACATAAAAGCTTCATCAGGATTCTTGATGAATCTAAATTTCTCAACTTCTTCATCAAAACGGTGATTCCAACTCCTTGATGCTTGTTTCAATCCACAGATTGATTTCTTTAACTTGCACACTTTATTAGGATGATTTGGATCCACAAAACCTTCAGACTGAGCCATATAGACATCTTCCTCAAGATATCCATTTAGGAAAGCCGTTTTGACATCCATTTGCCATATCTCATAATCATAGTATGCGACTATGGTAAACATTATCCTAATCGACTTTAGCATTGCCACTGTGTAACACCCCCCTCCGCCGCCCCCTGCCAGGTGCGGGGGAGGGTGTGGGACCGGCTGTCCGTATCAGTTTACTCGGTACCAACAACAGAATAAAACATACAACAACACGGACGTCCAGTCCTCATAGTGAAACCTTAGGCCGGCTCTTGACGGAGGATGCACAAAGCACCTCTTTCCGACCTAATGGAATCGGGAGCCCCGGATAGACCCAGAACTGAACAAACAAATGATACATACATCAAGGAATAGTAGTCATAACATGCACTGAACAACGTACATTCATTAATTTCATACAGGCTCTATCAGATAGCCACAACTAGTACCCCAATGTTCCTGTACAGATACATCATCACCTGCACACACTTGCCTGCAACATAAGTCAACACAATGTCAACAACAAACGTTGTTGGTGAGTCGTAACTACCATCATCACATTAACAGTTATTAACACATTCAGTTCATAAATCTATCATGTCGCACCCAAGGTCAAACTTCATGTACTCTACGGGCACGTCGCAATCAGCCGTAGTCCCTCTACGAGTAGAAATTTCATTTCAACATATAAAGACATATTCCCCCTAGTTACCTAATACTAGAGGATCCGGATGAACATGGATAAATCAACTATAATGGCCGTTATAATCCCTTATATGCCTATTGGTTCAATCATAATGACCAGAAAGTCTATAATGACCCACACAGGGCATTCCGACTCACAGTGTTCAACATGATAATCATAACAGATATAACAAATACATCATAGCATAAATGTGATCTCAAATAGTTAACTAATGAGGGAAGTCAGAGGACTCACAGATCTTCGAAGTACCAAGTCATACGGATAGGATTGCGTACAATCCACAGATGTCACAGATGCAATTGCCTAGACAAAGCTTAACGTCATGTTAAGCTTGGAGAATCCAATGACCTAAACAAGTATAGGTACATTTAAACTTAATACAGTAATAATACTGGGGAGGCTCGGTTGTGCTCCGTGCCTTAAACGGTACGATGCGTCCGCAGGTTGAGGTCCCAATACAACCGGATGTCCCAATACAGTCGTATGGCCTAAACCCGGTTACGATCGTAATTTATCTGTCAATCCCTAATTAAACAGTTCCTGTCGGACACGGGCGTATGCCTTTAGTGACAGTACGGTTGTGTGGCCTGCTTGACAGATTAACTGAATTAAACGATATCACTCGAGTCTCGATCATGTTATGTTTTATAATACTTCAAATGTTACATAAAATCATATCTTGTGTATATACATCAATCTATTTATGATTTACATAAAATCATAGCTTTTACATAAAATCATATCTTATGTATACTTCAAATGTTATATCTGTTTCACATAAAATCATAGTTTTTATGTATAAGTTTATTCGTTCATATTTCACATAAAATCATGATATTTATTTACATGAAATCATAGATTTTATATATATATATATCTATCCATCTTATAGTTCACATGAAATCATAAATTGTTAATAATAATTCATAATATTACTTCACATAAAATCATAGGTTTTATATATATATATCCGTTTTGTAGTTTACATGAAATCATAACTTCTATTAACAGAAATGACATGTCTTATTTATGTGAATTTACATAAAATGATAAGTTTTTATCTCACATGAAATCATAACATTCTATAGCATAAAATCATAGTTTTTATTACATAAAATCATAGTTTATGTTTATAATCTCTAAAACCGGTTAATATATATATTTACAGGTATTATACCGCGTTATCCAAACACGTTAAATACTGATTGTCAGGTAATAATTCCTGATAAATCCCGACATGTCTGAAATATTATAATTGCCTTATAATTATTCTCGAAATGCTTAAAATGTCAGATTATATATAATTAGATCAATATTTAGTAGGATATTTGGTATAAGGTGCGTATCCGACGCGAATCCCATTTATCTCCGTTTTACGAACCGAATATATAATCATGACTGTAATTCTCAGTAAACACTTAGAAAAATATTTATAACCTCACAGGGTCTGTTGGTCCTCACTGATCTTTATCAGTGCAAATAATGATGTTTTTGAGAAGACAACCAAACAAACAACAAGATATGTGATTTCCAATGACTAAAATGGTTTTCTAGCCATGAACAATCTCAATATGAACCAAAGGATGGATAAGGAATGATAAACAAGCTACAATATACTGAAATAAGCTCCTAGCCGTCACCAAAACTCACCAAAAGAAGATTTCTTGTATTAGGGTTCACAATGATTGAGAAGGTTACAAATGGCTGCACAAGGCTGCGCATATATACTGTCCAGTGAACAGTTTCGCTGGCAGTTTCGCTGGCCAAGCGAAACTGTCACTGAGACAGTCTAATCTAGGTACCGAGCGAAACTACAGTTTCGCTCGGTAGTTTCGCTAGCCTACCAAAATATAACAATTACAAGAAACTAAATAATTACAATCAATCTAAACAAAATAATGAATTCCTCCCTACATTGATCTTCAATATTCCCCCTAGGGAGGGATTCAGCCACTGGATCTTCACTTGTCAGCATCGGCTTCATTCTGGTTCGGCTCCTTATTCAGATCAGGAGTCCCTGATTCCCCCTAAGTAATTGTCGTATCAGCATCGGGGACATTAACATCAGATTCCCCCACAATAGTTGTTTCATCAGCATCTGGGGTTTCTGACTCTGGTTCCCCCAGGTTAATTGTCTCTTCAGCAACGGGGTTTTCGGTCTCTGGTTCTGTGATTTTAGTAGAAGATTCTCCAAGCCCGCTCAATGATTTGTTCATTTGATTCGCCAGATCCCGATCTTCTTCCATTTTATCTTCAGTAGCCCTAACTTTCACGGCTAAATCTTTGATTTCCTTGACGATGCCCCGGGCTTTGTTGGCTACTCGCATAAACAAGCCAGCCTCTTCTGCAGTGTCTTCTCCAGCCCCGAATCGGATATGATTTTCGCACAGAATTTTTAAATCATCATTGCTGAAGGAAAATACTTCCATGGGATCAAATAATCTTATTTCAGCATCATTTCCAATTCGTATAACGGCTTCGCCAGTCAGATTGTCATAGAACCACTTCTGGAAGTTTTGCAGCCTTGACATTTGCTGATCAGGAATTCGGATTTTGGTCATAGTCTTGGCTGCTTTGAACTTTAGGGTGACCTTCGGTTTCCCGGTAGCTTCATCAATTTCTGTTGTGGACTTTACCCTTTTTCCCTTCATGAAACCAAACGACGCAAAGTCGTCCTTCGCCGCCTGCTGAAGCATTAATTTCAGATTTGAGGCTCTCACGCTTTTGTCTTCGTCTAGGAGGGGGAGCTCTGCCAGTCTTCTTAGATCCCATCTTGGCAAGGTATTCAAATTTTCTCGTTTACGGATATAGGTAATACTCCCCCCTCTTCGCTTGATCATGAAGCCATGAGCCGCTTCACTGTATTTCCAGCTGATAATGTGCCTATCAGACTCCTTTCTTTTGGGTTGGGTCATGTTTTGAAACAAAGGCGTCTGATCTGCGAGCTCTGGTTTCTTAAACCATTCTTCTCTCTTGAACTCGAGAACCTCTTCACTAACAGAGCTTATCTTTGCAAGATACGTAAGACCATGCTCTTTCCAATCATAGCTTTCTGGTTCAGAGTGATCATCAATTTCAGATTCTTCCTCATCTTCATCGATTAAATGAAATTTTGCTTGAACGATCTCAGGCTGTTTATCAGATTCAAAGCTGAAGAGATTCGCGTCGCTCACATCAATGTGGTCAAGATCTTCAATGTTCACTGTACCACTACCACCAGCCTCATTTGCACCCGAACCACCAGCATCCATTCCCCCAGTTCCACTGCCACCGGCTGCCTCAGTTGTGACCTTTGAAAAATCAGTCATAGAATCGATTTCAGCCTCACTCATTATGTTTGGCAGATTTAAGTGCTTCTTGATCCCGTTCAATTCAACCAGCAAAGTCTTGATCAGAGACGATTGTTTTGAAATGATCTCGTTCATATTCTTGATCTGTGCATCTTTATCCTTCTCTCTAATTTCAGAATTGACCAGCTTGGTTTTGATCATTCCCAATTCATTAGACAAAGAGGTATTTACACCTCTGATAATGTCTTCGTCCAATTCAGCTCTGGGATCTATTCTTCTTTTCTTTGAAGCTCTCAGCTCATCTTCAGTCGGAGCGCTTTGCTTTTGTGAGGACTTCTTTCCTTGTCGAGATAGACTTTCAAGCTCGTCTTCAATTTCATCTTCAGCTTCTTTCCCCGAACCCCTCACATATTGTTTCCTTTTCCCCTTTACATTCTCACCTACCTTTCCTTGAGTTTTTCTTTTGTTTTCGTCTTCGATCAACTTCTTGATGTACTCATATCTTTCTTCAGAATACATATGTTTCATAAGATAGGTGGTATGGCCAGAAAAATCCTCTCTTACGGCACAACAATCTGATAGAATCCTTGAGTGCATTGGATTTATAACAAGAGCTGTACTTTGCTTCGGCAACTCAGGTTCTAGATGTTCTATAATCATCTCCAGGAATCTTGGATACAGAAGCCATCTAGATTTCTTCAAAGCTTGAATATTCGCAACCATAGCTTCAAATATTCTCTGAGGAATGTTAGCTTTCTTTCCTTTACACAACAGCAACATAGCCTCTGCCCAGTTCAAGTTCAAGCCATCTGAGCCACCTTTTCTGTCATCAATGCAGGAAATGATGACGTGAGCGATGAATCTCCATTCTTTAGACATGTACGACTTCTTAATCTCTTTCTTATTCTTCCACAAATGGCCTCCTTCATAACCCATATGCCTTTCAAAACCCTTCAATACATCCATGTCATTCAACTTGGGTGCATCACCAACATCCTCTTCCAGTTTAAGTGCTTCAGCGATGGTTTTCATTGTAATGACAATATCCTTCTGCATGACCCTAGCACGAATGCATTCAGGAGTGGCTTTAACGTCATATTCTGCAGACAGCCAGAAGTCTTTGATGTGCCTTTCATCAATAATCGTTGAATGTGAGATGGCATAATGAATGCAGGATTGTTTGAGCCACTTTATGCAGTCTCGGAATCCGGTAGACTTATCGAGGTTATCATTCAGCCAGGCAGTGACATTGCTTCGAGGATCGTGTTTAAGATTAGACATTGTCTGCACACGAAACGGAGATTTTGTGAGTTCAAAAGAATTTAAAATGAATTAAATTGAATTTTTTTTGAAAAATTTGTTAATTTCGCTGCGAAATTGTATTTTCGCTAAGAAGACCACAGTGTCGCACACGGCAAAACAGTTAGATTCGCGACATTGGTCTCGGCGACACTGACTAGGTCAGTTTCGCCGAGAAACTGTAGTTTCGCTGCGAAATTGTAGTTTCGCCTAGGGCGAAACAGCAGTTTCGCTGCGTATCACGGCGAAACTGTCAGCGAAGTTTGGGCATGACCGCTAGACAGTTTCGCTCGAGACTGTGAACTTTCGTTCAGTTTCGCTGGACGAATGCTTAGTTTCGCTGGACGCGACTTTTGAAATTTAAATTACCGAAACTCGTTTTAAGCACAGTTTTCGCAATCCAAACCCACACACACCAGAAACGCAACAAGACGAGTACAATGCGGGTCCAAAACAGTGATTAACAACGGTTTAAGGTACGAGAAATTCTTGTTGACTGTTCGGTTGAAAAACCCCCAAAAATTTTGAATCTGGAATCGGTTATAGATGCGGTAAACTCACAAGATTACTTCACACTTACTTGAATCTCAAACCGGAATCGATATGACGAAGAAAGGATGAAACAGTTAGGATAAAACAGTTAGGGCGAATTTGCAGTTTCGCGAGAGGCGTTTGAGAGTTTCGTCAGTTAGGGTTTGGATGGAAATGACCGAGATCTCGACTAAGGGTTTAAATACGCAAACAATTTCGCTCGAAGTTTCGCTCAGGCGAAACAATAGTTTCGCCGTAGCGAAAGAGCATTTTCGCTCGACCCAAAAATCAATCAGCTTAATTTCGCCGGGAACAAAGAGTAGGTTCGCTGAGAGCAAATACGGCGAAACTGAGCGGGCGAAACATAGTTTCGCTGGAAACCCTAAAAATCCAATTTTGACCAAATTTTGATTTTGACTTTTGGAAAACCGACAAACACACACAAAACATCAAATTATTTACAAAGTATCGATCTTATCAAAAATAACGCAGACAGAAAATCTTTTTGAGCTTTTTCAAATGTAAATTAAAACAACTATACACGCAGATACTAATTTAATTTGTGAGAAAGATCCAGACGTGAGATCACATCAACCGATACGCATCATACACATTTCAATTTCAATTTTAATCAGCATGCACGTCAAGCAGATCCCGAATGCATCACATTGATATTAAGCATGCACTAATAGTATTTAACAATTTTTGGATATGCTTAAGGTATATTAATCAAGCACTGATTACCCAGCCTCACTCTATCAAGGATGTTAACAAGTCATCATATTTATCATTATTTTTCTTTTAATTCTTTTTCAAATGAGATATACGTTCATGATGTTTCATGCAAAAATAAAGCAGAACCCTAAGAGAACAGCAATCAGGTCGGCCGCTAAGCACGCAGAGAAAGCCCGATACACTTAGGAAAATAAAAAGGAAAAATAAAGCAGAAATCGTGTATATCAACAACAATCAGGTCGGCTTGTGGGCACGCAGAGAAAGTCCGATGATATACACTAAACACCAAGAAAATAAAGCAGAAAACTCAATCAGCAGGTGATCAGGTCGGCCGCCTAGGCACGCAGAGAAGACCCACTGAGTCGAGTGTAAAAATGGCATAAAGCCTTATTTGCAAAGCATGCGTACATCAGAACATCTCTTAATTGGCAGAATCATTGCAACACTTATCAAGAAATGAAAGCTAAAGTAAATCAGGCAAGCTTTATGTTTATATCCTACTCATAGATATCATATTAGGCATGCACACTCAAAGATCATACAAGCATAATGCAGCCTTTATTTTTACTCTATCCATGGCAGATAACGCAGGTTGATAAACAATCATTTCTCACAAGGTCGGATCAATTTCTCATTTTCATTTTTGAAATTTAATTTATGTACCAAATTTTCTGAGGACTTCAATTTCCCCCAAAATCCACAAATACTCTATTTTTGGATTTTCAATAAAGAAAGTTAAAAACAAAATAAAATGATTCGATCGATACTTGACATGAAAAGGAAAGACAGACACTGGAAAGGAGGCACACAATCGAAGAAAAGTTTGACAGGAAATCCGCTTCGAATTCATGAGATTTAGGTATTTTAGTGTGATTTACCCCCAATTCCCCCACAAAATAACGGTAAGGACATCACAAAGCAGTTAAGAGAGAATTGCAAGGTAAATGAAACTAAAATTCTCCCCTGATCATATTCAGATGACGAATGGCCAGAAATCATTTGTGGAGAACTGCATTATCATGATTTCTTGATGTCCAGATTCAGTTCCGACCGTCACCTGATTCATTGACAAAATGAAATTGACATTCAGGATTAGACAATAACAAACAAGATGAAGTGAAATTTAAAGAAGTATTTACAAAAAGGTTTATTTAATTCCCCCTTTTTTTTTTTTTTATTTTATTTACCAAAAATTTAAAATGTTATCATGCCCAGCATTTTAATAAGCTCATAAAAGCGGGGTTTATCAAAGGTTTTAGTAAAAATATCCGCTTTTTGAGCTTTGGTTTCGATAGGGACAACATCAATAAACCCTTTTTCCTGAGCATCACGGATTGCATGAATCCGTGTTTCAATATGTTTGGTTCGGGAATGATGAATTGGATTCTTGGAAATTCCGACGGCAGCTTCGTTGTCGCAGAATAACGGTGTATGAAGAAAATTAATCCCGTAATCCATCATCTGATGTTGAATCCACAGCACTTGGCAGCAGCAACTAGAGGCAGCAATGTATTCGGCTTCGCCTGTAGATAAGGAGACTGTTGTTTGCTTCTTGCTTTGCCACGAAACCAAGCATTCCCCCAAAAACTGGCATCCCCCAGAAACAGATTTTCTATCGAGTTTGCATCCTCCGTGATCACTGTCTGAATAGGAATTAAGCTCAAAACTTCCACCCTTAGGATACCATAAGCCCAGTCTTGATGATCCTTTCAAATAACGGAAGATACGTTTGACTGCCTTTTCATGAGATTCCCTTGGATCAGCTTGATAACGAGCACAGTAGCACACAGCAAAGGTGATATCTGGGCGACTGGCTGTGAGATACATGAGGGACCCAATCATTGATCGATACAGTTTCTGGTCAACCCGTTTTCCTTCACTGTCGGGAGTCAAACATGTCTGAGATGTGAAGGGAGTGAGTTCGGCTGAGGCGTCATTCATCTTGAACTTCTTCAGAATCTCCAGAATGTACTTTTCTTGATGAATAAGAATTCCGTCAGGCTTTTGTTCCACCTGCAACCCAAGGAAGAAACACATCTCCCCCATCATACTCATTTCAAACTTTTCTTTCATCAGTTCCTCAAACTCGCGACACAACTTCTCATTGGTTGACCCAAAAATGATGTCGTCGACATATACTTGAACGATCAGCATTTCACCATTGACCTCTTTCTTGAACAAGGTCATGTCGATGGATCCTCGAGTGAAACCTTTTCCCAATAGATACTGAGTCAAAGTTTCATACCAAATTCTGGGTGCCTGATGAAGACCGTACAGAGATTTATCCAGCTTGTAGACTTTGTCAGGAAATTCATGATCTTCGAAACCAGGAGGTTGATTCACATAAATTTCTTCATCAATATCTCCATATAAGAAGGCGCACTTGACATCCATTTGATACACCTTGAAATTTTTGTGCGCAGCATGAGCCAGGAAGATTCGAATGGCCTCGATTCGTGCAACGGGTGCAAAAACTTCAGTATAGTCAATGCCTTCTTCTTGATAAAAGCCTTGAACCACAAGTCTTGACTTGTTTCTGATCACCACACCTCTATCATCAGGTTTGTTTCTGAAAACCCACTTTGTGCCAATTGGAACCTTGTTTTCTGGAAGGTCCACAAGTTGCCAGACCTTCAGCTTTCTGAATTGTTGCAGTTCAGCCTGCATGGAGTCCACCCAACTTGGATCTGCAAGAGCTTCATCTATGTTTTTAGGAACAATCTGAGACAGAAAACACGCAAACAAACATTCATTAATCAATCCTGACTGATGACGAGTCCTCACTCCATCCGTAATCGAGCCAATGACGAGGTCATGTGGATGATCCTTTAAGGTTTTGAGATTTAAGTCAAGGTGAAGGGGAGCGGGTTCGGTGGTTTGAGGTAGTTCATGAGATGAAGATGGAGGATCGGGTTGATGTGGGGTTTCTGAGGATGAGGATGAGGATGTGTTTTGTTGTGGAATTTCGGGTTGAGGGGTGATAATCACGAGAGGAGGATTGTCATTTGCTTCAGCTAGGATAGGAAGATTGAATGATTTGAACAGTGTGTCTGAATCATAAAACCATTCGGGTCCAGTTCCGGTGTTGGGAGAGTTAGATTCTTGCCAGTCCACGTAGTAAGATTCCTGCACAATACGAGTACGTTTGTTATACACACGATAAGCTTTTTGTGATGAAGAATACCCCATGAAGAAGCACTCATCGGAGACAGCTCCAAATTTTGTGATTTGAGCTTCGGTATTCAGCAATGTGCACGAGCATCCAAACGGCCTGAAGAAGTCAATCAGTGGCTTCCTTCCATGATACAGCTCGTATGACGTCTTCATTTTATCTTTTACGATCAGGACACGATTCAGCACGTACGACGCACAATTCACAGCTTCAGCCCAGAAAATGATTGGTAGCTTTGATTCAATCAGCATTGTGCGAGCAGCTTCAACCAGAGTGCGATTCTTCCTTTCGGCAACTCCATTCTGTTGTGGAGTTCTTGCTGCGCTGTATTGCCGAAGAATACCTTTGTTTGCACAGAATGAGTCAAAGATCTGATTTCGAAACTCAGTTCCGTTATCACTTCTGATTGCCTTGACTTTCTTGCTTCTTGAGCTTTCCACTGACAGAATGATATTTTGTAGAGCTTCAGACGTTTCGCTCTTGTGCTTCAAGAATCTGACCCAAGAGTACCTGGAATAATCATCAGTCACAACAAGACAGTAAGTTCTCTTTCCCAAACTTGGTACACTAATAGGTCCAAATAAATCAGTGTGGAGCAATTCTAAGGGACTTGAAATAGAATTCTCCAATTTGGGCTTATGTGGCTTCTTGTGTTGTTTTCCTTTAGCACATGAAAGACATTTTTCAACAACAGAAAAATCTTTGTATGGAAGACCTCGGACCAAATTGTTTTTAACAAGGTTGTTTAGAATTTTGAAGTTTATGTGTCCTAGACGTCTATGCCACAAGAAGCACTCAGAAACAGATGCCTTTGAAAGTAAACAAGTCATGGAGGAATTGAGAGATGCAGTTGAGGTCAAATTCAGCAAGTATGTGTCATTGATGCGAGGCGCACGCATCGCCACCATCTCTTCGGGCACAGAAAATTCAGGCTTGAGGAACAGGCATTCATTTGCTTTGAACAATACTGGAATATTCTTGTCGCAGATTTGTGATACGCTCAGAAGATTAAACTTTAATTCGGGTACATGATTGACGTGTTCCAGAGTAAGAGACCCAGTTGACACGTCTCCTTGTCCAACCATCTTACCACCCTTTTTATTTCCTGCAAAAGACACGAATCCACCATCCAAGATTCTATAATTTGTGAGCAGGTCTTTCATCCCTGTCATATGCCGAGAGCATCCCGAATCAATATGCCAGTAACTGTTCTTCGGGAGTGCCTGGCAATACAAAACGAGAAATTACTTAATAACTGGTACCCAGACTTTTGCATTACCGGGATTTGTGACTTTCTGTTTTCCCCCAAAGAATTGTTTTACAAAGCTGGTTACCTTGTGTCCAAAGGATCTATCATGGTTTGTTCGATTTAATTTTTCTTTACAATTTTTAACAACATGATCATCCTTACCACATCTGAAACAGTGAGACCTGTGACTTGTGCAAGAGGAGGTTTCTGAAGTACTTTCCTCCTCGGAATCTGATGTTCTATAGTCAGAGTCACTGTTGGTTTCAAAATCCACTTTTGTTTTATCTTTTGAAATCCTTGGATTATTGTTTTTCAAAAATGATTCCTTCTTTCGAGAAATATGTTTTTCTGTAGGTTCTGAAATTCGTATTGGTGTAAAAGAAGGAATTGGATTAGAAAGAAATTTGTTGAATCGATTTTGAGATGTACTAGCATGACAAGGAACATTTTCATTTGAAACAAATCTTTCTTGACTAACAGACACGGACTCTTCACTACTGCTATCTAAATTAGAACTACTGCTAGCTACGCTACTGTCTGAACTAGACTTCTTGGAATTCGAACCACTACTTGAAACAGACTCCTTAGAATTTAGACTACCGCATCCAAGCCCACTTGTGTTACCGTATCCATTATCATAATCCTCCCTGATCTCCTTATGGTTCACTCCTTCTAGACCTGCATGCAGACTGTTAGCATCACTAGGAATTAAATCATTTAAGGGATGAGGTTTTGGAGTAGGTGAATAACAATGCGTGCTAGGAGGAGGATAAACCTTAGGAAACACATTCCCATTGTTCTCCATGCCTATTCCGGTTTTTATTTTAGCTCCTCGTTGTTTAACGAGCATCTCTTCAACTTTCATTTGTGAAACGGTCCATCTATCTAACTTGGTCTGAAGTTGAGAGGTTTCAAATTGGGCTAATGTGACTCTTTCAGAAAGCATGTTTATTTCAACATTTTTTGCAAGAAGAGTTTGTTTTAAATGTTCATTTTCATGCATTGCCTCATTTAATTTCACAAAATATTTTGCTTCATTTTCTTTTAATTGGGTGTTCATGATTTTTAATTCGTTGTTGGTATCAATCAACAATCGATTGGCCTTGTAGATGCCGAGCAAACGAATTCTACAAGGATGTGAGCACATATCTTGAACAGATTCATATGAGAGATCCATTATAACCTTTTCTGCAGCCAGGGCTTTTTCACATGTGCATGCTGGTGTGCTTGCAGTTTTCTCATTCACCTTCTTCTCAGCTTCTTCCTTCTGACAACTGTTAACTGTGTGCTCATTGCTTTGTTCCTGAATTTGAGCTGCAAGAGCTTGATTGATGGCTTCCTCGGTTTCAGAGACCTCCGAACTCCAGTCGAAGTTAGTCAGAAGAGCCACTTCTTTGGTTGGCTTGGCTTCTGCTTTGTCAGTGATAGGAATGGCACGAGTTGCTGGCTCAGAGGTTGGTTCAGTGACAATTGGACTTGGGCATTCCCTTTTGAAGTGGCCGAGTTGCTTACAGTTGTAGCATCTGAGCTTAGCCTTGTCAAAACCGACTCTTCCATTTTGATTCTTGAAGGTGTTTCTCCCAGTGCGTTCGAAGAATTTTCTAGCTCGAACAGTTAACATGGCCATTTGCCATTTCAGGTCAGTTTCTTCTAAATCATCTGGATCAACTTGGTACATGTCCTCAGCAGTCAGAGTGGAACCTTGAAGTTCTCCAGCAGCGAAAGCTTGATAGCTGTTAGTGAACAATGAGAACAATCCCATGTATTCAGGTGAAATCTGGGATGTTTGCTGATTAGTGGCGGAAGCAGATGTAGTTGAGGATGACCCAGATTGAAGTTGAGAGAAAGCTCCTTTGGGTGTGACGGTTGAGATGAAAGCAGAATTTGGAGAATAAACTTTAGTTGGACCCATGGTTTGATTGTATTCTCTCCTTTGCACATCCAACTCAAAGGATTTAAGCTTGTTAATAACATCCATGAGCTTGTAGTCGGGAAAACTTCTTTCTTGTTTTAGCATGCGAACCTGAATGCTCCACTCTGGAGGAAGAGCATCCAGCAGCTTCTTGATTTGTTCTGAGTTTGTGAGTTTAGCATCATATTTCTTCAGATTGCTTGATACAGTTAGGAAGCGATTGGTCAAATCCACTAGCTTTTCGTTCTTCATGCTTGTGAATGAATTGAATTCTTTGGTGGCTTGGGCTTCCTTGTCCTTCACCAGGTCTTCATTGCCATCATAGAACTCACAGAGAGCGTCAAACAAACTCTTTGCGTCAGTGTGCTCAGCAAAACGGTTGTAGATTTCTTGTGACAGGCATAGAGAAAGGGCACCGAGAGCCTTTTGATCACGATCAATGAGTTTCAAGTCCTTCTCAGAGAATGAAGACGGAGTATTGTTGATCTGTGTTACTTCACCAGTAGTAGTTGTAGGAACGTGAGGTCCGTTGACAATTGACAACCATTGATTATAGTCGGTGTACAAGAAGAACGATTTGAGACATCGTTTCCAATCCTCAAAATTGTCGCCATTGATCAGCCTTGGAGGTCTGTTTGGAGCAATACTCTCAGTGTCACCAGCATTTGTACTTGACGCCATCTTAAATCAGCCTGAAATAAGAAAGACAAAGAACAAACCAAGAACAAGACAAAGTGATTAGTTTCGCTGGGAGATATAGTTTCGCCAGCAATTTCGCTCGGAAATCCTGAACAGGTGAACAATTTCGCTGGATTTTATAATTTCGCCAGCAATTTCGCTTGACAATACTGAAACAGTTCAGCAATTTCGCCAACTAGTTTCGTTGTATGCACGGGCAGTACTTTCGCTCGGAAATACCCGATGACACACAGTTTCGCTAGCTAGTTTCGCTGGAAACTGGTTTGAACTTTCGTTCAAGAAAAATGACAATAGTTTCGCTTCTCGATGTTCGGCGAAAGAATAGTTTCGCTCGGTGATGACAGTTTCGCTCGGTTATAATTCGGCGAAATTGCCAAATGACTTGATAGTTTCGCTGTTTGAAGGCACAGTTTCGCTGAATAAACAACAGTTTCGCCCAGAACAGAAAACCCTCTTTTTGAAAAATAAATGATCAGAAATCAACCCAAATCACTATGGGTTAATGATCGGTTGATTGCCTAGTGTTTAAGACATCAAAACACACAATATTCAATCAATTTCCAGTCCAAAACAAGCAGATTTCATAATCAAATAGACTTTTCAAAATTTTACCCAAAAACACTCAAAAACACCAAAATCAAGAGCACAAAGGCTCTGATACCATATTGTTGGTCCTCACTGATCTTTATCAGTGCAAATAATGATGTTTTTGAGAAGAAAACCAAACAAACAACAAGATATGTGATTTCCAATGACTAAAATGGTTTTCTAGCCATGAACAATCTCAATATGAACCAAAGGATGGATAAGGAATGATAAACAAGCTACAATATACTGAAATAAGCTCCTAGCCGTCACCAAAACTCACCAAAAGAAGATTTCTTGTATTAGGGTTCACAATGATTGAGAAGGTTACAAATGGCTGCACAAGGCTGCGCATATATACTGTCCAGTGAACAGTTTCGCTGGCAGTTTCGCTGACCAAGCGAAACTGTCACTGAGACAGTCTAATCTAGGTACCGAGCGAAACTACAGTTTCGCTCGGTAGTTTCGCTAGCCTACCAAAATATAACAATTACAAGAAACTAAACAATTACAATCAATCTAAACAAAATAATGAATTCCTCCCTACATTGATCTTCAGGGTCGGTAAAACCATCTTATATAATTAAATACGTCCTTTTCGGTTAATATCGAGTAACAGTCCCGTTTACCGATTTCATCGTTTCTCGATCCGCAACACCTTGTATTTCATAACGGATTGTTAGAATACTTATAACGAATTATCCGGACCTCGAGTATATGGATTGGGCCTTTGTCGGGCCGTAAATCCCTTAATGGGCCTGACGGGCCTAACTGGGCTTGTCAAGTCCAGTTCATTAATTGGAAAAATTTCCCCCAGATTTACCGGAATTAACAAGGGGTTACACACTGGCGAGAAATTTTCATCATAATCAACCCCTTGAGTTTGAGTGAAACCTTTTGCTACAAGTCTAGCTTTATAAGTGTCCAAGTTACCATGCATGTCGGTCTTTCTTTTGAAAACCCATTTACTTCCAACTACTTTGGAATTAGGAGGTGGCACAACCAAGTCCCAAACTTGGTTGTCATACATGGATTGCATCTCAACGTTCATGGCTTCCAACCATTTGTTCGAATCGGATTCGGACATTGCATCATGGTATGTGGTTGGCTCATCATAATCTACCACATAGCATCCTTCCATGAAAAATCCATATCTTTCAGGTGGATTACTAGTTCTACCAGATCTACGAACGTTGCGTGTGTTTTGATCAATCATTTGATCTTCTTCAACAACCTTTTGTTGTGGGCTACTATCAACCAAACGTGCATCGGCTTGTGGTTCTTGATCCTCATCAAGTTCCACCGTTCTAACACTAGTTTCTTCCATAAGGAACTTAGTTTCCAAGAATTCAGCCTTTCTAGCAATAAATACTTTTTGCTCTGTTGGATTGTAAAAGTAATATCATATAGAATCTCTAGGATATCCTACAAATATACACTTAGTGGATCAGGGTTCTAATTTGTTTAAAGCATCGTGTTTTACATATGCTTCACAACCCCATACCCTTAGATATGATAAAGATGGAACCCTTCCATGCCATAAAAGGTGTCCTTTCCACTTTCTTGGTTGGGGCCATATTCAAAATGCGGGCTGCTGAGAGTAAGGCATAACCCCAAAATGATAAAGGTAGTGAACTTTTACTCATCATAGATCGAACCATATCCAATAGGGTTCGATTCCTCCTTTCAGACACACCATTATGTTGTGGCGTTCGAGGTGGAGTGAGTTATGAGACAATCCCACAACTCCTTAGATAGCTTTGAAATTCATCACTTAGATATTCACCTCCTATATCCAAACGAATGATTTTTATCGTTTTGTTGAAGTGATTCTCTACTTCATTCTTAAAGATTTTGAACATTTCAAAAGCTTCATACTTGTGTACCAACAAGTACACATACTCATAGCGACTATAGTCGTCGATAAAAGTGATGAAGTATCTCTCACCATTCCTATCCGTTAGCTTAAAAGGTCCACATACATCCGAATGTATGATCCCCAGAAAATCTTTTGCCCTTTTGGTGGTCCCACTAAAAGGTGCCTTAGTCATTTTACCTTGTAAACAAGATTCACATACATCAAATGAATCATGTCCGTTCTCTTCAAAAGACCATTATTTTGTAATGCTAGTATGCGATTCTTATTTATATGGCCAAGGCGGCAATGCCAAATGTAGGTGTCACTCAAAACTCTTTTGAGTTTCTTGGTGTTAGTTTGGTATATTGAGCTATCATATGATGTGTTTTCAAGTACTAATTCATAAATACCATTTATAGGCATAGCTTTAAAATAAAACACACCATTCAAAGAAACATGGATATCATTTTTAACAACTTTAAAATCATATCCAATATGTCTTAAATGGGAAACATAAATTATGTTCCTAGTCAAACTAGGAGCATACAATACATTATTCAACATTACTTCCAAACCATTTGGAAGTTCCAAAAGATAGTCTCCTTGGGCTTCAACTTGGACTTTAGCTCCATTGCCCATGAAGAGACTAATGTCTCCTGCTTTCACTTGCCTATTTCTTTTGAACCCCTGCAACAAATTACAAATATGAGTTCCATATCCGGTATCTAATACCCATGTGTTTGAAGAAATAGCATTAAGCTCAATGTTAATCATGAAGATCGTACTAGAGGTTTGACCGGCATCCCTCTTTGCCTTCAACTCCTTGAGATAGGTAGGACAATTCATCTTCCAATGTCCTACCTCACCAAACTCAAAGCATGGATCATTCATAGCAACCTTTTGCTTCTTTTCTTTCGGTTTTGGGGTTTCTTTCTTTCCCTTCCCTTTTCCCTTGACGTGCCCTTTCCCCTTGGCAACATTTTCCTACGGGCTAGAGCGAGGCCTCTTCTTGTTGCCACCGTAATTGATCATTAGAACGGGCATAACTGTTTTTCCCATCCCTTGATCGGCCGTTTTGAGCATTCCATGAAGCCCGGGGATGGTCTTGTCCCACCATTCATATTGTAGTTTAAGACAAAAGTCACAAACTTCTTTGACAGAGAGTTGAGGATCAAATTCGTAGCCAACTCTTGTGAAACGGGACAATTTAGCCTTTCGAGACGATTAATGTGGCTCTTCATCTTAAGTACATAAGATGAAACCGATTGGGACTCGTCCATACAACATGCATGGAGTCCGTTTCGAAGCGCTCAACCCTTTCCTTTTGTTGGAACATTTCCTTCAATTGGGTGATCATGTCATATGCCCCATAATTCTCAAAATCCTTTTGGAGTTCGGGGATCATGCTCGCTAGCAAGAGGCAAGAAACTTGCACGGAGTCCTCAGTGTATTTCACCCAATCGGCGTAGGCCTCAACGTCTTCCTCATCGGATTCATAGGGAATGGGATCGTCCAACACATAAGACTTCTTTTATTACTTGAGAACAATTCTCAAGTTGCGGTACCAATCCACAAAGTTGTCTTGGTTGAGACGATTTTTGTCTAGTATGGATCTTAACGATAGGTGGTGGACGGGTGGGGGGTTGGCGTCATTATTATTGACCATCTACAAAATTTAATAAAGTTCAATTTTAGTATTTTCGATATCATTATTAATTTTAAATTTATGCCCTTTTATTTCTCATAGACAATTAATAATTTAAAATCTAGAATCCAACGTTGCATTTACATAATCGGTTAAGTGACCTTTATCCCGACTATTAAATCAAAAAGGTAGTCAACGTTTGACAATTGCAACCCCTTTGCAACTTCTAGAAGTATGGGATCGGTTAAACACCATATGTTTAGTTGGCATGTTTAATTCCATCAACGTCTTTGGTCCGCCATGCTTCGGTGACCCTAATCACATGGTTTCCAAATCAAATTTGTCCTACTTATACGCACGTGTGGGTTTATTCATACAAGTGGTTTGGTGACCTTTATTCCACAAATATGGTAAACTCACCTCAACTACACAAGTTCCCTTAATGTGGTTAGGTGACCTTTATCCAATAAAGAGTTCACAAGTAAATCGAGTGTCGTATAAAAGGGTGACGTTAAAACTTGTTTTAAAAGGGTCTTTTAGTTTTCAAAATTATAGTTTTAGAAAACTCTATGTACCATGCAATTCACATGCATTCAAATGCGTGGTACCCTAATGTTGTGAAATCCATATTTCATGGTTCTTTTAATAAAATCCATCTTTATTATTGAATCATTAACCTTTAATAAAAACCATTTTATTTGCTCCTTGTTAATGACAATTTTAGAACCGATTTTAGCTTGTTTAATGTTTAGTTGTTTGTTTAAGCATGCATATCCACATATCATCCAAACAACAAAATAAACAACCACACAAGCATGATAAAGAAGGTGCATAGCCATAGCCAACTAATGACAACACTTGTTGTGTCAAGGTCTCTCCTAGGGGACAAAATGACACATGTGATGTGTCGATGAACTCCCACTTGATCCCGCATCCGAATGCTTTAAGTGTGTTGCATCCTCGTTTGTGATCCCCGTTTGTGATCCCCGTTTGGCGTCGGTCTTACATGGTTATTGGGCCTCCAATATGGGTGTTTCGGATAGTGGGCTTGAATCCCAAATTGGCCGGTGAGAGCCTTTGGGCCATAACCTTGGCCCAAACTAAAACCCACCTTTATGCATTTTACATTTTACAAAAGTAAAACCTATTACATTTTTCTAGTAAAATAAAATGCATCTAATCTATTTAATTTACATACCAAATGAAAAGTAAATAAATTACATAACCATGAAAAGCCTATTTAACAATTAGAACCCTTTGAAATAATTTATTTACCTTATTAAACAATTTACAACTTCTCTTGATTAAATGTTAATATAATATTGTATTTGGCAAACGCGTCCCTATTTCTACAGCCTACGTTGTCACCGGTTTATCATTTATGTCCTTCCTCTCACCGGCCTCACCAAACAACCCTTCTTGACAGACCCTTCACCACCGCCTACTTCCATTTCCTAACCCTAACCATCCCACCGTCAACAACACAATCGTTCAACACCTACACCCAGTTGGTAACCGTCGGGATTCCACTACCGAAAGCGTTCTCCATCATGTCGTTCATCTTAATCTTATTTATATTCTAGATTTCTCCCTTTATTTGCTTATGCCTGGATTCTTTACCCCTTCCCTCTATTTGGCAAATGTTCTCATGTAGTTATATATTTGTTGATCGTGAAATCCAATCATCAGGTAATATCTTCTTCTTTTCTTTATTTTATTTACTTATCTATGCAACCTTCATAGATGAAATTCTAGGGTTTACAGTTTTAACAATAGTTCAACAAAATCGATTTTCTCATTCTGTATATTGATCCAGTTTTCATCACCGTCACATTCATATAACCGTCATTTATAATTATATTTCTGCTTCTCCGACATCCACTAACACCATAGCGCTGCCATCTTCCCCGATTGAATCCTCCCAATCACATTCTGTAAGGATATATACCGCTTCAGTTGTCATCGAATAATCATGAAGGTATCTTTTAAACTCACAAAAAAATTTCGTTTACAGGGGATTTGGGTCTTTATAACCGAAATTTAATTGAATTTCGGAAATTTAGGGTTTTTCGCTGTTGATCCTTCAACTTTGAGAAAATTTGTAGAATTTTTCATAAACGAAATTTGTAATTGTGCATTAAACTGATTGTGGTGTTTCACCATGGATTGCAGATGTACCCTGAAATTGGGAACCCGTGATTCATGATCGGAGGCGGTGGCTCCGATGGCGGTGGGGGACAGACAATAAACACAAATATTAGCAGCGATGGTTAACGATTTCTAGGAGAATGGAAGTAGTTGTGGGGCGGATTCAGGGTGCGGTAGCAACAGCGATTTTGGTTTCTGTCTCCGTTCATTAAATAATGTCAATTGATTCTGTCTTTTAAATTCACACATATAAATCTAAAATCATAACTCATCACCCTAATTCTAAACTATCTTCTCAGAATATTATATTAATTTTAACTTAACATACAATTGACCCTTAAGTTACATAAATCCATACTTTTCACATTCCATTATGAAACATTTCTGTGTAACCTATACACAAATTCTAAACTATCTTATGTAACCCTACAAACTTATATCATAAAAGTCTAACTTTGATATGATTTTATGCAATGATACGATATATTCTGATTATAATCAAGAACAATGTAATTTCTCTTTCATATGGTACAACATGTTCCTCTTTTCATATTTCATACAACTAATATGCATACATGTACATGAATTCGTTGAAATACATCTTCTTACCAGATTCAAATTTTTTTATTTTCACGGCCATGTTGAAACTGTCATTGATATCTTGCCCTTTATCAAATATTTAATTTACTGTTGAAAATCTATGAACCATGTCACCTACCAGCACTACAAAATTGATATCGAAATGAACTGACTTTGATAATATTAAAGAAGTAATAATAAATCGGGTCAATACGTATTCTCACTTATGTATGGTTTCTTTTAATAAATGAATATGTTTCTATATGTTCGTATCGTTGTATGCATATATGTACACGGATTCTGTACTAAAGCGGTATTTCAATATCAACTAATGTTTTTTTTTCAATGTGTATATACAACATAAGAATCAAATTTAATAATTGTTATACAAATATATTTCGTGTATTCTTACTTAGTAAAATGCATATTTCAAATAGTTAAGATCGCCCTCTTATAGACACGTCTACTTCAATTACAAAGCACCAAACAACATATGAAACACATTGAAATAGTGTCTCAAATATATAAAGATAGCCAACTTTCACTAAGTACGTCTTAACACTGCATTTTTTGGTTTGGAAAATAACTATCTTTTAATGATTATTCAACTATCATACTGATACAATGGTTTTATATTGATATTCAATGCAGATGATGCTGTAAAAATTTCATGGATAAAGTTCATATTTCAATTAAACACAAACACAAAACACATTCATAAGCTTCTATATATATTGAATGTATTAAATTCTTCTGTGTTCCATGATTTTATTTAAAGTATTAATTTTACTTGACTTGGGTCCATGATTTTTTTTAAAGTTTTAGTTTTACTTGAATTAGGTTCTCCATCAGTAGATGCTATGATGATGAGGATGTGAGCATTTACCTACTTACGATATTTTAATTCCTTCACAATGATTCTTCTTGAGTTTGTTAGTGAGTTTTAATATAATCACAGTCAACTAGATCTTAGTTAAAAATTTAGTAGTATAGAACAGCATGTTGGTCTTTGATATAATAACTCATATACCACATTTGTTACAATGAGGTTTTTTCCTATTTATTTATTACAAGTTCCCAAAAGCAATAACTAAGCAAGGGGCATTTCAACCCTAGCTTCCCTTAATTGTGCAGGAAACAGTATTTTGAATTTCATTGTAAACGCACAGGTCATACCAAAGCCAAATACATGTTAATTGTCAACTTTGTTTAACTACGTATTTTTTCAACACAACTACATGTCAGATTGTCACCTAAAAGCTTGCTCCTTACTGTGACACTTAGTTGCTTTACTAACCAGATTGTTAAATTGACTGAGCGATGCATCTCCACTATGGAAAAGTGACCTACAAAGTTTAGATAATATCAAAAGTCAAATTATCATTCATCTTCGATAGTATCATGTTCATCAAATACTATGCCTTGCTCATGTAATAAATAATACGCGCAGCAACGCGCGGGCTTGAATACTTGTTAAATACATAACACAAATACGATCATTCACCACAAACTAAGACAAGGTCATGGCTATGTCTTATGCACCAAAATATACATACAAGTATGTATATCTTCAAGAAATTAAAAATGGCTCCCTTTTAACCCACTTCCATTTTCGGTCCAACACAAAACCGAAAATGTGGGTTTGTTGTCTAAACAACAAATCATCCAAATGACTTAAAATACACTAATCTTTCAAGATAACCACATGCATGTAAGTGAAGCATCTTGAAAGACAAAGGGATAACCATATACAACTTTTCGGATTTGTGGTATGAGGAACCATAACCCAAAAGTTTATGGAGTTAACCAACTAACTCTTTGAAGCATAAATCCATATAAGCGGCTCTAGATGCCATTGTAGGGGTTTGGACGGGTTTATCAAAGTCATATTAACCATTTAATATGTAAAACGCAACGGAATAAATTTACTTTCATGAAGTTATGTTATGTTAAAACCGATTTTAACATGCAAAGAGAAACCCGAACAAAAGAGGATCCAAATATAGAGTGTATGCTATCAAAATAAAACACAACCATAGTGGGTTTTAGATATACCTTTCTTGAAGCAAGAAAAACAAAAGGAGATGAGGATCTTGAATGACAAGCTCCGAAGACACGAAGCCTCAAGCTTGTATACCCACGAGCCTCCAACAAACACCTTTGTTGCTAGGATTTGTCTTGAAGATTCTTCTTTTCCTCTTGGACCATTCCAAGCAATGAAGAATACTTGAAAACACTTATAAAATTCGGTTCTAGCAAGTAGAACACTTGAAGAGAGTGTGTGTAGGTTGTAATAATTCAAGATGAATCAAGTGGGTGTTTAAAGATGCATGGGCCGAATGTTTATTTGGAGGAGGAGAGAGAAACACCTTTTTGTGTCTTGCAAGTCTCCTACATGTAAAATAGAGATTACTCTCTTTTTCCAAAATTTTGCCCACTTTAATATGTTTTAAAGACATATTAAAATGTCTTTTATTTTATATATGAAGTACCATTACTTCAAATATTAAAATACCCACTTAGCTATTTAATCCATTTAAATAACTCCATAACTTGTACTCTTTAAAATAAATCATCCATATGACTTATTACTTTTAAGTGCCATAATTTAGATACCATTTTCTAAATATTTTCAAGAGGTAATATTTATTTATATGATCATATCATAAATAAATATCACAAATGTTTGTCTAGCTCGTTATTGGGTATGACCCGAATTGGATCATAACGTACTAGCCACATTAATCTAATATGTGTCTTGGGCAGACCGAGTTCAACACACCATGGTTATAAAAAGCATGTAGAGCTCCCATGGGTTTTGATCCCAAATACCGCCGTGACCAACGAGATCTCGTAGTGGTGGCCCACGGAGTGGTGCCCTGGAGTGAGCCAGCCATGACCAACATGGTCGTGACCAACGAGGACGTTGGCCCTTTATGGAGGGTCGATTGTTAGGAACAGAACCCATTGCAAGGTACGGGACTTGTCCCACATTGGTTGTATGGGCAACTGATGTGGGGTTTATAGGCCAAATGGGCTCTCTCACCCATCAGACTAGTCTTTTGGGTTGAGTTCTCCTGTTTGGTTTGTAACAATGGTATCAGAGCCAGACTCGTAGTGGTGGCCTAGAGGGAGCCTAGTCGTGACCAACGTGACCGTGACCAACGAGGCCTCGGAGAGGGAGTGGTGTTCTGGAGAAAACCAGGTGTGACCAACGTGATCATGACCAACGAGGACGTTGGCCCTTAAGGAGGGTCGATTTTTACGGTCTGATCACATTGCAAGTTATGAGACTTGTCCCACATTAGTTGTATGGGAAACTGATGTGGGGTTTATAGACCAAATGGGCTCTCTCACCCATCATACTAGTCTTTTGGGTTGAGTTCTCCTATTTGGTTTCTAACACATATGCAAGGCGATCGTTATTAAAAGAATACTAAAAACTATTCATAGGTAATTACCTTATATATCATTTACCCTAACCTGTCAGTCTCACAATTGAGACTATTCCCCTGGACGCGTTTTTTTCTTATTTGTGGTTGTTGGCGATGGATGGTGACATCTCGTAATCTCTCTACACGTGTTCTTTGTGCTTCTCTCTCTACTCTTTTAAAGATGCAAATACGTCTTCATCTTCTCAGTCGTTCCCTGACGCCATCGTTCTCACTCTTCCCCAATAGACGCGCTACTGCTGTTTCTTCATCTTTTGCTTCGATTCCGGCGTAGGGGGATTACCCGCCGGACGTTGATGCATATGTTTCACCGCTGGGGATGGTGGGTGACGGTGAGGGTGATGGTGTGGCGTCGATTGCATTAATTTTTGTGGTAGCTGTCGGTTCCGATTGACCCGATTTACTTTTGGTTACTGCTGATCCGGTCGTTTTACTTTAACCGATTTAGGCCGGCGTCGACGTCCATGGTAGCGATCTAGGGTTTCAGTAGTGGGTCTCTTTTTGTTGAGATCTACAGACGCACATAAGGTATCGCTGGTAATTCCTTCTTCTCTCTTTTGTGCTCTGATTACAAGAGCGCTTCAATTGCCTTTCCTTCTCGCTTACATTTCCGTTGTCTGCAACAGCTGCTCTTTATCGTCTTCTCCATATGTCGGTTATGTTGAGGTGACGATGTCGTAGATCTAATGACCTATAAGGTGCGATTTTATTGATTTTGTTGGTTTTAGGGCAGATTCATCCGATTAGGCTTCATGCGGTGACGATATCATAGATCATGACCTACAAGGTACGATTTTGTTGGTTTTAGGGTAGATTCATCAGGTCCCACCGGACTCGCTGCCGGAAGTCGATTCGTCGATTTCTTTGTGTAGGTTGTTTGTGTTTTTCTATCCCCTTTGTGTTTGCTTACTGTAAATTTAGTTACCCGTACGATTCATCGATTTCTTTAGCCCGTTGACGTTGTTGGAATGTGTTTTTTCTTGCTGTTCCACATTACCGATTTTTGGTTTAAGGTTTTCAATAACCCAGATTTAAAGCTGCAAGCTTGATTTTGGTTGGCTACGTTGTGGCGACATCGATATCGTTTTGACCTGATTCAATCGGTTTTTGGTTAGTTCATGCTTACTGTTTATACGAATGTTGTTTGTTTCGATCTGGATAGCTTTTCAGTTGAAGTTAGTTGATGCTTGCTATTTCCGCTATGATGTTTATCCATAAATTACAAATTAAAAAGAGAACCTTTGTTTTTGTTGGCGGGGCAATTTTTTTTTTGTAGCGATCTAAATTTATGTTCTCTTTGGATTTTGGATTTTGGATTTTGATTGATCGCCGCAGTGATTCTTATTAAAGAATCTTGGTTACATAGCTCCTAAAAAATTATCTGTTACATTTCTGATTTGTTGATACCTGATATGTGCGTCGTGTGAAGTATCAAGCAAGTTCAAAGATCAAGTCAACTAGGTCTGGCCGAATTAGGTCCGAACCTGAAGTTCGGACTGGCCGAACCTGAGGTTCGGCCGAAGCTCGGACCAGCTAGTATATATAGATGTTTGGTCTTTGTATTTGGGGGACTTCTGAGCGTGTAAGATCTGTGAAGTGTGTGTTTCTGAGTGTGTATTCTCTGAGTCTATTTCTGAGTGTTTACTGATTGTAATTGTTCTTCGTTAATCAATAAAACAATCGGTTAATTACGTTTCGATGTCCGATTAGCTAGATCGAGTAGACGATCCGATGCTCACGCATTTTCAAGTGGTATCAGAGCTTTCTGGTTCATTCTACTGATCTGTGGTTGCGATTATCGGATTTTTGAAACGTTTTTGGTGTTTCTCGAGTGTGTTTTCGTGTTCTTCATCATTCCTATCGAGCTATTGGTGTCAATTTTGCTTCTAAATCACTTATCGATTTTTCTAATCCACAGTATCAAGTTTTGTCAAAAACAATCATTTTTGTGCGATTTGTGAAAAATGAGTTCGAAGTTCGGAGTCTCCAGATCAGGTTCAGAGTAACTGCTCCGAACTTGAAGTTCGGACATCTTTCGGTGTGTCTTCAGTGAGAGTTCGGTCAAAGTTCGGAGTTCAGAGGTGGTTCGGAGATAGATCGGAGTTGTTTAGGAGTTCGGCCTGTTGTTTCTGATTCGGAGCAGGTTCGGACATAGTTCGGACTTTGGATTTAGGTTCGGACAGAGTTCGGAGGTTAGTGATAGGATCGGAGCAGGTTCGGTCACCAGATTCAAATTTTCAACGATGTCAGAATTTCAAGCGTTTGCTGCAATGCAAAGTGTGATGCAAACCATGATGAATTTTGATAACGAAATTGGAACAAGTCAGAAAGTTCCCAAATTGTTGAAGCTTGAAGATTACCAGAATTGGAAGAAACGATTTTCTGCTTACATAAGCACGAATGATATCGATTTGTGGATTCCTCTCAAGAAACTTTATCAACACCCAACTGATGCGGGAGATTTTAAAGAAGTTCATACTTTTGATCTTGCTGAAAGAAAATCATACGAGCTTGAACAAAAAGCTTATGGTTATCTTACAATGGCATTACCTACTGAGTTGCTTCATCAATTTAGCACTTGCAAGAAATCTAAGCAATTGTGGGATGCTTTATCAGCAAGGTGTGAAGGTAATGATGACTACAAGAAGAGTCGGAAGAAAGTTCTAAACAAAGAATTTGATAATTTTCAGAATTATGACAATGAAAACATTACTGCTCTTGTTTCAAGATTGTCACATTTGATTAGTGAATTAAAGGTGGTTGGGATTGAGAAAACTGATGCTGATTTGAAAGAAAAGATTTTGGAAGCCTTGCCAGAGAAATGGGAAAATTATGTTTTGCTACTCACGCATGACAAAGATTACTCTACAATGACATTTCACGAGCTTACTGGAAAACTTCATGCTCGAGAAATGGAAATGTTAAACTCAAAGAAGTCAACTGCTACTTTGCAAAATCCTGAATTGTATCATGGTGAGTATAGTGCAAGCATGAGTGCAAAGTCTAAGCCAAATCTGAATACAAATTAGAATACAGCACCAAGTGTTGCTTTTATAGCTGGAGTTTCAGGAAATTCTGATAATAATTCTTCAAGGGGTTGCAATTTCACAATTCCAAATTTTTCAAGTCAGAATGCTTTTTCAGCTGAATCAACAGATGATTGTGCTAAAATGATTTCTGCATTGATTTCATCATCTTTTGGTTTGATTCTCAAGAATGTTGCTGATGCAAAGTTAACCAGCGAGGATCTTGATGCTCTTGATGATGATCAACTAACTGAATTGGATATATCTTGGCAATATGCTATGTTATGTCAAAGATCTAAAAGATTCTTTAAGAAACATGGAAGGAATCTTTCTGGTGATAAACTGGGTTTTGACAAGTCAAAATTAAAGTGTTATAAGTGTTCACAGCTTGGACATTTTGCTAAAGATTGTCAACAAGCTCATGCAAATAAGTCTGGTGTTCCTCTATCACCAAAGCCTGGTTTTACTCAACCATCTACTAGTAACACTAGCAAGTCTACAGCTTTGACAGCACAACATGATGGTGCTTATGATTGGGGTCAACAATTTGGTTATGATTCATCAGCCTTGATTGTCACTCATGTTCAGTCAGATGATTCATATTCAGATACTAGTTCCGATACTAGTTCAATTCCAAGTTCGTATGAATCTGCTGAAAACTTGGACAGTCTGATGAAAGAAAATGCTTTATTAATGAATAGAGTTCAACAACTGTCTGAGGCATTTGATGTGAGTAATTCAGAGTTGAAGATTTCTAAAGATCATGACAAGGAGTTGACATCAAAGAATGAGTATTTGACCATGGAAATCCAAACATTGAATGAGGTTTTGGAAGTTTTGAAGCAAGATAAGAAAAATGTTGAAATTTCAAAAGCTGAGATTTGTGAAGAAAAGGATGAGTTGATGCATGAAGTGAAGAAATGGAAGGATGAAGAAGCGGATACTGCTACTGATTTTCAGAATTTGTTTGAAAAATCCAAAATTAAGCTTGATCTGCTCACAAAGACTATTGAAGATTTGAATGCTAAAATTGAAGCTTATCAAGTGGATAAGGAAAAGTTATTGGATGAGAAGCAAGAATTGGTTAGTGTTAACAAGGTTCAAGCTGCAAATCTGGAAATTCAGAAGCGAAATGAGAATAAATTGAAGAAAGAGCTACATGAAGGACTTGACAATCTTCGCATGCAAAAGTTTGAAACTCACAAAGTTACGAAGCGATTGATTGCAAAAGAAAAGGAATTCGCAGAAGCTCAACAGCAAATTTCTGATCTTAAAATTCAAGTTCTCGATGCTAATCGTTTACTCAACAATGTTTCAAATTCTCAAGTTTTCACAAGTTTCTTAGCAAATGATGCTAATTTTGAGAAAATGTTTGATAAAACTGCATCACCCCCTGCTCATATCAAAGAAGCTTTCAAAGAAGTGAAGGAACAAGTTGATGTATTTGAATATTCAAAAGTTTCATCATCTACTACTGACGTGGAAGAGGTTGTTAAAAACAAGAAAAACAAGAGGCATAAGAAAAAGAAGGAAAAGAAATCCGAAGTCTCTCCTGCACCGAAGTTTGTATATGGTTCATCCTCTGCTGATAATGAGAAGTCGGCTACTTCTAGTAACAAGATCCAGACTCAACCTGAGTTTAATGAAAAGATCTTTTATGATCAAAAGAATGTAACAGAAGTAAAAGCTGAATTTTCTCGATTAGCAAAGAATGGACATTGTTCATCTGAGGAGAAGATTTCTGGAAAGCGTGAAGGTTTGGGTTTTCACAGGATGCAAAACAAGGTTGAGAAGGTTCCAGCATCTTCATCTCATGATTTGAAGAAATTGAAGCTGAAACAAGTGAAGAAGGAAGTTTTTTAAGCTGATAAAATTAAACCCGAGCGATTTTACAAACTCAAGGGTTCGGATCAATTATTTTCTGACAAAGAATCTCCACTTCATTGTGTTGATGCTCGGAAGATTGCTGAGGTTTTTCTGAAAGCTACCATTTCTTCTGAAAGTTCTCAATCTCTAAGCCCTACATCTAAATGGGTACATGATCACAGGCATCAGGTATATGATTCTCATTCTGATCATGTTAGAGATATTCATGTGTGTTCTTCGCAGGTACATCACCGATGGGATAAAACGACAAGAATTTGTTATATCTGTCGTCGCCCAGGGCATATGGCAAAAGATTGTCCCTCACCTGCTGTTTCATCACAAAGATTTCAAAAGAAATCAGTTTTTGGTAAACCTGCCACCACAAAGTTCTTTGATGAACAAGGCAGAGTTTTTGATGAAGTTGAGTCTACATTTTATCATAAACAAAACCGTTTTGTTCCAATGTTTTCAAAAGCTCAAAATGCAGGTTCATCATCACAGTCACCTGTGATTGTTTCATCAAAAACTGAATTACCAAAACAACAGCAATGGAAACCTAAAGTGGTTTCTAAACAGAACAAGGACACTGGTCGACCAAAAGCGATCCGCTTCGGGTCGACTAATTAGTTTAACCAGTGTGTAGGTACTTCTAGAAGACCTATCGACAATTGCAAAGTTGTTGATGGAGGAGTACTCTGCTTAATTTAAATTTCATGATACATCTTTCTAATTTGCAAATTCTGATTTCTAAAACTGAAAAATATCCGTGTTGATTGATCAATTTTTCTTTGCTTACAAGTTTTTCTCAAAAACCCAAAAATAGAGTCTTGTTTTTCTGTAAAATGAAAATCCAAAAATTGAGTTTTCATTTTAAGGGGGAGAATTGTAAGTAAGGGGAGTAATTGAGAAAATGCATGTTATGGGGAGAAAGTGAATACATGCCAAATATATAATGAAGGAAGGTGAATACATGCCAAATATATAAAATTGTGGGAAATTGATCATTGGGAAATGATGGTACATTGGCTTACGTATCTGATTCATGAATAGAGTAGATAAAAGAGCCATAAGATCATTGTTTGATATGATTGGTAGGCTCGGCAAATCAGAAAGTATTCAGATGTGATATACACTAAATACTAATGCTTGACCATGTGGATAACATCTTGATGCATATTTCATGACACAAAAAGAAAAATAAGTGTGAAATTCAAAATGAGAAGTCACTGTGTATACATGTGTTTATTTTGCAAGATTTAAACTTGTTTGATTTTCTTTATTTTGTCAAACGATCAGACTTTCTCCGCGTATCGAAAGATCGACCTGATCGTTGTTCGTTTGACGTTTTGCTTTATTTTCTTTGGTGTTTCGTATAACTCATCAGACTTTCTCTGCGTGTACGGAAGTACCGACCTGATTGTTGTTGGGTTATACAATTTCAACTTGTCTTATTTTCTTATTATGTTAAATCCGAGGCCTTATCTGCGTATCAAAAGATCGAACTTAAGGTAGACGATTTAATGTTCTTATTTCTTTTTGCATGGAACACAGTTGACTATATCATGAAAATATTATGCATTGTGAAAAATCACAAGTGCTGTCACACAAAAGGAAAAAGAAAGAAAAACTGAAAATGTCTGATTATGTCTGATAGTGTGGGATACACTGGTCAAAGCAAATATAATCAATACCTTAACATATCCAGGTGTTATGAGTATGATTCTGCCTGAGTTTAAGTTGGACAAATTATACCAGCAATCAGCATGACTTATGTGCTTCGATTAATTGAAATTGAAGTGCAGTTCAGTGCGTTATGTTCAATATGATCCCATATAGTGATCTTTCTCATACCAAAAAAGAGTGTTTGATTCTGTATTGAGATTTCATTTCATTTCTGAAAAGAACCAAAAGATTTTCGGTGTGTTTTAGCATAAACTTTGAAAAGTCAAAAAGATTTTGTTTCTGCTTTATTTTCGATCTGATCAACGCGTGATACAAATCATTTTCAAAATCATATCATGGAGTCTCGAAGAGACGTTTTGCGTCAAGGTTATTTAATTGTTTGAGCAGGTTTCTATGTGCAAGATATCACGTCTTCAAGTCTTCTGAAGCTGTTGATGAAAGACCAGAGATACACTCAAGTGTCATCAAGTATTCAAGATCAAGTTACGATCGAGTTGAGGAAGAGTTTGTTTGAAGATTCATTTCATTGAACGAGCGGATTCTACACTTGAGGGGGAGCTTGATTGAAGATACATACAATGTTGATGATGTTGAAGAGATACTGCACACGACGAGGGGGAGTTTGTTGATACCTGATATGTGCGTCGTGTGAAGTATCAAGCAAGTTCAAAGATCAAGTCAACTAGGTCTGGCCGAACTAGGTCCGAACCTGAAGTTCGGACTGGCCGAACCTGAGGTTCGGCCGAAGCTCGGACCAGCTAGTATATATAGATGTTTGGTCTTTGTATTTGGGGGACTTCTGAGCGTGTAAGATCTGTGAAGTGTGTGTTTCTGAGTGTGTATTCTCTGAGTCTATTTCTGAGTGTTTACTGATTGTAATTGTTCTTCGTTGATCAATAAAACAATCGGTTAATTACGTTTCGATGTCCGATTAGCTAGATCGAGTAGACGATCCGATGCTCACGCATTTTCATGATTGCTTTCTCACTCACTATTCCGTCCACGTTGTTGTTTCCTTTTATTTGCTTGAATGTCTATGATAATGATTTTCTGCGCTTAAATGTTTCAGGATGAAAGATAATTGTTATCATTAAGCCTTCAAATGGTAGACGCTAAAAATTATCTGTTGAGCTTGAATTGCTATGATGATGATTTTCTGAGCCTTAATGTTCCAAAACGAAATCGTTTATCTGTTGAGCTTGAATGGCTATGTTGATGATTTTCTGAGCCTAAGTTTTTCAAAATGAAAAACTGGTTGCATCTTAGCCTATATTTTTTTAGTTGTTCCAATTTTTTTTAATGATCTTTCACTTGGTTAAGGTTCTTTTACTTGGATGCGTTTACCTTGATTCGGTTTTTGCTGATTTGGTTTAGCTTTGATGTTGTTCATCTAAATTTTAATGCTTCGAGATTATCTTGGCTGTGATGATTTTATTTCTCGTTTGAGCCCTGATGAAAGCCTAAGTTAATTGATTTTTAAATTTTGGCTTTTGTGGATCGACATCAGTTCAACTTCATTTACATTTGCGGTAGCTAATATCATTAAGTGTAGAGATTATGATATATGTATGCTGATGGATATGGTTTATTTAACCACTATCTTGGTATTTTCTTAAGGAATTAATGTGTAATCATTGTTCTTTGGTTTATTGCATATATGTGAAGTTTTAACTATTGCTACATTGGTTTGTTTTAAGCTTTCTTCGCAGATTACAAGAGTCTCAAATTGAAAGTGTCAGGAACGTCTTCAGAAGACAAGGATAGAACATGCACAATATAATGATTTTGTATGAGAGATAAAAATACACAGAAATTAAACTACAGTAAACCATAAAGATTCATGTAATCACCTAATCATCATCCCCTTTAAAATTGGATAAGCGACTGTAATAAAGTCACATGAACATTTAATAATTCTGTCCATTAGGAATCTAACCAGCGTTATAGTTAGGATTCTAACCAGCGTTATAGTATAAACTCTTAGATCCACCATCTGTTGCTGATCACTAAGTTTCTTAGAGCATTGACTACTGGTACTACATGTCTTTATTTAATGATTGTAGTATCGGGATCCTATTATTTTCAGTTACAGTTAATATCATGCTAATGATATTATGTTCAACTTTTTTAATTTATGTTTTTTATGAATGAAATTTAAAGCAATTGGAGAAATGTAGTTGCATATTATTTTTAATAAAATAACGACTTAAGTAATAGCATTGTGATTATAAATATACTGTAGAATGCTACGTTAATAACTCCTTGATTTAATCTCATATTCACCTCTCATTGTTAATCACTTGCTGGTATGTTTCTATGTGTATGTTATTATTGCACTTTATAGGTACATTCTAGCACAAAAGGAGCAACACATGGATCACCAAATGACCAATATGATTTCTTTCAACTCAACCACCATAAAGAAAGATGTTCAATTAGTCAAACAAATTCCTTTTAGTTGGGTCAACTACATTCATGATACAAAGATAAAGATTTGTTTTCTGATTAAAGTTGGTTTCATTCATGTTATATACAATATTAAAAGCAATAAATTTAATGCATATTTTCGAAGATATGGTCTTTATCACTTGTAGGTTTGGAAATCAATTGGGGAAATCAGATCTCTCTGTTTTTAAAAGGTAAATTTGTTTTATATAAATTTGATAAATGATTAGAAAAAACTTTAAAAGCTGACATTATGAGTTACGAATCAATGTCTTGCCCTTTTTTCTTGAATGTTCCGAATAACTAATGCATTAAGTGTCATTATTGAAACAGTGTTATTAAAATACCTACCTAAATTTTATAATAAAGTGGTTTAAGAAATCATAAGCATATATAAGGGATTGGATTTCATTAAACCATATCATATGTGCTAATCGTTTGTTGATTTGACATAGTGAAAAGGAAAAACTAGCTAGCATGATGCTTCTAATTTAGTTGCAACTTGATCTATCCTAATGAGGTGATTTGAATCCATATGATTATCAGACAACCATAACGATATTTGGACTTTGTTTCATAAAATCAAATGCAAATGCATGATTGATGTTACATCATTGATGCATTCATGTTTCTGCCTTCCCTACAAGCTTCTTTGTACATTCCTTTTCGAGCCATCTCTATTATCAGTATTTTATTATTTTTAGACTTAAAAACTAATAAAGTGAAATATGCAAAACACCCATACAAAGCCAAGACTAAAAAATGGAGGTAGCTTCGCTTTGCTCTGCTGTTTGTCATCTCTGCTCACGTGTGCGTACTACTGATCTGAGTTGCCTTTTTCGGAGCATTTATAATTTTTTAGACTAGCTGCAGTCACTTGTCTTATATATTATGCCGCTCTATACTCTATAATATTATAACTCCTGAGTCATATTTACTTTTTAAACATTTAATCAGGACTGTTAACAAAAAATATTAAATATACATTAAGCAAAAAGTAGTAACAACCCAAACAAATGCGTTTAAATATTCAAGAACAGAGGTTGAAACTTTAATAATTGAGTACTGATTTAGTAGTTTATCACCTCAAGTACTCTTTTCTCTTAACTTAATATGCCTATCTTGTGTTTCATACTTATTATGTGTATTTTCATACAAAAGGTAAATTACAAGTGTAGGAAAACCGTTCGTAAAATTAAAATAAAATAAATATTTTATTGAGTACGATTACAATAAAAGAAAAATAAATCTAATCTATTACAATACAATGAAAGAGATTCTACTCCTATCAACAATTACAGGGAAACGAAATGAACTACAGTACAAGAAATGAATAAAGATTACAAGGAAATGAAATAAATTGAAATTACAATCCAAATGAAATGAAGTTATATTGATTTGAATGAAGGAAATTAATGACATAGAAATATGGAAAAGTTTTGAAAGTCAAAGAAAATGATTTGAGGAAAAACTTTTGATATTAGTTAAGAAAAACTAGAAAGGTTCCAAGGAACCTTTGGCGAAGGATTCGGGTCAAAATCCGGGTCCCTTAAAACAAATTCCGGGTCTACCGAAGAACCGTTTTGTTTCCCAGGGTACAATCGCCTAAACCGTATTGTACGGCCGGGATAACTCTAAGCTTGAAGTTTACCTTCGAGTTCTTGAAGTCTTTGACGAACAAGATGAAGATTGAGAGAGTGAGAGAAGAGGAGGAAGAGAGAATAAGAATTCTGTGAATTCTGGTGTGTTTTGCCTCAACTAATGAGGCTGTATTTATAGTGGTGGGAGTGGCTTGTTGAGCACACAAAAGTTAATTCGTAGTCAAACTTTGTATTAAACGTCTTTAATGCAAATTGATTTATAATTAACGCGGAATTACCTTAATTAGCTCAAAAACGCGTTTCCAGCTGTCAATTCGGAGGAACACGCGTTCTGCTTGAACAGCGGTGCCACGCGGGTCCGCTTGAACCACACAGGTTCCACCTGAACTGGTTCCGGTTCAACTATTCCACTTGAACTTAAAAACAATAGCGCCTAAAAGCGCCTCATTGCGCCTCATTGCGCCCACGCCACGCGCGCGCGCGTGTGCGAGTGCGAGTTAGGGGTGCTTCGCACCCCTCAGGGTCCAAGGGATGTGTCCTACTAAAGGAAACAATAGTTGGTAAGGTTCCCACCATATAAACCACTTTTGGTTTCAATCCCCAACCAATGTGGGATGACATGCTATACTTAGCATTTTTCTCTCTAATTTTCGCAGCTTCACTAGTTGCGAGACCTCAACTTTGAGCTTCGATATCTCATTCATACGAGCTCGGATTTGGACGTAGCTTGATGCGTTGGAAATCCCTCACAACGTACTACACAAACCTATAAAATACAGAGGCAACAACCTATGTTATCTGTATTTTATTTTAGTCCAAAGTTGGTGAAAAACTCATTTTCACACTTAGTGAAAAAACCCATTTTTCATTAGTTTTTCTCCAAAATTCCAACAATACAAAAAATGGAGGTAGCTTCGCTTTGCTCTGCTGTTTGTCATCTCTGCTCACGTGTGCGTACTACTGATCTGAGTTGCCTTTTTCGGAGCATTTATAATTTTTTAGACTAGCTGCAGTCACTTGTCTTATATATTATGCCGCTCTATACTCTATAATATTATAACTCCTGAGTCATATTTACTTTTTAAACATTTAATCAGGACTGTTAACAAAAAATATTGAATATACATTAAGCAAAAAGTAGTAACAACCCAAACAAATGCGTTTAAATATTCAAGAACAGAGGTTGAAACTTTAATAATTGAGTACTGATTTAGTAGTTTATCACCTCAAGTACTCTTTTCTCTTAACTTAATATGCCTATCTTTTGTTTCATACTTATTATGTGTATTTTCATACAAAAGGTAAATTACAAGACCCATATACTATTAACGAAAGTTACATCACAACAGTCATATAAACACGTAATTGCATATAAACACGTAAGTGTAAACTGACAATTAATATACAATGTAACATTCAATAGAGCAGGGGCGAAGTATTAAGGGGGCCAGACCGGGCTCCGGCCCGTCCCGTTTTTTAGCTCAGAAGTGGAAATTTACATTCGTCCGGTTCGAGTTTTTTTTATATGCTTAGTGTGGCCCGGTCTATATATTCCTACGAAGTTAATATAGGTAACATAATCTCTACAGCTCAATTGGTTTAGGCTGAGATGTTTAAACCTAGGGATCCGAGTTTGAACCTCTTCAGTTGCAATTTTTGTTCCTTTTTCCTTTTCTACTTTCTTTTTATATTTACACATTAGGTTTTTTTAACCACGCTTAGAAACACATCGCCTCATCACCCCATTCTTCTCTGTTCTCAGTCGCCTCTACCCAGCGCCCCCTCCCACCTCTTCCAAGCTTCCGGCTATTGACCGTCACCACCTTACCAGTCCGGCCACCATGGAACCACCACGCCACCGCCATTCAGCCACGCCTCACCGTCCTCCCACAGTCCCGAGCCGTCTCCAATTCCTCCAACTCTCCAAGGTTCTAAATAGGTAATTTAGATGTAATTTTTAACCTTGATTTTGGATTGATGAATAAGAATATAAGATTGTGCATATTAGGTTTATATTTGTTGTCAAAAGCTTTATTGAGATGTTGATTTGAAGATTTAATCTATGGATGCTAGATGCCTATATAATCAAAATTAGGGTTCTTGAGTTAAATTTTGGGAAATGCTTCTCTTGTTAAATTGATTCTTAAATTTTCATAACATTTTTTGATTGTGTTGAAATTTTCATCCCTAATCTCATCTCACACCATACTGATGATGTTTCAGACGAAAATCACGGCGATTACGAATCCAAATCGCATCTTAACGGCGACGGTGATGAGGATGATGAGTATCCTAGTGGCGAATTTGAGTACAAAAAACCCGGTGTTTTGAAGAGTTTCAGGGTGAATCTACGCATGCTCGTTGCTTATCCATGGCTAAGTGTTCGCAAGGGCAGTGTATTGAATATCAAATTGCGTGGCAAGGTTTGGTTGCTTCGAGCTCTTTGTTCTAATTAGCTTTTGTTTGTTTGTCGATTTTTAGATCTAGATCTTCAACTGATGATTAGCGAATGTCACAGTTTGATATTCGGTTTTAGTTCTTCAATCGGTTCTAGATCTTCAACTGATGATTAGCGAATGTCACAGTTTGATATACGGTTTTAGTTCTTCAATCGGTCACTGATGAATTACATAGTTTCATAGCAAAATTAGAACATTATGTTTGAATTAGAGCTTCCATCCGTGTGTTTATGTACATTTTTAGTTATTTAATTGATCATTGATGAATTGTATTATGTATAGTTGCATAACAAATTTAGGACAATATGTTTGAGTTAGAGCTTTCATCTGTGTGTTTATGTACATTTTTAGTTATTCAATTGATCATTGATGAATTATATAGTTTCATAGCAAATCTAGGACAAGAGAAACACACCTAGAAGAATCCCGCCATAGCAGAAGCTATTGGTAGGGTCTAGGGATAGATTTGTATAAGAGAATATACTAATTATTGTTGAGATATCCATTAGTTTTAAAACAGGTTTAATTCTCTAAAAATCCAATAATTTAGAAATATGATACAAGTTAAAACTAATATAAGAAAAATGCATGGAGTTGTGGCCCTAAACCTGCCATAGTCATTTCTCATGATAAAAGGTTTTCTGTATCAAATAGCTCATATATGTACTCTTATCACGTAGGCGACTAAATACCAATCATTCATTATTAAACTCGCGAATAGTCTGGTGACTAACGTATAAAAAGAAATTGCTGAATAGTTTGATCAAGATTGCATAATCGATAAATTCAAAGATCTTAAAGGTCGTCGAGCTGAGTTGTAATCATGTTTCCAGGTAATCTTTCTTTCTCTGGCATTGTTTAGTTTTTTTATGTGAAAACAACGGTTATTTTAATGAATTAAAATAATTAGATATTCTTATTTTTGTTGTGTGACCCGGCCCGAATCAAATATCTGACCGAATACCCGACCCGAACATATAACCCAATTGTTAAAACCTCGTGATAGCCTAATTTTTTTTACCCTTGACTTTTAGCCCGCACGAGATTTTTGGTCAAGCTCCGCCCCTGCAATAGAGCAATTGACCCCGCAGCAACACACGGTCGCGTTTCTTGTATATATTAAATTGTTAATTTTTTTTTTCAAATACTCAAACGCCCTGCTCAAATGATGCCCATATTTGTTAAATCAATAGCCAAATTTGTGCAATCAGATTTGCAATCGATGGTATAATTTATTCAAAACTGGTCCTTTGATTTATTATAATTTTGACTTGTGAACGTTAGGTTGAATAAATTTTTATTTTTCTTCATGTTTGTAATATTATTTTAAAGTTGATATGTCAAACTGTATTAAAACCGTTAAGACTCGTTTAAAACGTTAAAACCATCTAAATCAAACTGTCAACACTATGACCGGTTTGATTTACATTTATACCACCGATTGCAATGGGTCTTGTGTGTTTCAAATCTGATTGGACAAATATCGCATTGATTTAACAAATATGACCATCAATTAATTATTATTAAATATATTTTTTAACAACGAAATCATAGTATATTATTTTCAAATAAAAGTTCGGCTTAATCTTAGTAAAGACATATTTATGCAGTGAAATCATGTTCTGAAATACTGCTATATGAGCCAGAATGTTACGTTGGGCACGAAGCATGTGTAAGGTAATTTTTTTATTTTACTTTTTCTTTTGGTGTATTTTCAATCAAACTTAAACTTAAGTACTACACAAAGACTATGACACACCTTTATCACCACTTACATGATTGCACGCGTGATAACAGTTTTTACATTTATTATTATTACTAGGTTAGTAACCCATGTAGTATACAGATTGAATTTAGGTTCATAATATTAACTAAAATAAAAAAACCGATTAAGAAAATTGAAAATTATAAATGACATAATTTATTATAAAATATTAATTGATAATTTAATTCATTAAAATATGACAAATTCTTGATTTTTTTTTCCTTAAAAATACTTAAATTATTGAGTATATTTATCAAATCTACATTATGTTTGCCAATTTTTTTTAAAATGAAAATTTAATTTAGATAAAATTGGTAATTAGTCTTAGTTGGTAATTTACTAAATTGATAATTGAATCTAATTTTGACATGTGGCAGTGCTGATGTGGACACCTTAAAAAGAAGACATGTGTAAACATTTTTATTGCTTTATTAGGATTAAGATTTGACAAAAACCATTAGAGATCGCCTAAAGAACCAAAGACGGAGAGCATCATAAATATAAATAACAGAGTCTTTTTTTTTTAAATAAAATTTCTAGATTTTCTAAAATAATATTATTCTTCTACCTTTAACCATTGTATTGTTCTCTTGACAAGTACAAATACAGATTTATTAATAAAATCTACACAAATGAATTCGGGAGAGTCGTGTAAATTTCACATGAAGGTTTGGCCACATCTTTTTTGCGAAAACCTAAAAACTAATACTAAAATACTTATAATTTTTTCATACGTTCATATTTTTTTTCTTTTAATTTGCACCAAAAACTTTAGAATTATGAGTTCTTTAATTCTGAAAAAAATTAAAAAAAACTTTAAAGCCTCGTCGTTTTTTAATTAGTGCACATGTGCACTAATAATAAAACTCATACATATAGTACGTGCTAATATTTTTTTAAGAAAAATCACACCAAATACATTATAATTTTGTTAGCTTTTCGTGGTTTTTTTATTAGTGCACATGTGCAGTAATAAAAAAATACATTATACGTGTCGTATATATTAATATTTTAAAAAAGAAATTGCACCATAAATCTTATAATTGTGTTATCTTTAACTATAAAAATAGATTTAATGTTTTATTTTTTTTTTAAATTTTTAGCTACACATGTGTAGTACTAATAAAAATGGTACACAAATAGTGTTTTTAAATGTTTTCAACTTAAACAATATTTTTTTCGCATGACAATTCTCTTTGTGTAGTACTAATAAAAATGGTGCACATGTGCACTAATAAAAACAATATTGAAATATCATTTTCTTTTCTAGAATCAAAGACAATGGAATTTTAAGATTTTTGGTGCAAGTTTTATAAAAAAAATATTAACGTATGTAAAAGTTATGAAGGTTTTAGTGTTAGCTTTTAGGTATTCGCATATGTAACCTCGGTTATAAAATATTTTGTAAAAAAAATTTTACTAGGCGTTTTTTTATTTTTTTGCATAAAGGGGGTCTTTTTAACTTATAGAATCACCATAAAAAAAATCGGAACAAAAATTGAATTTTTTAGCTTGGTTTTCACGGTTTTTCAAACTCGGAGAGGTTTTCATTATATCCCTCCCCTATATATATATATACTAGATATATATAATATATAGCTACCGCGTGTTGCCGCATAAATAAAACGTGTATACAAAACAATTGAATTGCTATAACTCTATATATAGAATACGGGAAAAAAAAGTGTAACGACCAAAATGCTTCAAACAAAAAGCTTTGTTACAGGGCATTTACATATATCCCTTACTAAATCATTTTATTACATATTTACCCAAGCTAAAATTTAATTACATATATCCCCTTCTTAAAACACATATATTACATATTTACCCAATTTTTTAAAATAACCTATTAAATAACTATTATACCCTTATTAATATTTACATATACCCCTTCTAATATTATTAATCACACATTTAGTGAAAATACTAAACAAATATCATCAAGAGGGTAAAGTTCATGTAAGAACCATTATCTATTGTAAGAACTTAAGAACCAACTTAAATGAGGGATAATTAAGTAATTTTGTCCTTTCTTTTTAATTCCTCCACTACATTCTATTGTACAAACTTGTAAGAACTAAGGGAAAATTAATTAAAACAAAGTTTTTTGGGTAATTTGATATTTTTTTAATTTAATTTCACATATATCCACCCATATCCACCCGATGACTTAAATTTTTTTTTTTTAATTTTTTGTGTGTTTTTTTTTGCATGTCCGAATATGTTGCATATATGCAACATATGAAACATAAAATGTTGCATATATACAACATACAATGTTGCATATATGCAACATAGTATGTTTCATATGTTGCATATATGCAACATACCATGTTGCATAAATGCAACATTATATGTTTCATATGTGCAACATGATATGTTTCATATGTGCAACATGATATGTTTCATATGTTGTATATGCAACATACCATGTTGCATATATGTAACATTATATGTTTCATATGTTGCATATATGCAACATTCTATGTTTTCATATGTTGCATATATGCAACATAGTCGGACTTACAAAAAAAAAACGATTTTTGTTTAGTTTTATGTTTTTTTAGGTCGTTAAGTTGCCATTATGTGTATAGACATGAAGGAAAAAAGAAGAAGAAGCATAAAAACTATCTAAATAACCTTCATTCAATTGAAATTTATTGGTTCTTACATTAGTTCTTAAGTTCTTACAATAATATTGGTTTGTACTAGAACTTTACCCATCATCAAGATACTACTCTCACTTTAAGTCGCTCATATATATCTGTATACACCTCAAGTTATCATCCACGATCAGCCCCACAACTCTTTGTTCCTTAGTTTCGTCCCTTGTTTCGTTTTTATAGTCCTTTCTCCATGAGTGATTGGTGCTTAATCAAAACTTAAAGTAGTCAACAAAACTGACAAAAAAAATATCAAAACCTGATGAACTTCTGTTCAATCAAAACTCAAACGATTCGTGCTTAAACAATATGTAGAAATCATCTGCGTTTAATAACCGATCGAATAGTAGCGTTAAATCAAATCTGGAAACTCAGAATCTTGAATTATTTTCGATAAACACCAAGAACACACACATAACTGTGTGTTCTGTAAAATTCAATTAAATCTTTCCGTAATCGATGATGAAACTACTCCGAATAGCTGCGAAATGCAATGTCGATCAAGATTGAGCTTTCGTTTCACAACGATTCATCAATTTAATCACCGAATTTAAAATTTAACTCTACGGGTATGAAAAATCAAAAAATGGGACATGTTCTTCAAAATCTTTACCATTGCTTCTTCAAAACTGAGCCAAATTAATGCAAAAACCAGTCGTATGATGATCGGTTGATGATGTAGAACAAAAATCTTAACATGATTTTCAGAATTAAACATCTAAAAAATATAAATGATCTTAACTATTGTAGGTTCTAATATCCAAAAAAGTATATAAATGATGAAATAAACAGCTGGAGATGGCGGTTAGGCGGGTGAACTCGACGACGAAGAAACGGCCGAAGATGGGGAGGATCGAATGCATTATAACTCCTTCTATCTAGCGCTCTCAAGCTGAGGTAACTCGAAGCTGTGTAGTTATTGTTTAATAAAAGAACCCTAATTTTGTTTTTTTTTTAAATTAAAAAGGGTATATGGGTAATTTCATTTTGGAAAGGGATATATGTAATTATAGTTTAAGCTTGGGTATATATGTAATTAAAAGCCTTAGTAAGAGGATATATGTAAAATCATTGTATCAATCCGGAAAAGGAAACAAAAAAAAAAACAGTTGCCACACGGATACCACGAGTACAAAAGACAATTGAATTGTTATAATACTACGTAAGGAGGACGAAAATAAATGAACGTGAAACGACTAAAACACTTAAAATCAAAAACTTTGTTACACCACCAATAAAACACCAATCGCTTTACGAAAATAATTGGAATATAACAAAATAAAAAGCAAAAAACATTTAAATAATAATAACTATTTAATAATAATAATAAAAAATAAGTAAATAATAAAAATAATAAAAAGAGAGAAAAGATAAAAAAATAAAAATAAAATAATAACATATCAAATAAAAAACTATTATCTTGTCGATTGTATATAAAACCTAATAAAATAATCCATGTTACTATGAATAGTATTCAAAGCAAAACTACCTCCCCCAAGCATGTTGTACAGCCATGTTATGCATAAAGGCATTCCAAAGCAAAATTACCTCCCCCCCCAAGCATGTTGTACAGCCATGTTATGCATAAAGGCAAAGTTACCTCCCCCCAAGCATGTTGTACAGGGTTCTTATGCGTTTACCTATTGCATCACCAAAGTGTACATTTTTTGTTGCATTGGGTACATCATGCTTATGCTTTGCTTTTAGTTTACACGGATGTACACACATAGCAGAGACATGGCCTACGCACGTCTTTTGCCATGCACACATTGCATGTCCGGTCGTTGAAATCAACCACCTCCCATGCCATGCTCCCGTCCACTCCATCTACAGACGCTAACGGTTGCCCGTCTCTCTTGCGCCTATACATACCCATCGTCTATGCTACTCCTGTATTGCTCTCGATTCCAAATTAAGGTTAGTGGGTTTTATGTACGTTCAGGAGTGATCTCGGTTCTTCATTACCGAGTTACGTCTCCACTTTGTTTGATTTCCGGGCTGTCATTGCGTGCGCATTGTTTTGATTTCGGATGCCTGAGGGTTTTCATCCTCTTTCGTGTCATATGTTTGTTTCCCTATCTTGCTATTCGATTTCATTTTGCCTGTGTTGTGTTGTGTACTGATTCTTTGTTCTCCTATTTGCTCTGCTTTAGCCTTAGGATTAGGGTTATCTTGGTTTTCCTTTTTAGAGCGTGATAGCTTCTGATTCTTATTATCTCTTTAAATGATGTCTTAATCTTTTATTTTTAGGTCTCTTTGAATGATGTCTTAATCTTTTATTTTTAGGTGGTTGTATTTCAGCAACTTCATGCAGCCGTTGTTAGAGTGTCACTGTAAGTTATACATATGTATCTTTCCCGTGCTGCTTGGTGTTCATTTTTGTTTGTTGTTTATATGTGTTCTTTAGGGTTACAAAGGGTATGTTTTGAAAAAAAAAGGGAGTATATGCAGGGCTTCACTGGTGAGGTTTATGTTAACAAGAAATGTGGTTTGGCCTGCTGTTTTTTTGTTACCTTATTTTTGTTTGTTGTTCATTTCTTTTTGTTGTTTGTGTGTCCTTTAGAGTTACAAAGGGTATGTTTTGAAAAAAAGGGGAGTACATCTAGGGTTTCACTGGCGAGGTTTATGTTAACAAGATATGTGATTTGTCTGTTGTTTTTTTTTGTTACCTTATTTTTGTTTGTTGTTTATGTGTTGTTTAGAGTTATAAAGAGTATGTTTTAAAAAAAGGGAAGTGTATCCAAACGTTGATTTTATGATAGAGGGTATCACTGGTGAGGTTTATCTCCCTGTCTGAGATATGTGTTTTGGTTTGCTGATTTTTATTTACGTTGTAGCTTTTGGTACTATTGTCCCTTGGATACCTGTTTGTCGATGGAAGACTCTGCTATGTAAGTTGGCTATCATATTTTTATAATTGTTGATCCTTCTGTTTTCTTTACCTGTTTTTTACCTTCTTTTTCCTTTTAATTGTGATGCTCACTCCCAGACTTGGCTCTAGAAGGGGTCACGCGTTGGATTTACTCATGAACACAAGGTAATAACAGAGATAACTAAGCAGCGGAAATTTCAAACTTTTATTTATATGCCAAGTACTACAAAGTAAGAGATAATTTACATAAGGAGATACTAACTATAGCTACGTTTTATTGGTATATCTATGCCAGCTTGCCAAAACCCTCCTTCCGTCTGATAGCTTGCCCGTCTAATTCCTTATCACCAGGGCCTTCTCATAACTAGTCGACGCCTCACCCTGACCTGACATACATACATATTTTTGGAAAATGTCAGCTTACGCTGGTGAGTTCTATATTTTAAATCTTTACCTCAACGTGAGGTTTAAAACCTTTGGACCTACAAGATTTCTTTTTACACAAACATTTAAGTATGATATATATCACAATTATACAACATGTAATATTCCTTAGCAGGAAATACCCCCTATAAAACCATTTATCCCACTATCCCATCCTTCCTTTCCACACCTATAGCAACTCGTTGGTTTTACCCAACACTCTACATGATGATACTTGTCACAATTACGACACTTAGGCTTTTCGTCTTTTGAATCTTTCTTCAGCTTCTTGTGAAAATCTCGGCCATTCTTCTTTGAACTCTCTCCAGTCTCAGATAACTTCCTCATAGCTTCTCCCGGTCTCCCGTTGTCGCCATATTCTTCTTCATGGACCATATCACTAAGGTCAATTACTTCCTGGTACGTCTTTGGAACATGAGGCATGACTATCTTCCTTACAGCAGCAGGAAGGGCCTGAACGTATCTCTTCACTCTTTCGTCCTCGGGTGTCACCAACCTTGGCACTAACCTTGCCATCTCGTCAAACTTTCTCGTGAACTCTTGATGGGTTATAGTACCCACTTCTAACTTTAGAAAGTTAATCTCAATTTTCTCCAACTCGTGTTTCGGGCAAAACTTGGTCATCACTAGCATCTTCAGATCATTCCATCTCATAGCAGCAACGGCTTGCTCGCCTCGGGATTGTAGAATAGTGTCCCACCAAAATAATGCTTCTCTTTGAAGGAATGGAATGCGTACTTCACCGCTTGATCTGGACGACACTCACTAATACCTGTCACTGCTTCCATCTCTCGAATCTAATGAACAGTTGAACCTGTATCTCTCTGCCCTTCAAATGATGAAGACCTACATCCACTAAACGATTTGAAAGAACATCCGCGATCGGCATTTCCCGCATCTCCAGCAGCACCACCAGCGGCTCCTTTGGCTCCAGCTCCATTTGCACCTCCACCAGCAGCTCCATGAAGTTGAGCGATTAGATTAGGCAAAGCCGCCTAGAACATTTGATTCATCTCTGCCGCCATAGCTACCCTTTGCTCGTTTGTAAAGATGTTAGCTCTCGCGTTATTCTCTCGTTCGGGATTTACACGCGCACACCTTCCTGTACCGGTTGCTCTGCCGGTACCCCTACCTCTACCACGTCCGCCTCTTATCATCATCCTACATTCCAGGTGAGTGACATTTCAGAATTTATGTGACACAAAGTCCCTGAACTTTTGAATACATGATAACCAGATAAGTACCGGTACCAAAGAAATTATATAGTTATGATGTTTTCAAAAACCCAGTTACTTTTATCACTATCCTTCTAAGTGTCCACTCTTCTCTTTATCCGTTTTCCGGTAACTCTAAGTTAGAACCGGTCCTTAAATCATCTCCCTCATTAATCAGACATTTCAACATCTCATAACTTTCTCCGTACTCGGGCATACAATAGTTAGGACGTAGGGTATGTTTATATGGCTAATACCAAATTGCAGTAGCTAATTGCAATCGGGTTTCTTCCATACTTCACATACTCTAGGTGCCTACCTATTATGTCCCTAATGTAATCTCGTTTCTATGGGCACAAGCTATCCTGGCTTGCATCTACGTTCCTTATCTCATCCTACTTCTCTTCCCAGAGTCCTAGTTCAAGTCTAGATACTACATTAGTACCTAAATCTCTTAAACCAAGGCTCTGATACCAACTTGTGATGCCCACTCCTAGACTTGGCTCTAGAAGGGATCACGTGTCGGATTTACTCATGAACACAAGGTAATAACAGAGATAACTAAGTAGCGGACATTTCAAACTTTTATTTATAAGCCAAGTACTACAAAGTAAGAGATAATTTACGTAAGGAGGTACTAACAATAGCTACGTTTTATTGCTATATCTATGCCAGTTTGCCAAAACCCTCCTTCCGTCCAATAGCTTGCCCGTCTAATCCCAAATCACTAGGGCCTTCTCATAACTAGTCGACGCCTCACCCTGACCTGACATACTTATTTTTGGAAAAGGTCAACTTACGCTGGTGAGTTCTATATTTTAAAAACTTTACATCAACGTGAGGTTTAAAACCTTTAGACATGCAATATCCCTTTTTACACAAACATTTATCTAGTATGATATATATCATAATTATACAACACGTAATATTCCTTAGCAGGAAATACCCCCTATGAAACCATTTATCCCACTATCTGATGTGTTG
>JBCNJP010000017.1:43243485-43365521 GCA_039602395.1 Deinandra increscens subsp. villosa | reverse complement strand
ACTCAGTTAGGATGAATTAGGGCCAATGAAGGTCAATTATAGTCTATTAGGCTTGGTTAGGTTCAATGAAGATCACTTACAGTCAATTACGACCAATTAGGCTCATTTAGGACCAATTATAATCAATTGGGATCAATTAGGCCTAATTGACTCAAATTTGTTGTACTTCAAAGTAAATGGTCCTCGATGAGTCTAGTTGGTCCTTATTGAGGCTAACCGACACTAATTGGTCCTTATTGGTCCAACTTGTGCAAATTGCTCCTCATTAACCCGAATTGAGCCATATTGGCACTTATTCTGTCTAATTGGCCCTCATCGGTCCTAACTGGCCCTAATAAGTCATAATTCATGCTTATTGGTCCTAGTCGAGCATATTCGACCATCATTGGTCCTAATGGGTCCTCATTGACCCTAATTGAACCTAATTGGTCTTAATCGACCATCACCAACCCTGATTTACCCTTATTGGTATCATTGGTCCTCATTCAAACTAATTGGTCATACTTGATCATCGATCCTCATTAGTCACTTCCTTCATGCTCCGTCCTTATCGGTCCTATGAGCATAATCGGCCTTCTCATTGAATTGGTCCTAATTCGTATTCTTTGACCATATTAATTGACCATAACTGGTCTTCACTAAAGTATCCTAAATGACGCTAATTGTCAGTATTTAGTCCTCATTGAGTCTGGTTGGTCCTAATTGCTCCTCACCATCCTAATTGGACGTCATTTAATATTTTTGGAAACAAAATTATTATAAATGAGAAATTCGCAACATGGCGGTCTTTTTCGTATTTTTGTTCTGAATTGCATAGTAATTTATCATTTTGATTTTTGAGTTGTGTTTTAGTAATGTCACTGTCTTTTGTAGTTGCGTTATCACGGCCACAAAGCACCTGTTATTAAAATCTTGTTTATTATATCTAAAAGAAAATAATAAAATTAATATTAAAACATAATTTTGTTAGGGCTTTTAACTAGGGGTGCCGTGGTCAGGCCGCGGGTGCCGTGGTGGTTTCGCCTTCTGTCACGTTAATGCAGGCTAGTCGTCGTGCGTTTTGTCGTGCTAGGAATGCGTGTGTAGGCGACGCAGGGCTGGCTTCTGTTCGCTATCTATATGAGGACCTCGGGGATGCTAACAACAAATGTGAGTTTTGTGGCGCTAGTTTCTGGTATGCTCAACATGTTCGTGGTACTCCTTTAGGTGGTCGTCTTAGGTATAACATGTGTTGTAGAAAAGGTCGTGTGCGTTTAGGAACTCCGGTCCAGCCTCCGGCGCGTTTAAGGGAACTTTATCAAAGCCGCACGTTTATGGAAAATATCTGTCGCTATAATTCCATGTTTGCAATGACATCCTTTGGTGCGTCTATATATGGCTCAGTAAATGATGGCTTAGGCCCATATGTTTTTAAGGTGTCCGGCCAGATTTCACATACCCTTGGTTCGCTATGCCCCGCTCCTAATTAAAAGCCTTCTTTTTTACAGCTCTATATTTATGACACAATGAACGAAGTAAGTAATAGGCGGGAGCCATTTACAAAGGACGGTCGGAACAGGCTTCGCCCTGATGTTGTTGCTATTCTTATTGGCGTTCTTGATGAGTGTAATGAGTTGGTTAGGCTTTTTAGAACGGCTTGAGATCTCTGTGCTACCTCTTCTATACCCGATTTTTATGTGCGCCTTTACAATGGTACTGATACACATCCATACGCGCCTCCTTCGAGTGGTACCCTTGGTGCGATTATAAATGACACTGAGCCTGATGCTAGGGACTTCTACATAATAATACGTGACAAGTCGTCTAGTGTCCCGCAGCGTGTTAATAACCTGCATCCGTCTTACATATCTCTACAATATCCACTTCTTTTTCATAGGACAGGCTGGATGTTATAGCACAAGTGTTTCAGATAAAGTAAACACATTAATAGCTTTTCTTAGATGCGATAGGCCTTTTGGCATTGTCGCAGCAGGTGTTGTTCTTTGCTCTGTTTCACGCCTCTCCATATTCAATGCATCTATTCTTCTACCAACTGACGTGAACTGTTAACAAAGCAGATCTCTATACTATTGAATTCTAAAAGAGGGGCCTGCCCCATTGTCATACGTTGCATTGGGTCACTTAACCACATAGGATAAGAACTCCCCAGCATCTTGATGAATTCATCTGCGCTGAGGTGCCCGATGAATATGAGGAGCCTGTCCTTTCCAAAATCATTTCGGAATAAATGATTCATGGCCCATGTGGCCTGGCAAGGACTAATTCTCCATGTATGAGTGATGGGAACTGTTCCAAGAATTATCCAAAAGCATATGAGCCTGAGACCAGATTTGATAGTAACGGCAAAGTGCACTATAGAAGAAGACGCGGTGGTCCTTCTGTGGATAAAGGGGTGTGTTGGTGGACAACGGTTTTGTAGTGCCGTATAACAAGCACCTGTGTACACGTTTCCGGGCACACATCAACGTGGAGTATTGTGGCTGGAGTATGATGATCAAGTATTTATTTAATTACATCTCAAAGGGGGCTGATCGCATAAGATATAACGTTACATTGAAAGAAAATCAGGACGCTGCTTCCTCATCTAAGACAAAGGTGAAGGATGACAAAATACAGAACTTCGTTGATGGTCGTTTCATATGCCCACACAAGGCATCTTGGCGCGTTGTTAACTTTCCCATTCATCATCGAGTCCCTGCCGTGCAGGCTCTTGCTGTTAACCTTTAGGGATAGGAGTCTGTTAGCAAACTTAGTGAGTGATGTTGCCGGTAGAAGGACAACATTAACTGAATGGCTACATGCAAACATCATTGACCCAAGTGGTCGAAGGCTTAAATACATAGACTATCTTTTGGAGTATAAGTGAGTCTGCTCAGAAAAATGCTGGGTTAGGTATGCTTCAAACCGAGAGCCATCAATAGGTCGTTTAGTTTACATCCATCCAAGCAGTGGAGAATTATTTTACCTGCGACTTTTGCTTAATCACCAGAGGGGGTGTAGTTCGTTTGCTGACATAAGAACCGTTGCAGATGTAGTCTACTCAACTTATCGTGGTTCATGTGAAGCATTACGGTTGATTGGTGATGATAGAGAATGGACTGAGGCGTTTTTGAGGCCGCAAAATGGGCAAACTCTACACACCTCAGGCACCTTTTTAAGCATATGCTGCTGTTCTGTGAGGTCGCTAACCCAATGCATTTGTGGAACGACCATTGGAGGTGAAAGTGCGTGAGCGTACGGATCTTCTACTTAATCGTAATGAAATCAATGTAAACGTGAAAAACACAGAGAGTAAATACAATTGACTTGTATTAACCACAGAGATAACCACAGAGTACAATCAGAGAATATGACACGGAAGCTTAGACTGTTCACTGTTACTGAATACAACACAAGACGAACATATTTATACTAGACAAACCCGCTGGTCCGAACCTGAAGTTCGGCCCAAGGTTCGGCCATGTCCGAACTCCAGGTTCGGCCTGAGTTCGGACCTCAGCAATCTTGTGTGAATCCGTCTTGTATTCGATACTTCACATGACGATCAAGGACCATGTATCAACAAACTCCCCCTCGGCATGTGCAGTATCATCTTCTCTATTTAAACTTGTATCATGTATCTTTAATCAAACTCTTCCTCTTCTTTGACGATGAGTTCAATCTTGAATACTTGATATTGCATCGTGTGTAATCTCTTTATCAACAATCTTCAGAAGACTTGAAGTTGTGATGTTCTCTTCCCACTTAGAAACCTGCCAACATAAATAATCTTGGTGCAAAATGTCTCTTCGAGACTCTAAGATATTTTGATTTTGAAAACTTGATTTTGTATTTCGTGTTGATCAATCGAAAACACAAATAAGAAACAAAATCTTTTTGACTTTTAGAAATTTTATATCAAAACACACTTAAAATCTTTTTGATATTTTCTGATAACAAAAGTAAAACGATACAGAATTAGACACTATTTTTGTCTTTTGTGAGAAAGATCACAACTTGGGATCATATTGAACATAACATGCTGAACTACATTTCAATTTCAATTATTGAAGCACATAAGCCATACCGATTGCAGATATAATTTGTCCAACTTTAAACTCTGGCAGAATCATACTCATAACATCTGGATATGTTAAAGTATTGATTAAGTTTGCATTGACTAGTGTACCCCACACTATCAGACATACTCAGACATGCTTTTGCTTATCACATTTTGTGATCTCATTTGTGATTTTAATCACATAATGATTGTAACCATGATATAGTCAACTGTGTTCCATGCAAAAAGAAATAAGAACGTTAAATCGTCTACCTTAAGGTCGATCTTTCGATACGCAGATAAGGCCTCGGATTTAACAAAATAAGAAAATAAAACAAGTTGAAGTTGTATAACTCAATAACAATCAGGTCGGTACTCCCGTACACGCAGAGAAAGTCCGATGAGTTATACGAAACACCAAAGAAAATAAACCAGAACGTCAAACGAACAACAATCAGGTCAGTCTTTCGACACGCAGAGAAAATCCGATCGTTTGACAAAATAAAGAAAATTAAACAAGTTTAAATCTTTGCAAAATGAACACATGTATACACAGTGACTTCTCATTTTATTTTTCACATATCCTTTTCTTGATATATCATGAGATATGCATCAAGATGTTGTCCACTAGGTCAAGCATCAGATTTAGTGTATATCACATTTGTATACTTTCTGATTTGCCGAGCCTACCTTGCACATCGATCAAATGGTCTTATGGCTTATTTATCTACTTTATCCATGAGTCAGACACTGTCAGCCAATGTACCTTCATTTCCCAATCATGTTGGATACAATTTCTCATTTTTCAATGTTTTTGGATTTTTCAAATTTCTCCCCCTAAAAATGACAACTCTATTTATAGATTTTCATTTTTACTAGTTGAAAAACAACACACTATTTTTGTATTTTTTGCAAAAACAAACTCCCCCTCAGAAGGAGACGGAATGAAAAACAAGAAAAAGTGATCAACCAACACGAATACTAGCAGTTTAGCCGTTTGAAAACAAAATTGATTTTGAAAGTTAATTTAATTAGAACAGATATTTCACAATCAGCAATTTTCCAATCACCGAAAGGTCTTCCTGAAACACCTGCTTGACACCAAATAAAACATTAGTTGCGTTGGGATCGACGCGAATCAACAGCGTCGGGTCGCCCGGTGTCTTCCAAAAGTCCTTGTTGGCCTTGGAAACAACTTTTGGTTTCTAAATTTGTAAAAGTTTTAATTTTTGATCGGAACCTGAATCAGATTCAATCGACGAACTTGATTTAGACCAAGACGATTTACGAGTTGACTTAAGCTTTGAGGACCATGGTTCATCAAAAACTTTACCTTTCTCTAAAATTGTTTGAAAATTGTTTTGAGTTTTGAGAATCAGATGAATGTTCAGAATGAAAGTTATCAAAGAAACCATCAGAAGAATCATACCTAGGAGATGGACTCCTTGAAGATGAAGATCTTCCAGAATAATAAGAAAATTCCTTCTGAGATGGTGATTTCTTTGTAACTTTTGCTTTAGGAACCTTCTCAGCCTTCACTGATTTCTTTGCTTGAACTGGTTCTTCCAACACTTTGTAACCTAAACCTTTGTGTTTAGATCCTTGAGTATTTGAATAATTGGACGAAGAACCTGAAGCAATTCTTGACTTAGCATCACTAGTAAATTTGGCTTTGATATCCTTCAGCTTGTTCTTTTCAATCAAAACTTTTTCTTCTTCGGTTGCAGATGAAGAACTCGAAGCAACCTTATCAAACACTTTCTCATTCTCCAGCAATACAGAATTTGAAGTAAACTTTGGAGCTTCACCCAAAGACTTTTCCTTCTTCTTGGACTTGGACTTGTTCTTCTTGGGTAGAGTAACAAACTTGGAATAATCATATCCTTCAGTCTTAGAATCAAGCGGAGCAGAAGTAACTTCAATTAAATCCACTGGTTGAGGAACCAAGTGAATATCATCCTTCTTAGAGCTCTCCGAACTATGTTCCTGCTTGTACAAGAAATTTAGCAATGTTGGAGACAAATTGCAATTCTTCACTTGTCTTTTTAGCTCTAAAATTTCCAATTTCAAATCATTGATCTGTTGTTGAGCCTCAAACACCTCCTTTTGTGACTTGATGAATTTTGCATTGAGATCATCATATTCATAAGTCTGTAACTTCCTGATCTCACATTCTGCAAACAGTTCTTGAAGAACACTTTCTCTCTTCTGTTTATAGATCTCAACATCCTTAGTTAATACTTCATTCTTGTCCCGGTACAGAACATTCTCATCTTGAAGCATAGAGATCTTATTTTGCAATATTTCAACAGTAACAGCAGTTGTAGCAATAAGAGCAGTAGCTTCTTCATATTTTTGCTGAACCGGATAACTCTTCTCAAACAGATTTTCAAAATCTTGAGCTGCGTCTAACGCTTCAACTTTGGCTTTCTCACACTCTTTAGCCAATTGAGTCTTTTCCTTCAAAACATCTTCATGAATATGAACCAACTCATAATATTTCTTTTGAAAATCCTCCAACTCTTTCTTTAGCACCACAATTTCTTCAGTTGAAATTTGACGATGTTGTTCAAAACTTGCAATTTCTTTGAGCAACTTCTCACATTTATAACATTTAAATTCATCATCTTTTGAATTCTCAGAAATCTTAGGTAATTCTTCTTGAATCAAAGATATACTGGAAGAGGAATCAGACTCAGTTAAAAAACTTTCATCATCAGCATGTTAAACAGTTAAAGCAATTGAGATTGGAGTATGATTCTTTTTAACTACTGAATCTGCATTCCAGGAAAATTCATCTGGATGCATAAATGTATTAGTCCAATCATGAGCAAGAGTAGCAGATTTCTGTTCAACCTTGTCAGCTTTATCTGATGGATGAAAAACTAAATGTGCATGCTGACCAGTCTTCAATTTACTTTCTGCAGAACTTGGACATTCTCGAGCAAAGTGACCATAAACTGAACACTTACAACATTTCACCTTAGACTTGTCCAATCCAATCTTTCCTTTCTGATTCACTCTCTTCTTACCAGTTCTATTGAAAAATTTCTATGTTCTACGAACCAACATAGCATATTGCCAATTTAGATCCATTTCTTCCAAATGATCATAATCAATCTGATCGTAATCTTCATTTGCTAACTCAGCATTACTCACAGAACCAGTGATAACACCAAAATATGAAGATACCAATGCAGACATCAACGCATTATAATCACTCGACAGTTTGAACAGACAATGCACTTTGAGTCGAAGAACTAGGAATTGACACAGTACAACCAGCAGAAGAATAACTTGGAATTTCAGATTTATCTGCCAGAAATGTTGTAGGAGGAGCAGAACTAAGAATATTAGACTTCCCAGCATTCATTATAGAATCATTTTCACCATGATACACTGCAGGATTCTGAATTTGTGTAGGAAGTGATTTATTCACTCATTAATTCCATATCCCGAGCCTGAATTCGTTGAACCAAATCATTGAAAGACAATCCTGAAAAATCCTTATCGTGAGTAATCATCATCACATAATTCTCCCATTTTTCAGGCAAAGCTTCCAAGATCTTTTCTTTCATATCAACCTCTTCTTTAGTAAGATTCACCAAACGCATTTCACTCATCAGATGAGCAAATCTTGCAATCAGATTGGGAATCGTTTCATTTTGATAATGCTTAAAACTATCAAACTCTTTCTTCAAAACCTTTTGTCGACTTTTCTTGTATTGGTCATTGCCTTCACATCGTTTTTCCAATGCATCCCATAGACTTTTTGATGTGTAGTTACCAGCAAATTGATGAAGTAACTCTTTAGGCAATGCCATCGTTAACGTACCATACGTCTTTTTCTCAGCTTGATAAGCTTTCTTTTGTTCAGAAGACATTTTTCTTTGAAGAATAGGTTCACCAGTTTCATCTTTAGGATAAACATATTGCCCAGTGAAAGCTAACCACATATCAATGTCATTTGTATCGACAAACGCTTCAAACCGTTTAACCCAACTATGATAATCTTCCAATTTTAGCAATTTGGGAACTTTCTGACTTGTTCCGATTTCATTATCATAATTCATTATTGTTTGGATCGTAGCTTGAACCGAATTTTGAATAGCCACGAACGCTTGAAAATCAGACATTTTCGAAAAATTGGTTACTGTTCACTCCGGACCTTGTCCGAACCTCCTCCGAGCTGCCTCCGAACTTAGTCCGAACTTGACAACACCGAACTCTCTCCGAACCAGACCTTCGGAAGAACAAAAACCAAACAACTTCGAACTAGCTCCGAAAGACCACCGAACTCTCTCCGAACCTAGACTGATCTCTCACCGAACCTAGATAAAGACCGAACTTCGTCCGAACCTCGAGTTCGGAGCGGTTACTCCGAACTTGTCCGAACCTCAAACGAGACAGATTTCACTCGATCTCATTTTCTCGATTTTCAACGTTTTTGACTGGAATTTTTGACAGGAATTCAAGCAAACTCGATAGAAACGATCTAGAAACAGTTTTTTGACAAAAAGCACACTCAAGACGATCAAACGAACTCAAAAATGATTGACATTTTGGCAAAAACGTGAATTTGACCTCAAAACTCCGAAAAACACTGATTTCCGACTAATAGAGCAAACCTGATGCTCTGATACCACTTGAAAGTGCGTGAGCGTACGGATCTTCTACTTAATCGTAATGAAATCAATGTAAACGTGAAAAACACAGAGAGTAAATACAATTGACTTGTATTAACCACAGAGATAACCACAGAGTACAATCAGAGAATATGACACGGAAGCTTAGACTGTTCCTTGTTACTGAATACAACACAAGACGAACATATTTATACTAGACAAACCCGCTGGTCCGAACCTGAAGTTCGGCCCAAGGTTCGGCCATGTCCGAACTCCAGGTTCGGCCTGAGTTCGGACCTCAGCAATCTTGTGTGAATCCGTCTTGTATTCGATACTTCACATGACGATCAAGGACCATGTATCAACAAGAGGTCTATGAGTGATGACTTTAATCTGGCCATTATTAAAGATACGAATGTCGGTTTGGGGTCCGTTCGTGACATTGCATTGCAGCAGTCTGTTTTGTACGAGTTAGAGAAGTTTCTAAACTCGAATTCCACGTATTCATCACTCGTAGAGTATGGGCTGCTAATGCCTGAGGGTCATTATTTGAATATGCTACGGAACCGTTTATTGATAGAAGAAAAATGCTACGACAGGGAAGCCTTAAGACAGGAGAACGAGCGTTTGTGTATCAACCTGAATCTGAAACAGTCGGAGATATATGAGTCAGTGATTTTCGCATATAAAAGTAAAACACAGATTCTGCGTTTTGTGTATGGTAATGGGGGTACCAGTAAAACCTATTTCTGGTCGGCGATTATTAGCGCCATAAGAGCTGCTGGTGATGTTGTGTTGACTGTTGCGGCGTCCGGTATTGCGGCCCTTTTGTTACCATGTGGAAGAACAACTCACTCAAGGTTCAAAATTCCAATAAATCTCAAGGAGGAGTCATCATGCTCTATTACTAAAAATTCTCAGGCTGCGCATTTGCTCATTCACACATCGCTTATAATCTGGGATGAGGCTCCGATGAGTGATCGTAAGTGTTTTGAAGCATTGGACAGGACACTAAGGGACATTCTAGACGAGCCAAACATGCCTTTTGGTGGGAAATCTGTCTTGCTTGGTGGCGATTTTAGGGAAACATTACCGGTACAGAAACGCGCGTGCAAATCAAAATTCGTTTCATCCTCTCTGCCAAGGTCGTGTTTATGGCAATATTTTAAAATTGTCAGGCTCACTGAGAACCTGCGTCTTCACCGTGCTCAAATGACAACCGTTGAAACGAGCGACGCCCAAAGTTTTGCAGAGTGGCTGCTCGCGGTTGGGGATGGAAGTGTTGGCGAGCCTGCGGGGGCATCCACTGTAGATTCCAAATAAATTGAGGTGCCTGAGGAGTTTATCATGCCTTACAGTGTGGACGCTTTGGGGTCGCTGATTGGTTTTATTTACGACGATGATGCACTGAGGTTCCCAACCTCTGAAAACCTATGTGACAAAGCGATTGTCTGTCCGAAGAACGTCATGACTGATGACATCAACATGAGGGTGCTGGGAATGACTCCTGGTAGTAGCCGAACGTCTTTAAGCACGGACTCACTCACCCTGTGTGCAAATGAAAGAGGCGATACAGAGATACTATATCTGCCTGAGTACCTTAACGCTTTAGATTTCCAAGGGGTTTCTGCCCATGTGCTCGAGTTAAAACCCAATATGCCTATTATGCTTCTTCGAAATATAAACCAGGCCTATGGTCTTTGTAATGGTACAAGGCTGCTGGTCACGCAGTTGCTGGATCGCGTTATAGCGGCTGATATAGGCTGCGTTGTGGGTCGACGGGTGTATATACCACGGACCGCATTCGTTCATGATGACAAGGAGCTTCCTTTCACCTTTAGGAGGAGGCAGTTCCCGATTAGAGTGTGTTACGCGATGACAATCAACAAAATCCAGGGGCAGTCTCTCAAGAAGATAGGGGTTTACTTGCCTGAGCCTGTGTTTGGGCACGGTCAATTATATGTAGCTCTTTCGAGGGCCACATCTCCTGCTTCATTGAAAGTCCTGATAACACCGCAGGAAGGCTACCGTCTTAATACAACCAAAAACATTGTCTTCTCTGACCTTTAAGATGAAATCAATTCAATGGAAATGTTATAGTTGTCCTGTTAGTTCTGCTCTCGACTATTTAATTACTGTCTATATATCAACGGGTCTCTTGGATCTGTCATATTTTGCTAGTTGCGGGTTATGCTGACTAATTCGCCAAATATTTTAATTAACAGAGAGCGGGCAACACAGCTGATGAAGATTTCTGAGTTGGCTTTTGGTAGGCCAACGCTGCCCATGAAAGTAAGGGTTCTGAACAAGTGGAAGCCGTATCATCTGAAGCCAACGTTCTCATACCTGCTCATTGACCGCCATGTATGTTAAACATTTATGCAGATTACTTTGTTGTGATTTTATATGTATTAGTTGCCTGGCACTTTTTTTTTACAGGGTGGTGCAATCTAGGCTCTGTTTGACGCCTCTGAGGAAACAGATCTTAACAGCATGGTTAGTGTCATGCGGTGTTACCGTATTGAAGGCTATAAGTGGGCGCGACCAATGGCCAAGATGAGGGTGACTACACACTCTTTGGCGTTATAGGTGCACCGTTCCACAGTGTTCAAACCTATTGATGATAACAACGACATCCCACACTTTTACTACAGTTTCTTGGAGTATGATAAGCTAAAGGAAAGGCATAACAACAATGAGCATCTGTCAGGTAATTGAACGTAAAAGATGCTTTTACAAAATACGAATGCTAAATATTTCGATGTTGAGCAGACTACATTGGAAGGGTAGATCGTGTCACGCAGTTAAAGACAGAAACGAAGGGTACGGTAACAAAAGTGTGGCTGGAAGATAGCAGGTGTTCTTTCGATCTGATTGTTTTGCTTTCATGGTTCTTCTCTCACTGCTTATAGATTCGTTTCTTTGTCCATGTCACGTTTGTTAACACAGCAACCGGAAAATCGAAGTGACGCTCTGGGAGGAAGTCAGAGCACGTGTTGACCTACAGGCGATAACGGCAACCGACCACATTGTCATATATGCGATGTCGTTATTGAGAGTCACTGATCATCATGGTGAGCCTTTGTAGTCTAAATGCACTTTTTACAGCTGTGTTTTTGTTATACTAACTATCATGGGAGGTGCGAGGTGCTACAGTTGCAGTCCACTTCTGCAACACGAGTGGCTATTGATCCGCACCTCGAGCTGGCGAGGTCACTGGCTGCAAGCTAATTCCCATGGCATAAAGATGCCATCGTGCTAATTCTGTCGTGTTCCATAGCTTTAAAAACTAAACATGGACAAGTTTGTAGAGGCTCATATAAGCCCATCGGCCACTTTGACAATGTGTCGCCTAATAAAACGATACCATCAGATCATCGTAACACATGCTTTATTAAATGACTTGCAGTTTTTATCCACCGGATATGGCAGACGCGAATGTCGGTGCACAGCCACCAAAGCTTACTTTCATCGAAAAGCCATCAGAGAGCGGCAGGAGGACCATGGCGAGTCTGTTAACTGAGGACCCGACTACGCTTGCTGTGAGTACACCTGCTCACTGTTGTGTTACATAATTATACAACCTCCTGCCATACCATATTGCTAGTAATGTTACATGTTGCTGTACTGATACATCTAAATGCAAAATGCAGGCACACGTCTACACATGTGAGGCGTACCTAACAGCTCTCGAGGAAAGCCGTATGTGGTACTACACTGCCTGCCCAAACTGCAATAAGAAAATTACGGGCGCTGTTGATGGATACACTTTCATTCCATGTGCACAGAGGGAGACGAAATATATGTAAGACCTAAACTAAGATAACAAAACCTGTGCAGGACCAGCCTTTTGTGCTTTTGAAACGTTTTTTTGGCTTAGGTACTGGGTGACTGGGACGCTTATTGACCAAACAGGTTCGGCAATAGTCGCAATGTTTGGTGAGGCTATTGCGTCAATGGTAGGTATCTCTTGCCATGACATGATCCATGAGCGCAGTTGCAATGACGCGAAGAAAATGCCACAGCTGTTGCTTTCAATTAAGGACGTGACAAAGATCTACCAGCTGGAGAAAGGAAGTAATGATGAGGACGGTCTAAGGTTTGCAGTGAACAAGGTATTTGATGCTACATCCCGTTTGCCTCTTGCAACAAAAACCCTGCCATACGAGACACTGTGTTGGGTCCTTCCGAAGGATCCTCGAGCAAACAACCCATTGCCACAAGGACAAGGAGGAAGCTGGTGCTTCCTGTTGGTAAGACACATCAACCCACACCTATTTAGAAACTTTTACCATTTATTCTGAATGATGGCCATTGCAACTAACGTGTGTTGATTAGGTTTAGATGCTGATGGTGACACTGAAGACAATAACACACGTAAGAAGAGGGCACCGGAGGAGCAGCTCGAGGATGAATCGGATTAGATGAACGCCTAGGGAACCATCTTTTGTATGAGTAAGATGCTAGCAGCCATATATTTTGTTACAGGGGAACATGTCTTGGGAAAAGCTGGTTTACGAACGACCGTTACTTTTGTGAAGCCCGGTGTACATAGCAGTGCGTATGACCTGCGTAGTAAAGACGAGTGGTCCTTTAAAGTGGTATTTTGATGCATGTAAAACTTATGCAACCCTTTGTCATAGACATTGGTTAGGTAGTTTCTAATGGTCTCAAGTTCGTTGCTTTATCGATGCCATGTTTATGCAATATAATTAGCAGGCTGCTATCTCTTATCTACTTCTTAAGTATGCCCATTACTTTACTACAATAATTTAGCTCATTCCATTATGAAACACTTTTTAGGACCTCTTATAATGAATGTGTGTTTTGATGATTGTGTCTTGGTCATCAAGATACTTTTAGGCAAGGCTTTAATATTTGTCACTAGCAAGGTTTAAGATCACGTGTCATTTGAGTTATAATCTTTTTTCACAACTTTGTATCTTTGTTTAATGGGTGACTGTTTTTCTACATAACGCGTGTTGCGCCGGAATTATTCCATAGTCATTCCATTTATAAATACATAAGAATACCGTCAACGTATATATGTATATATACACGCACTACCATTTACTCATTCTATTTATCGCTTGGATGTAAACAAGCGGAGCTCAGATTCTATTTTTTCAACCCTTTATTTTTAAAACTTAAACTAGAACTCGACTCATTTATTATTTAATTATTATTGTTTTATAATAAATCCATAACATTTATAATTATACTCAATATATATTATAAAATATCTTATATAATTAAAACATAACTTTATTGTAATAATAATAACTTATCTAGGTATACCTTCAAAATATGTTTGTTTCTTACTTGCTAACAGGTAAAACCTCTACACTGCCTATTTGTTCAAAGCCCAGGCATGCTCATGAACGGAAAAGTTAACGGTGTATCAAAAAAGGCATTTACTATTCCTCACGTTGACAGTTAATGCAGAGATGTGTCTTGCTTATACATGCCATCTCACCCATGCTCTGTATACCCCCATGCTTTTCTGAATGTGTAGGGTTCCTTAGGTTAAGAAATTCAGCTTTCGTACACTAAAAAACTGTGGGCGCCTATATCTCGCTTCAGGATAACAAGCGAAGGATAGGGTTTGTAGGCATTTGTTCACTCTGCACATTTGGTGAGTTACCTTCTCTTTCATGCCATCCATTCGATTTGTATTCCTTATATCCTTAGCATCTTAGATTTCTTTTCTTACATGCATTTCTTTGATCATACATCCGATGAGTTGTTGTTCTAATTTTCTTTTTTGGTATATGGATGTAAAAATTGGCCCTCTGAATGCTAGGTTTACTTTGATTAGTCGGTAATCAGGGTTTGGTAGTTACTTCCATTGACAAGATTTAAACTCTGTTATTACTTTTGTGGATATCTTCTAGATGGTGTCCTTTCATAAACCATCTGACATGTTCCAATGGTCCCTTGCACATAGGATTGCTTTCCTATTCATACCTAACAAACCTGGTATGATTCTGCTTAGCCTTTCATACTTTGTCTGTTTTATATATAATCAAAGCTTTTGGTATGCACTCTATTGTTCATTAGCAGTTTTAGTAGTGTAATTTAGTCTTTTTTCTAAACCATAATGATTTAAGTTCTATAATCGAAACTTTGGTTACACTTATAATGTGCTTTTTGTGACTTCTATCAGATGATATTATGTAAATTTGTGAATTCATTCCACTTAATATTATTTAAACTTTGGTTATACTTATATGTGCTTTTTGTGACTTCTACTAGATGATATTAACTAAATATGCTAATTCATTCCACTTAATTATATTTACTATCATAAGTGTAGACAGGCAATGGCTGCACCATGGAGGATAAGTGAGCTACAGCACGATAGCGACGCTGTCCCAATCTAGATCAGGGTCCTGTATATGTGGAAACCCACGCGTTCAGGTCCAACGATGATGTATTTATTGGTAGACAAATATGTAAGTTCAAGATAAACAAAACGTGGGTGCTTGGGGGTATCTATTTCACCTGCTATGTATTTGATCTAATATAGCCCGCGCATATGCGAAACAGGGTGATGCGATTCAGGCGATGTTCCACAGGGATGAAGCCATACATCTAGAACAAAAGTTGGGGATCATGCGATGCTACACACTGACTGGATACACATGCACATTCGCCCCAGCTTTCAACCGGGTTGCTCCGCACACAGCGGCGCTTGACATCGATAGGAACCTGGAAGCAGTGCCTTTGGCGGATGACTTCACCCTTCCATGGAAATACTTTAACTTCCTGCCATCAGACCAACTCACCAATCGCCTCCTTAACAATAAACACCTCACAGGTATACATGCATATGAATTTAGTTAAAATCTATGCCAGCATTAACAGCTCTTATGGTTACATAACAGATTACATAGGCAAGGTAAATGACCTTGAACTGGCTGATATTGAGGGGTCCGGCACTGTTCTAAGAGTGACATTGCAGGCGCCCGGGTAAGAAACATCATATACCAGATCATTGAAACCAATGTATGCTAACTTTATGTTTCGTGTGCCAGAGCCAAACCCGTGGTTATGGTACTTTGGGAAAGCATCCACACCCATATAAACCTTGACAACATTACTAAAGCTAACCGCGAGGTCATTGTGGCAGAAACGACATTAAAAGTTGTCCTCACCTAGGTTAGTCATCTTTACGCATCATTGATTCAAAATTCTTCTAAGGTTTATATTTTTTTTTAAATTTCCCTTTATGACAGGTGGTCTGAGGCTACAGTCTACTGCTGGAACAAGGGTATTCGTTAACCCAGGGCTGCCTATTGCTAAGGACATGGCTAAGGCGTAACTATTTTGATATTTTTTTCACATTATATTTGTACGTCATAGTTTGCAGCTCTTTTACATTTTCATTACCATAAAAAACCAGGTTTAGGGCTGAAAGAAATGGTGCACCGGTCAATAGACTTACCCTATGCACCGTGTACGAGCAATACCCAAATGCAAGGGTACCCACCACAGACATTGCCAGTCTTTATTGTGTAGATCAGGTCGGACTGAAGGTACTAAAAGTAGCAAACATATTTGTTCTATCACAGTGTAGATACATTTTATTCATTACATAATGATTTTACCCTTTCACTGATGCATGTGTTTCACGCAGGATGTTACCTACATGGTTGCCTGCACAATAACTGCGTTCTCGGAGATAGAACCATGGTACTCTGTTTTGTGTATGGCATGTCTATGCTCGCTCTATCAGGAAGGCATGGTGTATTCCTACAAAGAACATGGTGATCTGTATGTAGCATACATGTATGACAGTTGATACATGGTACATCCATGCTTATACCAATAACTAATAGTGTAATTAATTATTATTATGATACTAAACAGTTTACAAGGCCATCTGCACTGTTGAGGATAAGACCGGTACAGCAGTGTCACGGTCTTTGACGAAGGTATGCTTGGGATGATTGGTCTGAGATGCTATGACATGATAAGCATCAAAGGGTTTGTAGATGCCAAGGTTTTACCGGATCCTATAAGGGTGTTGATAGGTAAGCAATGGGCTTTTGTAGTCAAGAAAAGCGAGAGACGCTCAGACAGCCTCTTAAGGTTTGTATCAAACGATGTTAGACCGATGGGTATCGCAACGCTGAACAGAGGAGACCTATGCTTGACAGATTGCATCTTTAGAAATGCAAGAGGAGATCTTTCCAGCCTGCAAGGTAAGCATATTCTTAGCAGGTTCACGTATCGAAAGGCACCATGATGCATCCGCATCACTATGGGTTATAGCATATAATTTTTCTTAAATATGTTAAATGCAGGGACAAGCAAACATGCTGCTTCGGTGGACATGGATAGCCAGGCACAACGGGACTCTGCGATGGATACCACAGAACATGACACAACGATGGATACCACAGGAAATGTTGGCATGTCAAAGGAGGATGAGGCAGCAGCTGCTTCTGATCCAGAGGCAGCGACAAAATCTGCACATGAGGCGCACCGGTACTGGAGGAAAGCATGGCTGGATCTTCAAAAAAAAAAGAAAACTGATGGTTCTGATGTATAGGCAAGGTTGGAGGTAAGTTGTTGGTCTTTTGGTGACAAAACAATTCTTGTGGGAATGAAGGTTATTATGTAAATTAAACCTATGTCTGATCTTGGTATTTCACATCCTAGGGTTATCTACCTATGTAATCAGATGCTACATCAACTATGCGATGGTCATGCCAGGGATAACTTTTGCTAATATATATGACGTTCTTGGTATGGTATGCAATTGATCCTCTAGTTGTATAATACTATCAATTCATGAAAAAACCATTAAAGGTTTGCGTTGATAGCTTCTCAAAGGTTAAATGTTTATAGTGGCTTATGTAGAATTCCCCCCCCCCCCCGATGCGCGGCATCGCGCGCTAACCGACCATTAGTATTATACATTTTATTAGTTTTTTTAGTGTGTAGTTACTATGCTTTTGTGGCCAGTAACAAAATTAGACCTCAATTTTATAACCAATGAGATTTAAACAACACAACTCCTTATCATATATATTATATATATTATACATGTTATAAGTTTTTTTTAGTGTGTAGTTACTGTGCTTTTGTGGCTAGTAATAAAATTACACCTCAACTTTACAACCAATGAGATTTAAACAACACAACTCCTTATCACATATACAAGACACGTGATGTCGCAGCCCTCGACCCACACCCCGGGCGGGGACACAACGAGCGTGAGCGGTGGTATCGGTGTTTATATAATTGTTTTGCAGCGGAAAATTTTTCATCACGATCGAAGTTAAGAAAAGTCGTTAACACCATTTCTTTATTGGTAAAACGGAGGGTCCAACCCTTTAATGTACAATAGATTTACATGGGGATACTACCCTATATTTTTTATTACAAGCGAAATTCCTAAAAACATCTTTCATATTTCATATTATGTGACGAGCCACTTATTTGAAGGAGTGCTTCACCACACCCCCTATTTGCAACGACACCATCTTGTATTATTTATTTAGGAAGTCACCCAAAATATGTTTTAAAAGATTTGATCAGCGAAAAAGCTGGTGAGAACATCCTTTCAAAATGACACATTTACATCACAGTATTGAGGGTTTTCACACTTGGCTTTAATTACTATTACCTCAACTATACTTGCCACTCGACCAGATCTATGGCTGTGGTCATACCATTTAGGAATTTTCTCAACCTAAAATGACGTATCGTGATATACCAAAGTATAAATTAATGTGCACAGAACCCCACGTACTAGTGGTAATTAATTAGCAATTTAGCAAGCAACTTAATCTCTATAATGTATCTAAAACCTTTGCCAAAATATTTTTTAACAATTTATACTATCACATTGTAGTGGGTTTAAAAGGTTAAAAACTCCCACTAGCAATGTCAAAACATTTAGCCCACACACAGGGAAGACGTGAATGAACTCACTTTAAAAGAGGTTCATGGTATAAGTGTGGCCTTCTAGCAAGCAACTCCTAATTTTTATCTAAAAAAAAAAGAAAGAACCGAGTATGTTAACATATCCTGTTGTATTTAATACTAACATCACGAGATAGATTATCGATACTCGGGTCCGACTCTTATTCAGTGTCAGGGCTGTCTCGCTCTTATTCAGTGCATGACTATAGTATCGACATTCACTCGATCGGATATCATCGTATAAACGTAATGTAGGTAGGCTAACATACCGATAGGTAGCTCCAATTGGCTCTTAAGTGTGTATAACTTTAAAAATGGAAATTTGAACAGTTTATATAGGAAAACTTTATCATGCTCTCCAAGTTCCTTCTCCATATCTGTTTGCGATATGAATTACAAGTACGACATATGCCTATCTAATTTTTTTTATTATTATTCTTATTATTATTTATTTAAGTTGTTTAACTCGTATTTCTCTTATAACTTTTAACCTATAACGTTTTAGTAAATTCCGAATATACTGCTAAGACGAGCTAATTTTTATCTACGCGCCAACCTAAGTTTCATTAAAAATGGATTAGGGTTCAAATAATATATATTAATATTATTACTATATGGTCTCCTATAACACTAAATATTATATCTTATATGCTAGACATGACTCGTCTAGATACCTCCTATCTAATTATATCCTTTAAACGATACTCGACAATAGACGTTCGTTTAAATGTCTCTCATTTAAATGAGTCGTTTTACACGCTATCTACTTATTAAAAAGACAAGTATCAACTATTTATTTATTTATTTCACAACGGGATGTTACACGTGAGGTGAGAGAAAGGCCATCACCTCCCCACCACGCCTCCTCTTCTCCCCTTTTCTTTCATCCAAATCGCAGCAGACAAAGATGTTGAGTTCATACCTCCGACCATCATCTGTCGTCGCTGCTTGGTTGTCGACGTAATTGGTTCCAACGATTTATTCATGTATGAAGTCACAATTGTTCTCCGGTTTTGAGTAGCTCGCTACAGAGGTAAGTATTCAAACCCTAATCGATTTTTTTGCTTCCAATGGTATCGTCACTTCTCTTCCAGTAGTGATTTTCATGTTTATTACAAAATTAGCGGCTTTCCTTGCTCACCGTCTGCGATTTTCATCTTCCATTGGTGGGGCTTGAGAGGTATGTATTTTCATTAAGGAAAATGGGGTTTTTTTTTGTGTTCGATTTACTATCCATCTGTTTGTAGGCCTTGCTTAGTGATTTATTTTATTCTATCCACACAGATACATGGTATAAAAATTAGGGGTATATAATTTGGTATTTTCAATTGGTTCAACCTTCACTGTTGTGTTTCTTTACGCTTATTTGTTTATCATCATGTTAACATTGTGATAGACAAATTGCATATATAAATGGACAAGAAGTTGAGATCATAAAAATGGAAGGAAGAGAACAAGGGGATTCTTTTGAAATAAAAAGTTTACATCTATCTCAAAGTGCAAAAGTATGACTTTCTACATTCCTACCACTAAATTAGTTATGAACCACCATTGCAAATCTTTTAATCTATGATATCTATATTTGAATTTACTACTTAAAAGTCTTTAACTAATTCTTAATTTGTAATACTGTTAACTACAAGAACACATGAGCGCCTAGAGGGTCACTTAATCTTGGTACATAGATGACCAGATCATAATCAGGTAAACTTAGATTCAAATTAGTAACCTGTTTAATTACCAAGTTTGAATATAGATATGATGGTGGCTCTTTGTTCTCCAATTTATGTTTTACTTAATTGTTTATGTTTTTATAAGATGGAGCTTCGGTTGGACAGTCGTGTTGCTGTTGTTTGCTTGAGGTACATCATATCTCTTTTTTGTATATTGCATATTTGGATTTCTGGCAATTCATTCTGTTGTATTTGCAATTGAGTTGTCGTATACATGTTAGGAATCGCGATTCTCTGACCACCACCCCGTCTATGCAAAAAATTTTGAATTCTTTGTTGATACATAATCTATGTGTCGTGTGAAGTATCGAGACAAGACGATGTGAAGTTCAAGTCAAAGTGAAGACTGTCATCCGAACCTCATCCGAAACTACCAGTTCGGATCAGGTCGAACTGGCAGTTCGTCCTGGGTTCGGCTAGTCGTATATAAATAGAACTTTGGTCTTTGTAATTGAGAATAGAGCGTGTGAGATCTGTGCTAAAGTGTGTGTTTTGTACGGTGTTTCTCTGTGTCATTCCTCTGTGTCTACAGGTTGTACTTGATCTCTTTGATCAATAAAACAATCAATTTAATTACGATTCTCTTCCGAAATAACTAGATTGAGTAGACGAACTCGATGCTCATGAACTTTCAAGTGGTATCAGAGCTATCTAGTTCATTCTACTGATCTGTGGTTGCTATTTTCGGAGTTTTTGAAACAAAAAGTTTGGGTTTTTGAAAAATTGACGTGTTTTTACGAGTTATCAAGTGTTTTAGTTGAGTATCTTGCAAAAAATGTATTCCTAAATCATTCCTCATCATTTTTTCTAGTCCACTATTGCAAATCTCGTTCAAAATCGAAATTTTTTGAGTAAAAATGGTTAGGGTCGGCTGAAGAACTTTCTGTTCGGAATAACCGTCATCCGAACTCCAGGTTCGGCTCGTGTTCGTCTCGTCCGAAGTCCAAGTTCGGCTAAGTTCGTTTTAGGTTCGGTTCAGAGGTTCTATTCGAATTAGGTTCGGCACCGATTCAGATACATTTTTGTTCGGGTCAAGTTCGGATAGTATTTTAGTTCGGTTTAAGTTCCAGTTCAGCTACAGTTCGGCTGATATTTTCAGTTCGGATCAAGTTCGGCTCAGATTGGATTTTTGAGTTGTTTTACAAAAACTGACATAACTTGAGAACCGTTAAGAGTTACGGAACCCAATACCAGCCAAAACGACCGTCTCGAAGAGATCTACACTTTTACTCAGCTAATGGCCAGTACGCTCCATTTGGTACACAAAATCCACTTTTAAGACCTTCGTTTTTGAGTTCAAAGTTTTTGGATTATCATATTTCGGAAAAGATGTTGGATTTTCAAGCTTTTGCCGCTCTGCAAAGTGCGATGCAAACAATGCTAAACTTTGATAATGAAATCGGAACAAGCCAGAAAGTTCCCAAGTTGTTGAAGTTGGAGGATTATCAAAATTGGAAGCAACGATTTTCTGCTTACATAAGCACGAATGATATCGATTTGTGGATTCCGATTAAGAAGCTTTACTCACATCCAACTGATCAAAGAGATTTCAAAGAAGTTCATACCTTTTATAATGCTGAAAGAAAACTATATGAGCTTGAACAAAAGGCATTTGGTTATCTTACAATGGCATTACCCACTGAATTGTTACATCCATATAGTACTTGTAAGAAATCGAAACAATTGTGGGATGCATTATCGGCAAGGTGTGAAGGGAACGATCAATACAAGAAAAGTCGGAAGAAGGTGTTGAATAAGGAGTTTAATAACTTCCAGCATTACGAGAATGAAAACATCACGGCTCTTGTATCAAGATTGTCACATCTAATTAGTGAATTGAAGATTGTGGGGATTAAGAAAACATATGAAGAGTTAAAAGAGAAGATTATGGAGGCTCTACCAGAAAAATGGAAAAATTATGTGTTGTTACTTACATATGACAAAGAATTTTCCACATTATCGTTTCATGATCTAACTGGTAAGCTTAATGCTCGTGAAATGGAAATGATGAATTCTAACAAGTCAAATGCTAACTTGCAAAATCCAGAATTGTATCATGGTGAGAATGCTGCTAGTATGACTGCTAAGACTAAACCAAGTCTAAGTTCTGCACCACCTACTGCTTTCATTGGAAATATTTCTAGATATTCTGATAATAATTCTTCAAGGGGTTGTAGCTTTACGATTCCAGAATCATCAAGTCAAAATGCATTTTCTATCAAATCAGTTGACGATTGTGCCAAATTGGTTTCTGCTCTCATTTCATCGTCATTTGGTTTGTTTATCAATGACGTTAGCAATGCTCAGCTAACTAAAGATGATTTGAAAGAAATTGATGATGATCAATTAAATGAAATGGATATGAGCAACTGGCTATGCTGAGTCAGAGATCACAAATATATTACAAGAAAACTGGAAAACAAGCTTTTGATGACAAGTTGGGGTTTGGCAAATCTAAGATAAAATGTTACAAATGTTCAAATCTTGGACATTTTGTAAGAGAATGTCAACAATCTCATACTTCCAAACCTACAAATAGTTCTCAACCATCTTCAAGCAATACAAATAAAACAGCTTTAACTGTTCAGAATAATGACACTTATGATTGGGGCAAACAGTTTGATACATCTGCTTTAATTGTCACACATGAGCAAGATGAGTATTATTCTGATTCTAATTCGTATGAAGCTGCTGAAAATGAAAGATTTGAATCCTAAATTGAAAGTTTGATAAAAGAAAATGAATCTTTGGTGGAAGAAGTCAGAGATGCTTACTGCTGAATGTAAATTGATAAAAGAAGAATTGGAGGTTGCCAAGAGAAATGAGAAGGAGTTTAATTTGAAAAATGATTCTTTGATAAAGGAAGTGAATATGCTTAATGAAGTTCTTCAATTGGTCAAAGAAGACTTAAAGAATCATGAAGCAAAAAATGAAAAATTAATTGAAGAAAATGATGATTTGGTCAAAGAAGTTAAGAAATGGAAGGATGAAGAAGAAGACACCGCTAATGATTTCCAGAATTTGTTTGACAAATCAAAAATTAAACTTGATATGCTTACCAAGACTTCTAAAGAACAAGTTGCTAGAATTGTGGCATATCAGGTTGATATGGAAAACTTTTTGGATGAAAAGAGGGAGTTGATAAGTGTAAATAAAGTGCACACTGCAAATCTTGAAATCCAGAAAAGAAATGAAGATAAATGGAAGAAGGAATTGTTTGATGGGCTTGATAATCTTCGACTGCAGAAATTTGAAACTCACAAAGTTGCTAAGAGATTGATTGCTACTGAAAAAGAATTGGCTGAAGCACAACAACATATTTCAGATTTGAAGATACAAGTTATTGATGCAAATTGACTTCTAAACAATGTCACCAATTTGCAATCATTCACAAGCTTATTAGCGAGCGATGCATATTTTGAAAGAATGTTTGACAAAACAACATCACCCCCTGCATGTATCAAAAAAGCTGTTAAAGAGGTGAAAGAAAAGGTGGAAGAGTATGATTATTCTAAGTTTACATCATCAACTTCAGAAGAAGAGAAGATTATAAAGAAGAAGAAAAACAAGAAGTCTAAAAAGAAGAAGAAAAAGAAATCTGAAGTTCCTCAAATTTCAAAGTTTGTGCCTGATTCAACATCAACACAGAATGAAAAATCAGCTTCGTTTAGCGAGAAAATCCGTTCTTAACATGACTTTGATGAGATAATTTTTTATGAAAAGAAGAATGTGAAAGACATTAAAGCTGAATTCTCTCGTTTGGCAAAGAATGTGCATACTACATCTACTTCTGAGGAGAAAGTGTCTGGAAAGAATGTTGGTTTGGTTTTTGTTGATACATAGTCCTGATCGTCATGTGAAGTATCGAATACAAGACGAAACATACAAAGTAGCTGAGGTCCGAACTCCCAGCGAACCTAGAGTTCGGACAAGTCCGAACTAGTGTCCGAACCTGAGGTTCGGCCAGTAGGATTCTCACTAGTATATATAGTCGTCTTGTAATAGAATTGAGAGGTTTTTTTCAGAGTCATATATTCTCTGTGTACTTTGTGATCATCTCTGTGGTTAATACAAGTCATTTGTATTTACTCTTTGTGTTCCTTCTCATATTACATTGATTTCATAATGATTAAGTAGACGATCCACACGTTTAAGCAATTTCAAGTGGTATCAGAGCATTTGGTTTGCTCTACTGATCGGAAATCATTGTTTTTCGAAGTTTTGAGTTCAAATTTACGTTTTTGTAAAAATGATTATCATTTTTGAGTTTGTTTGATCATTTCGAGTGTGCTTCTCATCAAAAAATTCAGTATCTATTTCGAATCTATCGAGTTTGTTTGAATTCCTGTTGAAAATTCCAGTCAAAAACGTTGAAAATCAAGAAAATGGTGTTGAGTGAGCTTGGCCTCGTCTGAGGTTCGGACAAGTTCGGCGTAACTGCTCCAAACTCGAATTTCGGACAACGTTCGGTCGTTTTCCTGTTTCGTTGAGAGTTCGGTGGAGATTCGGAGGAAGTTCGGTCCACGTTCGGACAGTGCTCGGTGCTAGTTCGGTCTAGGTTCTGTTTTTCCTTCCGAAGGTCAGGTTCGGCGAGAGTTCGGCGAAGCTTAGGTTCGGAGGAAGCTCAGAGGAAGTTCGGCGGAGGTTCGGAGTGAACAGTAATCAGTTTTTTCGAAATGTCCGATTTCCAAGCATTCGCGGCTATTCAGAATTCAGTTCAGGCTACGATGCAATCGATGATAAACTATGATAATGAAATTGGAACGAGTTAGAAAGTTCCTAAATTGCTCAAATTGGAAGATTATCATAGTTGGGTTACACGGTTTGAAGCATATGTTTCTGCAAATGATATTGATATGTGGTTGTCGTATTCTGAACCATATGTGTTTTCTAAGGGTGAAGACGGAGAACCAATTCTTCAAAGAAAGCTTTCAGGTGAACAAAAGAAAGCGTATCAAGCCGAGAAGAAAGCCTATGGTACTTTAACAATGGCTTTGCCTACAGAATTATTACATCAATTTTCAAGTAACTACACAACAAAAAGTTTGTGGGATGCTCTAGAAAAGAAATGTGAAGGTAATGACCAATACAAGAAAAGTCAACAAAAGGTCCTGAAAAAGGAATTTGATAGTTTCAAACATTATCAAAATGATTCGATTCCAAATCTAATTGCAAGGTTTTCTCATTTAATGAGTGAAATGAAGTTGGTGAATCTTACAAAAGATGAAGCTGATAAGAAAGACAAAATCAAGGAAGCTTTACCAGAGAAATGGGAGAATTATGTGATGATGGTCTCACATGATAAAGATTATTCAAAATTATCATTTAATGATCTGATTCAAAGAATCCAAGCAAGGGATATGGAGTTAACAGTGAACAAGTCACTTCCTGAGAAAGTTCAAAATCGTGCGGTGTATTATGGTAACAATGAATCAACCCTAAATGCTAGGAAAACTAATATTCTTAGTTCTGCACCCCTACAGCATTTCTGGCAGGTAAATCTGAACTCCAAGTTATTCTTCTGATGGTTGTACTGTTTCGATTCCTAGTTCTTCGACTCAAGGTGCATTGTCTGTTCAAACTATCGATGATTATAATGTCTGTTCAAACTATGGCATTGACTGCTCGTCATGATGATGATGACATCTTGTTGACTGATTCTGATTCTTATTCAAGTGAATCCTTGGTACAAGAACGTTTACCAAAAGTTGCTGATAGTTCAAAGGTTAAAGAATCTAAATGTCTTACATGTGTAAAATTACACAAGAAAATTGAATGGTTTGAGCAGTGTTCTAAAACATCAACTGAAGAAATTGTTGTTCTCAAGAAAGAGTTGGAAGAGTTTCAAAAGAAATATTATGAATTAGTTCATGTTCATGAAGATATTTTGAAAGAAAAAGCTCAATTGGCTGAAGAGTGTGAGAAAGCCAAAGCTGAAGCTTTAGATGCAGCTCAAGATTTCGAGAATTTATTTGAGAAAAGTTATCCAGTTCAGCAAAAGTATGAAGAAGCTACTACTCTTATTGCTAAAACTGCTGTTACTGTTGAAAAGCTTCAAAACAAAATTTCTATGCTTCAAGATGAGAATACTCTTTATCGTGACAAGAATGAGGTATTGACTAAGGATGTTGAGATTTATAAGCAAACGAGAGAAAATGTTCTTGAAGAATTATTTGCTGAATGTGAGATCAGAAAGCTACAAACATATGAATATGATGATCTTAATGCAAAATTCATCAAGTCACAAAAGGAGGTGTTTGAGGGTCAACAAAAGATTAATGATTTGAAATTGGAAATTTTGGAGTTAAAGAGGCAAGTGAAGAATTGCAATTTGTCACCGACATTGCTCAATTTCTTATACAAGCAGGATAAGAGTTCGGAGAATTCTAAGGAAGATGATGTTCACTTGGTACCACAACCAGTGGATTTAATTGAAGTTACTTCTGCTCAGATTGATCCAAAAGATGAATTACATGATTACTCCAAATTTGCCACTCCACCCAAGAAGAACAAGTCTAAGTCTAAAAAGAAAGCAAAGCCTTTGGGTGGAGCTCCCAAATTTGTTTCAAAGTCTGTTTTATTGGAGAATGAAAAAGTTTTTGATAAGGTTGCTTCAAGTTCTTCATCTGCAACTGAAGAAGAAAAAGGTTTGATTGAAAAGAACAAGCTGAAGGATATCAAAGCCAAATTCACTAGCGAAGCTAAGGCGAGAGAAAATTCGGGTTCTTCTTCAAATTCTTTAAAGGTTTCAGGTTACAAACACCAAGGTTTGGGCTATGAAGTGAAGGAAGAACCGGTTCAAGCTAAGAAACCAGTGAAAGTTGCAAAGCTTCCTAAAGCAAACGTTACAAAGAAATCAACACCTCAGAAGGAATTTTCGTATTATTCTGGAAGATCGTCATCTTCAAAGAGTTCATCTCCTAGGTATGATTCTTCTGATGGTTTCTTTGATAATTTTCATTCTGACCATTCATCTGGGTTTCAAAAATCAAACCAATTTTCAAATGTTTTTCGAGAAAGACTTTGTTATGTATGTCGTCAACTAGGACATCTAGCTGTTGATTGTCCGACGACTGCATATATCCACAAAACTGCCAATATGTGGATAACAAAGGTCAAATTTTTTATGAACCATGGTCTCCAAAGCTTAAATCAACACGTAAATTGCCTTGGTCTAAACCAAGTACATCGGTTGAATCTGATTCAGGTTCTGATAAAAAATTCAAAATTTACAAATTTGGAAACCAAAAGTTGTTTCCATGGCCAACACCGACTATGTGGAAGACACCGGGCGACCCGACGCTGTTGAATCGAGTCGATCCCAAAGCGACTAATGTTTTATCTGGTGTCCAGCAGGTGTTTCAGGAAGATCTATCGGTGATTGAAAAATTACTGATTGTGAAATATCTGTTCTAATTAAATTGAATTTCAAAATCAACTTTTGTTTTCAAAATGCTAAACTGCAAGTTTTCGTGTTGGTTGATCAATTTCTTGTTTTTGTTTTATCTCCGTCTCATTCTGAGGGGGAGTTTGCTTTTGCAATAACACAAAAATAGTGTGTTGTTCTTTCAAATCGTAAAAATGAAAATCTATAAATAGAGTTATCATTTTTCGGGGGAGAAATTTTGAAAAAGACAAAAACATTGAAAAATGCAAAAAGCCAAAAACATTGAAAAATGCAAAAAGCCAAAAACATTGAAAAATGAGAAATTGTATCCGACATGATTGGGAAATGATGGTACGTTGGCTGACATTGTCTGACTCATGGATAAAATAGATGAAAAAGCCATAAGACCATTTGAACAATGTGTAAGGTAGGCTCGGCAAATCAGAAAGTATACGAATATGATATACACTAAATCTGATGCTTGACCTAGTGGACAACATCTTGATGCATATCTTATGATATATCAAGAAAAAGATATGTGAAAATTAAAATGAGAAGTCACTGTGTATACATGTGTTCATTTTGCAAAGATTTAAACTTGTTTGATTTTCTTTATTTTGTCAAACGATCGGACCTTCTCTGCGTATCGAAAGATCGACCTGATCGTTGTTCGTTTGACGTTCTGCTTTATTTTCTTTGGTGTTTCGTATAACTCATCGGACTTTCTCCACGTGTACGGGAGTACCGACCTGATTGTTGTTGAGTTATACAACTTCAACTTGTTTTATTTTCTTATTTTGTTAAATCTGAGGCCTTATCTGCGTATCGACAGATCGACCTTAAGGTAGACGATTTAACATTCTTATTTCTTTTTGCATGGAACATTGACTATATCATGGTTACAATCATTATGTGATTAAAATCACAAATGAAATCACAAAGTGTGATAAGCAAAAGTATATCTGAGTATATCTGATAGTGTGGGGTACACTGGTCAATGCAAACCTAATCAATATCTTAATATATCCAGATGTTATTAGTATGATTGTGCCAGAGTTTAAAGTTGGACAAATTATTTTTGCAATCGACATGGCTTATGTGCTTCAATAATCGAAATTGAAGTGTAGTTCAGCATGTTATGTTCAATATGATCCCAAGTTGTGATCTTTCTCACAAAAGACAAAAATAGTGTCTGATTCTGTTATGCATTTACTTTTCCCTTATCAAAAAATACCAAAAAGATTTTAGGTGTGTTTCGATATAAAGTTTCTTAAAGCCAAAAAGATTTTGTTTCTGATTTGTTTTCGATTGATCAACACGACATATGAAATCAATTTTTCAAAATCAAAATATCTTGGAGTCTCGAAGAGACGTTTTGCACCAAGATTATTTATGATGGTAGGTTTCTAAGTGGAAAGAGAACTTCACAACTTCAAGTCTTCTGAAGATTGTTGATAAAGAGATTACCCACGATGCAATATCAAGTATTTAAGATTGAACTCATCGTCAAGATCGAGGAAGAGTTTGATTGAAGATATAAGTTACAAGTTTTAATAGAGGAGATGATACTGCACATGCCCAGGGGGAGTTTGTTGATACATAGTCCTGATCGTCATGTGAAGTATTGAATACAAGACGAAACATACAAAGTAGCTGAGGTCCGAACTCCCAGCGAACATGGAGTTCGGACAGGTCCGAACTAGTGTCCGAACCTGAGGTTCGGCCAGTAGGATTCTCACTAGTATATATATTCGTCTTGTAATAGAATTGAGAGGTTTTTTTCAGAGTCATATCTTCTCTGTGTACTTTGTGATCATCTCCGTGGTTAATACAAGTCATTTGTATTTACTCTTTGTGTTCCTTCTCGTATTACATTGATTTCATAACGATTAAGTAGACGATCCACACGTTTAAGCAATTTAAATTTTTCTAGCATAGAATGTTCAAGCGAAGGAGATTCAAGATCCAACATCACAAAATCTGTAGAAAATGAAGATGAAGCAAGTTAAGAAAGAAGTTATTAAAGCTGAGAAGGTTCAACCCAAGAGGTTTTACAAACTCAAGGGCTTAGAACAAATCTTTTCAGATAAAGAATTTCCACTTCATTGCGTCGATGCACAAAAGGTTGCTGAAGTTTTTGTCAAAGATGTTGCTTCAAAGAATATGAAGAATTCAAATACAAAAGTTTCTTCAGATGATTCTATCTCTAAAAGCCCAACATCCAAATGGTTTCATGATCACAGACATCAGGTATATGATTCTTTCTTTGATCATGTTAGAGATATTCATGTTTATAACACTATGCACGCCCTAAAAGGTGGGACGAAGCTGATCGCTTATGTTATTTTTTTCCGCCAAAAATGGCATATGGCAAAAGATTGTCCAAATTCTGCTAATTCAACTCAAAGATCTCAAAAGGTCAAAGTTTTTGGTAAACTTGCCAAACCCGTTGTTCTAGATGAATATGGTGGAGTTTTTGATGAATTTGAGCCTACATTCTTTTTAAAACAAAAACGTTTTGTTCCTATTTTTCAAAAAGTTCAAAATGTAGGTTGCTCATCACAGTTATGTGTGACCGATTCATCAAAAATTGAATTACCTTAATACCAAATCTGGAAACCTAAGGTGGTTTCAAAGCAAAACCAGGATATTGGTTCGACCAGAAGCACTTCACTTCGAGTCATTTATCAACTGATGAGTTTGACTAGTGTGCAGGTACTTCTAGAAGACCTATCGACGATTGAAAAGTTATTGATGGAGGAGTATTCTCCTTTACTTAAATATCATGCTATATTTTTTTTTCTAACTTGAAAGGTTTCTAAAACTTAAAACTGCAAGGTATCCGTGTTGGTTAATCAATTTTCTTTCTTTGTGTTTCATTTGTGTTTCAAAGAGAAAATTGACAAAAGCCAAAAATAATGTCTTGTTTTTATAAAATGAAAAAATCAAAAATAGAGTTTTTCATTTTAAGGGGGAGAATTGCAAGTAAGGGGGAGTAAATGCATGTTATGGGAAGAAGATGAATACATGCAAAATATATAGTGAAGGTGAATACATGCAAAATATATAAAATTTTGAGAAATTGATCATTGGGAAATGATGGTACATTGTCTTACGTATCTGACTCATGGGAAGAGTACATGAAAGAGCCATAAGATCATTGTTTGATATGCTTGGTAGACTCGGCAAATCAGAAAGTATTCAGATGTGATATACACTAAATACTAATGCTTGACCATGTGGATAACATCTTGAAGCGTATTTCATGACAAAAAGAGAAAAATAATCGTAAAAAACAAAAATGAAAGTCACTGTGTATACATGTGTTCATTTTGCAAAAATTTAAACTTGTTTGATTTTCTTTATTTTCTCAAATGATCGGACTTTCTTTGCGTATCGAAAGATCAACCTGATTGTTGTTCGTTTGAGGTTCTACTTAATTTTCTTTGGTGTTTCGTATAACTCATTGGACTTTCTCTACGTATACGGATGTATCGACTTGTTTGTTGTTGAATTATACAATTTCAACTTGTTTTATTTTTCTTATTTTGTTAAATCTGAGGCCTTATCTGCGTATCGAAAGATCGACCTTAAGGTAGACGATTTAACATTCTTATTTCTTTTTTGCATGGAACACAGTTGACGATATCTTGAAAACATTATGCTATGTGATAATCACAAGTGTAATCACACGAGAAAAAGGAGTAATCACACAAGGAAAAGAAAATGTCTGAATATGTCTGATAGTGTTGGATATCATGAAAACATTATGCTATGTGATAATCACAAGTGTAATCACACGAGAAAAAGGAGTAATCACACAAGGAAAAGAAAAATGTCTGAATATATCTTATAGTGTGGGATAGGTTGGTTAAAGCAAATCCAATCAATACCTTAACATATCCAAATGTTATGAGTATGCTTCTGCGTGAATTTAAGATGGACAAATTATACCGGCAATCAGTGTGACTTATGTGCTTCAATTAGTTGAAATTAAAGTGTAGGTCAGTGTGTCATGATCAATATGATCCCGTATAGTGATTTTTCTCATAACAAAAATAGAGTTGATTTTGTATTGTGGTTTTATTTCATTTCAGAAAAGTACAAAAAGATTTTAGGTGTGTTTTAGCATTAGTTTGAAAAATCAAAAAGATTTTAGGTTTGTTTTGATATAAACTTTCTAAAAGTCAAAAATATTTTATTTTTTATTTATTTTCAATCTGATCAACACATGATACAAATAAAAATTTCATAATCATATCTTGGAGTCTCAAAGAGACGTTTTGCGCCAAGATTATTTAAATTTTGAGCAGGTTGCTAAGTGAAAGAAATGTCACAACTTCAAGTCTTCTGAAGCTGCTGATAAAGAGAGAAACACAATGTGCGTCATCAAGTATTCAAGACCAAGGTACTATCCAGTCAAAGAAGAGTTTGTTTGAAGACACTTCGAACGAATTCTATACTTTAGGGGAGTTTGATTGAAGATACAATTTTGATATGTTGTTAAAGATACTGCACACGACGAGGGGGAGTTTGTTGATACATAATATGTGCGTCACTTTGAAGTATCGAGACAAGACGATGTGAAGTTCAAGACAAAGTGAAGACTGCCATCTGAACCGCATCCGAACTACCAGTTCGGATCAGGGCGAACTAGCAGTTCGTCCTGGGTTCAGCTAGTCGTATATAAATAGAACTCTGGTCTTTGTAATTGAAAACGGAGCGTGTGAGATCTGTGCTAAAGTGTGTGTTTTGTATGGTGTTTCTCTGTGTCATTCCTCTGTGTCTACTGATTGTAATTGTTCTCTTTGATCAATAAAACAATCGGTTTAATTACGTTACTCTTCTGAAATAGCTAGATTGAGTAGACGATCCGATGCTCACGAACTTTCATTCTTACATAATCAAAGGTGTGTACTATGATAGATTTTGGTCAAACTTAGTTTTGACCTAAATCAACATGATCTAAATCATGTCTAAAACGCAATCTTTTTGCAGGTATTATGGATACTGATTGCGACAGCTGATCATTGACGGATGCTTCAGCGTTTTGACCTGTCAATCGGTACAAATATGCATAATAATCAACTTTTAAGTTCTTATAAATTGTATATAGCAGCAGCATACTTGCACTTGAGTTGGGTGGACAGTCTGTACAATTTTGGTAAACTACAAGAGCTCAATGAGAACCAAGTAGGTTGTTTATAGTCGGTTAGTCGTAGTTGAGTTGGGTGGACGACTGCTCAACGGTACTTTCACTATAACTGGGTGGCCCGCTGCAACGCGTGGACGAGTCACCATCTAGTTTTAATATGAAAACCAATAAAATAATTCAATTTATTCATAATTAATATTTTATTCAAATAAACATAAGCAAGCAACCTCAACTGTGTATATATAGGTAATACCTATATTTCCACTAATGTATGTGAATTGAACAATGTTATTGAAGATTAATGACTTGAATGAATGCAATTCTTTTTAATAAATGCGATAGTGTTTAATAGAATGTTTAAAAGAAAAAGTTATGTAGATTTTGTAAATCCTAAAAATAAAGGTGGCAATTAATCGGATATGGAATACTCGATCTTACATATACAACATTTATGAATTAGTTAAAATGTTGTCTTTATGGTTTGAATGTGGAAGGCGAGGAGGTGTCTACTCTGGCCAGCTCTTTGCGATGTGCCTATGGTAAACTTCCTTTCAAATACTTGGGTCTTGTTATGGGCGCTAATATGAACCGAGTTTGTCATTTCGGTCATTAATCTTTTTCAAAAGCGGTTATCATTCTGGAAGGCTAAACATCTAAGCTTGGGTGGTCGTCTTACCCTTGTGAAGGCGGTTCTCGACAATCTTCCAATGTATTTTTTCTCGTTATAAAAGCTTCTTCTTCGGTCCTCAAGAAACAGGAGAGTATACGATTTCGATTCTTATGACGAGACAAAAAATTGTATCCACTGGGTTAGCAGGGACGAGGTTTGTAGACCGATCAATGGGGGGGGGGTTGGTTGGTTTAGTTCCTCTTAAGGTCGCTAACTATAGTCTTCTAGCCAAGTGGTTCTAGCGGAACAAATATGAGCCTAATGAGCTTTGGTCTCGTGTAATATGAGGCATCCATAGAGCTAACAGAGAGGCTACCTTGATCCCGGTTCGTAAATCTCTTGGAGGGGTTTGGACTTCCATAGAAAAACTTGAAGATTACCTTCGCTCTTGTTCCTTGGTCTCGCTGACTTAATAGTTTAGGATGGGAACAGTATGGCTTGGAAAGGAGATTCTTCTTGAATTTTTAGTGTTCGCTCTATACGGAAGCTCTTAAATTCCATGAACTTTCATACTAATGAGTTGGTGATGCCTTGGAATAAACATGTCCCTGGAAAAGTGAATATGTTTTTTTGGCGTGCTCTTAAAGGAAGAATCCCTACTAAAGAAGGCTTGGCTAAGCGTAACATTGCTCTGGATAATCACCTTTTCCCTTTATGTAATGACTTGGATGAGTCTGCCTCTCACTTACTTTCCGGGTGTTATTTTTCCTCTCAAGTTTGGGTTGCGGTCTCCTGTTGGTGCAATGTTCCGGCGTTCCTCACATTGGATGTTAGAGACTTGTTGCATATTATGGATGAATCCCCCTTCTGCAGGAAAAAGAAGATGATCTTTTATGCAATTATCCTCCCCGCGTGTTAGGTCATTTGGAAGTGGCGTAATGAGGCGATTTTTGAAAAGAAAAAACCATGCATCATTGGTTGGGTGAAATACATTAAGTGTCTTAGCTTCCTTTGGGTTAGATTTAGAGGTAATAGGAGAGACCATAAATGGGAAGATTGGTGTGCGTTTAATATGTAATTGTTTTTGGTGTTTGTTCCTGCCCCTAGCTTCTTGCTAGTTGTGGGTGTCTTTTAATGAAATTGCCGTTCAAAAAGAATGAGATAATCAATAAGAACACATTAAGGAGGTTATAAATCAATGAAAAGATATCAAAATTCTTTTTATATTTCACTGAAATTCTATTGGGAGAGAATGTCAACACGCACATTTTACGTATAGTACCTCTAGTCTAGCTATTCTAATGACTATTGATCTAGTATAGAATACGTATTTATAGACAAAAGTGCTTGTGTGAAATCTCCCAAAAGATTTCATACAAAATCTATTAGACATTTTGCTCACCTGTGAACATAAACCGTTTATAACTAGCAGAATAACTAGGAGTTTCAGATGTACCTACAATGAATGTTGTAGGAGGTGCGGAACTAAGAATATTAGATTTCCCAGCATTGATTGTTACATCATTTTCTCCATAATATACATCAGGATTTTGAATTTGTGCAGGAAGAGACTTATTCACCATTAACACCATATCCCTTGCTTGTAATCTTTGAACCAGATCATTAAATGACAATCTTGGATATTCTTTGTTATGAGTGATCATCATCACATAATTCTCCCATTTCTCAGGCAAAGCCTCCAAAATCTTCTCTTTTATATTAGCTTCTTCTTTTGTAAGATTCACCAAACGCATTTCACTCATTAAATGAGCGAATCTTGCAATCAGATTTGGAATTGATTTATTTTGATAATGCTTAAAACTATCAAATTCCTTCTTCAAAACCTTTTGTCGACTTTTCTTATATTGGTCATTGCCTTCACATCGCTTTTCCAATGCATCCCACAAACTTTTTGATGTATAGTTACCCGAAAATTGATGTAACAGTTCTTTAGGCAAAGCCATAGTCAAAGTACCATATGCTTTCTTTTCAGCTTGATATGCTTTCTTTTGTTCAGATGACATCTTTCTTTGAAGAATTGGCTCACTGGTTTAATCTTTAGGATAGACATATTGTTCTGAAAATACCAACCACATATCAATATCATTCGTATTCACATATGCTTCAAACCGTGTAACCCAACTATGATAATCTTCCAATTTTAACAATTTGGGAACTTTCTGAATTGTTCCGATTTCATTATCATAATCCATCATAGTTTGCATCGTTGCTTGAACCGGATTTTGAATAGCAGCAAATGCTTGAAAATCAGACATTTTGTAAAACTGGTTACTGTTCACCCGAACCTCTTCCGAAACTCGTCCGAACTTGTCCGATCCTTAGCCGAACAGAAATCGGCCGAACACTCTCCGAACCTAAACTTCGGATGAACCAACTGAACCTTTACTAAACTTGTTCCGAACGTTGTACGAACCTAAGCCGAACTATGTCCGAACGTGATCCGAACCTTGACCGAAACAGAAAAGAGCCGAACATTGTCCGAACCTAGAGTTCAGAGCGGTTATTTATGAGTTGTCCGAACCTCAAACGAACTCGAACACTCTTGACACCATTTTTGCGATTTTTAGAGTTTTTGGATGAGATTTGCGACAGGAAATCTAGTAAAATCAATAGAAACAGTCGAGGATAAGATTTTTCACGAAAGGCACACTCGAGAAGATCAAACGAACTCAAAAATGATACTCATTTTTGAAAAACATGGGATTTTGACTCAAAACTCCGAAAAACAGAGATTTTCGATCAGTAGATTTAACCAAATGCTCTGATACCACTTGCAAATGCATGAGCGTATGATCGTCTACTCAATCGTATCGAAATCAATGTGAAACGAGGATGACATGAGATGTAAATACAAAGGATTTTGTATTAGACCACAGAGAAACACCACAGAGTACACAGATAGAAGATATGACTAAGAAGCTGAAGTCCTACTGAATACAACACAAGACAAGCTATATATATTGCTAAACTTCGATGGGCCAAACCTTAAGTTCGGACAAGGTTCGCCGGTGTCCGAACTTGGAGTTCGCCAGGAGTTCGGACCACAACAATCTTGTATGTCTTTGTCTTGTATTCGATACTTCACATGACGATCAGAAACCATGTATCAACAAACTACCAGTTCGAACAAGTTCGTGTGAGTCCGAACTGGCAGTTTGCCTCTGGTTCTGATCAGCACAATATTGCATCTTTGTCTTGTATTTGTAATTCACACGACGATCTAGAATTATACATCAACAAACTCCCCCTCGACATGTGCAATATTAACTTTCACATTAACTTGTATCTTCAATCAAACTCTTCTTCATCTTGACGATGAGTCTGATCTCGAATACTTGACATTGCAGCTCGTGTAATCTTTTTATTAACAACTTCAGAAGACTTGAAGTTGTGATGTTCTCTTTCCACCTAGAAACCTTCCAACATAAATAATCTTGGCACAAAACGTCTCTTCGAGACTTCCAATATATCATGATTTTGCAATTTGATTTCGTATTCTGTGTTGAATTTGTAATGAGTTTTATAAATCAGTAAGTTTTATAACTCACTGAGTTTTAACTGAAGGCGAGTTTTATAACTCAGCAAGTTTTATAGTCTATTAAATTTGTAGCGGTTTTATAATTCATTAAATTTGTACTGAGTTTTATAACAAATCTATTTTTTGTGAGTTAATCTTCAAGTTCAATCCTCTTAAATTGTAGTGAGTTTTAATTATGTATGAGCAATAGATCCAATTACAAATTTTAATCTAATAAGTTCCATGAGCAACGAACAATTTTGATGTATGAATTACAATTAGAGGAATCAAATAAAACTAAGATGTTAGATAACGATAACATTTACAACTTAGAGTTCATATTGCTTATCAAAGCACATCGAGAAAAGCTGTAATGATGCCTAGTAAGATTAAAACTCACTGCAAATAAAAAATCACCATAACTTGATAGACATTTTCTATTGATTGAAGTAAATTCAAAAGTGAGTTTTATAAGTTAACATGAACATGAATATATTATATACAAGTCTTTGATACCCGTGCATCGCACGGGCGGTTTTTAAAAAATAATAATTATAATAACATACTATAGTAAACGTAATTCAATAAGTGTTTAAAAATATAATAATAACTACGAAGCATCTTTCATCTTTTTAGCAATCTAAATTAAAGAAAAGAAATAAGCTTTAAAGTAATACAAAAATTCCATAGAAAAATAAAACATCCTGAATAATGGCTTGACTGTTAAATAAGATGTGTATAAAAACTGTTGCTAACCATCAAAGTGTTAGGTTACAGACCATTTGACTCTGGTCATCAAGTGCAACTTCACTTAGGTTACAAACAGAACTTTCCCTCCCAAAAGAATCTTCCATGGGATCAAAACTATGATATGATCTCACTGCTAATAAACTTGTATCCTGTAATAGAAATACAATTAGATATTATTACAATTGAACAAAAGTAAATCTTCCACCTTTTCACCTAAGCATCAACTCTTTTTACTTAAAGTTAGGTGAAAAATACCCTGATATGAAGTCCTCTTGCATCAGATGTATGGAGAATAATATTAGTCGATGAAGATCCTACATTATTCTATATCCTTAAAACAGAAATTAATGGAATCAACCATCAACTCAAACAACTATACTAAACAATTAAACAAAAAATATATGATCAAGTTACAAAAAAACTAAAAAAAAATCTAAAAAACAACTGATGCTCCTAAATAAATAAAAATTAAGCGAAAGAAGCAAAGCAAACATTCGGCACTCTTATAAAATCAAACAACATGCATACTTTTTAAAGTTGGAATTGACTTGAAAATCTAAATATCAACACAGCTTTATAAAAGTTCATAAACCAATTTCATATACCCACCCCTCAACCCAAAGAGGACATTTGTAAACAACAACAAAAAAATTAAAATTTGAAGAAAAAAGAACTCATATTTTAAAGATAAATGATACAATCTGCTGCTATGAACTTCTAAATAAAAAAAAAAACTAAAGATGCAGACAACATGCATCCAAGCAATAACAGCTAGTAGAACAAACACATTGCATGGCTAAAGAATAAATACAAAAAAAAAAACGAAAAAAGTGGTATATTGGGCTTCTTGTGGCTTTATGTAATCATGGTGCTCCCCATGACAGTTAATCCTTCATTTTCATCCAAGGACACAAAATTTATATTCCAAACACTCCAAAAATGTCAAAATCTTGAATCTTGTTTACCTCATATCCAGAATAGGAGCAATAATAGGGGAAAACACATTTCTTGAGTCAGACTTGTCAGCAAACTCAAACACATGAGACGTGTCCAGGGGTATTCCTGTCAATCTTCTAAGACTGTTGTTGGTGTGTCTACACCTTAAGGTCTCTCCCAACATATATGCTTGATCCTTAGCTGCGTTACCCACCTGTTATTGGACCTGTAAATTCTTAAACCTAAAACAAAAAAACTACCACCGGATAGATAAATTATTATGTCAGCGTTCACTACCTAACAAACGGATATAATTTTATCCAAAGAATGATGATTAACTATTTTAAAGGCAAATTAAATTGTAGCCTTACCTGTGATCTTGGAGGAATAATTTCAGGTACAGATGAGAGATCCAACTTTATAGGAGGCAGAAGCATAATTACCAACTGAGGCCAAATTAAGTGAAGAAGTAGTCTTGTTCCTCAAGAATCGAATCAACTTGATGTTATAATCCCTAATATGATTGAATATCCAATAGAAACTAAAAAAAGGTTGAGAGCAAAGAACTAAATGATGCTTGAGAACTTTCATTCCAAATAATTGTTTTCCAATACACCTTGACCTCATTCAATTTGGAAAGGAAAAAAAAGTGGATTAGGAAAGAAACTGCATTATAAATGATAACAAAATTTAAGTAAAATGTAACTAACTCCCATTATTGCAAGATCTGATGAAAACGTAATAGCTTTTTCATCTTGTATTCATAATGCTAATTATTTCAGTTATCAAACAACATCAACAACATCACGACTCCAGATTATACAAACATAGTTAATCTAAAATTAATAGCCTAATTACAAACACGAATTAAAGTAAAAGTGGGAAGAGAACCTTCCATTTTCGAGCTTTATGAACATCAATAATGTATGGCTCCTCAAATCAAGCATGGTAGAAGTTGTTGTTGGTGTATAATGCACAACTCAATGGTGTCATACTCCCTCCTTTGTTCCCTAGAATAACCAACAATCACAATAAATTTGCATAAGTTCTAAAGCTAACATAACTGTTTAATGCTCTTGATAGTTCATAAGAAAAATTAAACATAGAAGACTGAATTGATTAAAGTTATGTTAAACTATAAAGGTCAAGTTATGTTTAAATATAAAAGGTCAAACATCCAATCTCAATACGGCTGCTTTGTAATGGATAATGGATTGAAAGAAATGTAACCCAAATCATACTATTATATATATGAATAATTCAATATAACAATGAAGCTAAACAATTTAACAAAAAGAAAAATTAAACGAATGCTTAATACCTCCAACAATGAATCGCATGTTATTAAATTCGTCTCTTTCTAAAACCGGGAAGGATCAAACAAACGCTTATCAGATTCTAAAAGCATCCTACTTGGAAAAGAAAATAAGGCTTACATCTCAAGAAATTTGATGAAATCGATCTTCGTTCATCTTCAACCTTCAAAATTAATTTTAGGGTTACAGAAATGAAACCTTGAGAAGAAGCTGCGAATGGCTTTTGGAATAGAAGAAGTTGCGAGATTCAATCTTCTCACGGATGGCTTTTGGAATAGAAGAAGCTGCGAGATTAGGGTCTTCGATCAAACCTTGGATTCAATCTTGATAGGATTGAAGAGGATTGAATGGATGAATCGAGTAAGATATTCTAGGGGATCTTGAGTTATCACCGTGAGAAGAAGATGAATCGATCTTTGAGTGATACGGGATTTAGGGTTTTTAGGTGTAGCGGATCAAACAGGCATGGATCGGGTCTTTGATAAGATCCGCGTGAAAAAATAAGAGAGGTGGTTTTATGCGGGAAAATGATTCTAAGGATTGTTGTGGTGATGTCACCTCAGCATCCATCTTTTCATATATATAATAGTATGATGATAGTATGATATTAACAAAATAAATTGTTGGGTTTACTCACAGAGTACTGTACGTCGTTTAGGCGAATGAATGGCTGTCATGTGTCTACTTCTTGACATGTGGCGGCATATGATTTGTTTTTTTTTTGTTTTCACGATTGCTCTTTCTTGATATATATGTTTGGTTTCGTTTGTTAGCACAGTTCTTTGAAAGGCGGAGTGGTTTGTTATGTATGTTGTTTATTTGATGTCGTGGGTTCGATTCCCGGTTCTTTTTTTAATCCTTCTGAGTTGTTATTTAGATGTCACGTGGTTGACTTATTTGATTTACACAATTTCATACATTGTCGTAGGTATTTAGGGTTTTTCTTTTTCTTTTCTCTTCTTGCTCCGCTTTCTTCCGCTGTTGTGTTTCAGCCGCCGACGAAGGTTCTGCTTCAATTAGTCAATTCTCTTCTACTGATTGCTACCGTAACATATTTGTTGCTGTTTATGCAGGTTTGATTCGGATACGCTGGAGTTGTTGTTGCCGATTTCCACTGGTATGTCTCCTTATATTTCTTGCTGCATGTTGTTGTTTCTTTTAGGTTTGTGTCTTTTACATATGTTATTGATGTATTGTAGTTGTCGATGCTTTATTTGTGCTTTCAATTTCTTCAAATGCCTTTGTCACATACTTCCGTGTATCTGAATTTAGGTTTATTTTTTATGGAAACTTGATGTTTTTTTTGTATCAGTGAAGTTCTCTTTCTTTCAAAGTATGTTATAAGAGATCTATTTCAAAGGATGTTATAAGAGATCCATTTAAGAATGTGGCTAGCTCTCTATTGTTTTACAAAAACATCAATTTAGAACTTAGATAGTGTCACTATCCCAACTATCGCAATGGAGAATCTTGACCAAATATTATACTCTATTGAAGAAGAGGCGAAAGATATATTATAATTCAACTTTTGATCTCAAACTTAGGATATTACCAAGTACAACAATTTATAATACTTTGTTTAATTAGGTGATGGTATATGTTGGTGCCTTGAAACTAAATTTACTAAATGTTATTGTTTCTGTTCATGTCTTTTTATTGATTTTCATGTTGTTTAACAACATTGGATTTTTATGACATCGGCTTTTATGTTTTGTATCGGAATTGGTGGGTCTCTTTTGTTAATGAATTAGTTAACCTAAAATTTCTTAGGGAATAGGTTAGAAATGCTCTGATGTGTTCATATATACAGTTGTTATAAATAATAGTTTCTATTTTTGATGATGGTGTGTATATTCATGTTTTAGGTTTTGGAAATTTTGGTTATGAATTCATGATTTAATTTGAGTTTTTGTTAAAGGATCATGAGGTAAACAATAAAATAATGTCATCATTGTATGATGATTGAGAATGGTTTCATACTTCTATAAAAGATGTTAATTTACTATCACTACTATTTATGGACCGGAAAGTTTGTTGCCTGTAAATTATTGTTGTACTTATAACATGTTGAGTTCAAGAAAGCTAATATAAAAATTGTGTTAACACTTACATTTTATTTATACTTAACATGTGTAGTTGTTATTACTTGAGTAGTAAGTATATCCAGTGCACTTTTGTTTTCATTTTGCTATTGGAATCTTACATTTAATCTGCATTACTGCATTTCAGTATGTAACTTATTTATATTGTACTTTTTTATGTTCAGTTTACTTATGTCTCTGTTTTGCTATGGCAGTTTGCTTCTTAGATTGCATTGCTGCGTTTGAAGGTCAGTTTACTTGCTACCATTCACTTTAAGAGTATTTAAATATTGCTGCATTGTTGCCATTCACTTAGATTGCATTACTTCATGACAACTAATAAATACCCGCTGCAACGCGCGGGGAGGGTCACATTCTCGTTGCTTACTAAAACTCATATTGCTTACAAAAACTCACTACAAATTCAGTGAGTGTTATAGAAAATCTACTTTTAAAGTTTGTAACGAGTTTTAAAAACAACAGTGAGTTTTAAAACTCAGCAATGAGTTTTATATTTTTTCAGTGAGTTTTATAGAACATCAATTTTTTTAGTTGCGGTGAGTTTTAAACGCAGCAGTGAGTTTTAAAACTCAGTAATAAGTTTTATAACATTTAGTGAGTTTTAAAATTCAAGAGTGAGTTTTAAATGTGCAGTGAGTTTTAAACTAACACTGAGATTATAAAGTGAGTTTTAAAATCAACAGTGAGTTTTATAATTTGCAGTGAGTTTTAAAATTCAACAGTGAGTTCTAAATGTGTAGTGAGTTTTAAAACTGACGTCCTCATTGTCTCCTGTATTGAGTTTTATAATTTGCAGTGAGTTTTAAAATTCAACATGTAAACTGATGTCCACAACTGTGAGTTTTAAAACTAATAGCGAGTTTTAAACTTGAAGTTAGTTTTAATTAAAACTCACTGTTATTAAACACATAAAATTTGATTTATAAAACTCATTTAAAAACTCAGTATAAGTTTTAAACTCACTAAAAGTATAGACTGCCTCGATGCATGCACTTCATGAGTGAGTCTAGCATTCAATAATATTAATATTAGAAAACAATTTAATAGAATTAAAATCTCTAGAGACTCGAGTATTAAACAACTTGGGTTTGTAAAAGTTTAAAAACTCATATAAAACTCACTAAGTTTTAACTGAGTCTTAAAAATCACAGCAAAACTACATTTTTATTGAGTAACATAAAAATCATTAGAACCCATTACAACTTTTTTATTTAAAACTCACTGAGTTTTAACATCATTAGAACTTGAGTTTTATTTAAAACTCACTGATTAAACTCATTAGAATAAAACTCACTGAGATTTAACTCATTAGAAGTAAATTTTATTAAAGTCATTAGAATAAACACTCATTAACTTTTAAACACTATTGTCTAATTAGTCATTAAAATGGGTTTAACTTGTTTGACTTCATTTCTTCAATTATAAAAAAAATGTGAAAGATCGGAAACTGAGTGGTGATAATAATCTAGAATGGCACAAATGTTACCGTGATACCAGTACATATGAACTTGTATACCGTATCTGGAAACCTAATGTGGTTTCAAAGCAAAACCAGGATATTGGTTTGACCAAAAGCACTTCACTTCGGGTCATTTATCAACTGATGAGTTTGACTAGTGTGCAGGTACTTCTAGAAGACCTATCGACGATTGAAAAGTTGTTGATGGAGGAGTATTCTCCTTTACTTAAATATCATGCTATATTTTTTTTCTAACTTGAAAGGTTTCTGAAACTTAAAACTGCAAGGTATCCGTGTTGGTTGATCAATTTTCTTTCTTTGTGTTTCATTTGTGTTTCAAAGAGAAAATTGACAAAAGCCAAAAATAATGTCTTGTTTTTATAAAATGAAAAAATCAAAAATAGAGTTTTTCATTTTAAGGGGGAGAATTGCAAGTAAGGGGGAGTAAATGCATGTTATGGGAAGAAGATGAATACATGCAAAATATATAGTGAAGGTGAATACATGCAAAATATATAAAATTTTGAGAAATTGATCATTGGGAAATGATGGTACATTGTCTTACGTATCTGACTCATGTAAAGAGTACATGAAAGAGCCATAAGATCATTGTTTGATATGCTTGGTAGACTCGGCAAATCAGAAAGTATTCAGATGTGATATACACTAAATACTAATGCTTGACCATGTGGATAACATCTTGAAGCGTATTTCATGATAAAAAGAGAAAAATAATTGTGAAAAAAAAAACTGAGAAGTCACTGTGTATACATGTGTTCATTTTGCAAAAATTTAAACTTGTTTGATTTTCTTTATTTTCTCAAACGATCGGACTTTCTTTGCGTATCGAAAGATCAACCTGATTGTTGTTCGTTTGAGGTTCTGCTTAATATCTTTGGTGTTTCGTATAACTCATTGGACTTTCTCTACGTATACGGATGTATCGACTTGTTTGTTGTTGAATTACACAGTTTCAACTTGTTTTATTTTTCTTATTTTGTTAAATCCGAGGCCTTATCTGCGTATCGAAAGATCGACCTTAAGGTAGACGATTTAACATTCTTATTTCTTTTTTGCATGGAACACAGTTGACGATATCTTGAAAACATTATGCTATGTGATAATCACAAGTGTAATCACACAGGAAAAAGGAGTAATCACACAAGGAAAAGAAAAATGTCTGAATATGTCTGATAGTGTGGGATATCATGAAAACATTATGCTATGTGATAACCACAAGTGTAATCACATGAGAAAAAGGAGTAATCACACAAGGAAAAGAAAAATGTCTGAATATATCTTATAGTGTGGGATACACTGGTTAAAGCAAATCCAATCAATACCTTAACATATCCAAATGTTATGAGTATGCTTCTGCCTGATTTAAGATGGATAAATTATACCGGAAATCAGCGTGACTTATGTGCTTCAATTAGTTGAAATTGAAGTGTAGTTCAGTGCGTCATGATCAATATGATCCCGTATAGTGATTTTTCTCATAACAAAAATAGAGTTGATTCTGTATTGTGGTTTTATTTCATTTCAGAAAAGTACAAAAAGATTTTAGGTGTGTTTTAGCATTAGTTTGAAAAATCAAAAAGATTTTAGGTTTAATTGATATAAACTTTCTAAAAGTCAAAAATATTTTATTTTTTATTTATTTTCAATCTGATCAACACATGATACAAATAGAAATTTCAAAATCATATCTTGGAGTCTCAAAGAGACGTCTTGCGCCATGATTATTTAAATTTTGAGCAGGTTGCTAAGTGAAAGAAATGTCACAATTTTAAGTCTTCTAAAGCTGCTGATAAAGAGAGAAACACAATGTGCGTCATCAAGTATTCAAGACCAAGGTACTATCCAGTCAAAGAAGAGTTTGTTTGAAGACACTTCGAACGAATTCTATACTTTAGGGGAGTTTGATTGAAGATACAGTTTTGATATGTTGTTAAAGATACTGCACACGACGAGGGGGAGTTTGTTGATACATAATATGTGCGTCACTTTGAAGTATCGAGACAAGACGATGTGAAGTTCAAGACAAAGTGAAGACTGCCATATGAACCGAATCCGAACTGCCAGTTCGGATCAGGGCGAACTGGCAGTTCGTCCTGGGTTCGGCTAGTCGTATATAAATAGAACTCTGGTCTTTGTAATTGAAAACGGAGCGTGTGAGATCTATGCTAAAGTGTGTGTTTTGTATGGTGTTTCTCTGTGTCATTCCTCTGTGTCTACTGATTGTAATTGTTCTCTTTGATCAATAAAACAATCGGTTTAATTACGTTACTCTTCTGAAATAGCTAGATTAAGTAGACGATCCGATGCTCACGAACTTTCATTCTTACATAATCAAAGGTGTGTACTATGATAGATTTTGGTCAAAATTAGTTTTGACCTAAATCAACACGATCTAAATCATGTCTAAAACGCAATTTTTTTGCAGGTATTATGGATACTGATTGCGACAGCTGATCATTGACGGATGCTTCAGCGTTTTGACCTGTCAATCGGTACAAATATGCATAATAATCAACTTTTAAGTTCTTATAAATTGTATATAGCAGCAGCATACTTGCAACTTGCAAGTATCTCACTTTTCTTTCAATATTATGATGTAATAGTAAGTGACTTGAATACTTTGTTAACTATTCAAATAACAATTTATAGTTGACTTTTAGACTCTGTCGTTTTTGAAAATGGACAGTCTATACAATTTTGGTAAATTACAAGAGCTCAATGAGAACCAAGTAGGTTGTTTATAGTCGGTTAGTCGCAGTTGAGTTGGGTGGACTACTGCTCAACGGTACTTTCACTATAACTGGCTGGCCCGCTGCAACGCGCGGACGAGTCACCATCTAGTTTTAATATGAAAACCAATAAACTAATTCAATTTATTCATAATTAATATTTTATTCAAATAAACATAAGCAAGCAACCTCAACTGTGTATATATAGGTAATACCTATATTTCCACTAATGTATGTGAATTTAACAATGTTATTGAAGATTAATGACTTTAATGAATGCAATTCTTTTTAATAAATGCGATAGTGTTTAATAGAATGTTTAAAAGAAAAAGTTATTTAGATTTTGTAAATCCTAAAAATAAAAGTGGCAATTAATCGGATATGGAATACTCGATCTTACATATACAACATTTATGAATTAGTTAAAATGTTGTCTTTATGGTTTGAACGTGGAAGGCGAGGAGGTGTCTACTCTGGCCAGCTCTTTGCGATGTGCCTATGGTAAACTTCCTTTCAAATACTTGGGTCTTGTTATGGGCGCTAATATGAACCGAGTTTGTCATTTCGGTCATTAATCTTTTTCAAAAGCGGTTATCGTTCTGGAAGGCTAAACATCTAAGCTTGGGTGGTCGTCTTACCCTTGTGAAGGCGGTTCTCGACAATCTTCCAACTTATTTTTTCTCGTTATAAAAGCTCCTTCTTCGGTCCTCAAGAAACAGGAGAGTATACGATTTCGATTCTTATGACGGGACAAAAAGTTGTATCCACTAGGTTAGCAGGGACGAGGTTTGTAGACCGATCAATGGGGGGGGGGGTTGGTTGGTTTAGTTCCTCTTAAGGTCGCTAACTATAGTCTTCTAGCCAAGTGGTTCTAGCGGAACAAATATGAGCCTAATGAGCTTTGGTCTCGTGTAATATGAGGCATCCATAGAGCTAACAGAGAGGCTACCTTGATCCCGGTTCGTAAATCTCTTGGAGGGGTTTGGACTTCCATAGAAAAACTTGAAGATTACCTTCGCTCTTGTTCCTTGGTCTCGCTGACTTAATAGTTTAGTATGGGAATAGTATGGCTTGGAAAGGAGATTCTTCTTGAATTTTTAGTGTTCCGGTGCAATGTTCCGGCGTTCCTCACATTGGATGTTAGAGACTTGTTGCATATTGTGGATGAATCCCCCTTCTGCAGGAAAAAGAAGATGATCTTTTATGCAATTATCCTCCCCGCGTGTTAGGTCATTTGGAAGTGGCGTAATGAGGCGATTTTTGAAAAGAAAAAACCATGCATCATTGGTTGGGTGAAATACATTAAGTGTCTTAGCTTCCTTTGGGTTAGATTTAGAGGTAATAGGAGAGACCATAAATGGGAAGATTGGTGTGCGTTTAATATGTAATTGTTTTTGGTGTTTGTTCCTGCCCCTAGCTTCTTGCTAGTTGTGGGTGTCTTTTAATGAAATTGCCGTTCAAAAAGAATGAGATAATCAATAAGAACACATTAAGGAGGTTATAAATCAATGAAAAGATATCAAAATTCTTTTTATATTTCACTGAAATCCTATTGGGAGAGAATGTCAACACGCACATTTTACGTATAGTACCTCTAGTCTAGCTATTCTAATGACTATTGATCTAGTATAGAATACGTATTTATAGACAAAAGTGCTTGTGTGAAATCTCCCAAAAGATTTCATACGAAATGTATTAGACATTTCGCTCACCTGTGAACATAAACCGTTTATAACTAGCAGAATAACTAGGAGTTTCAGATGTACCTACAATGAATGCTGTAGGAGGTGCGGAACTAAGAATATTAGATTTCCCAGCATTGATTGTTAAATCATTTTATCCATAATTACATAAGGATTTTGAATTTGTGCAGGAAGAGACTTATTCACCATTAACACCATATCCCTTGCTTTTAATCTTTGAACCAGATCATTAAATGACAATCTTGGATATTCTTTGTCATGAGTGATCATCATCACATAATTCTCCCATTTCTCAGGCAAAGCCTCCAAAATCTTCTCTTTCATATTAGCTTCTACTTTTGTAAGATTCACCAAACGCATTTCACTCATTAAATGAGCGAATCTTGCAATCAGATTTGGAATTGATTCATTTTGATAATGCTTAAAACTTTCAAATTCCTTCTTCAAAACCTTTTGTCGACTTTTCTTATATTGGTCATTGCCTTCACATCGCTTTTCCAATGCATCCCACAAACTCTTTGATGTATAGTTACCCGAAAATTGATGTAACAGTTCCTTAGGCAAAGCCATAGTCAAAGTACCATATGCTTTCTTTTCAGCTTGATATGCTTTCTTTTGTTCAGATGACATCTTTCTTTGAAGAATTGGCTCACTGGTTTCATCTTTAGGATAGACATATTGTTCTGAAAATACCAACCACATATCAATATCATTCGTATTCACATATGCTTCAAACCGTGTAACCCAACTATGATAATCTTCCAAATTTAACAATTTGGGAACTTTCTGACTTGTTCTGATTTCATTATCATAATTCATCAAAGTTTGCATCGTTGCTTGAACCGGATTTTGAATAGCAGCAAATGCTTGAAAATCAGACATTTTGTAAAACTGGTTACTGTTCACCCGAACCTCTTCCGAAACTCGTCCGAACTTGTCCGAACCTTAGCCCAACAGAAATCGACCAAACACTCTCCGAACCTAAACTTCGGATGAACCAACTGAACCTTTACTAAACTTGTTCCGAACGTTGTACGAACCTAAGCCGAACTATGTCAGAACGTGATCCGAACCTTAACCGAAACAGAAAAGAGCCGAACGTTGTCCGAACCTGGAGTTCAGAGCGGTTATTTCTGAGTTGTCCGAACCTCAAACGAACTCGAACACTCTTGACACCATTTTTGCGATTTTTAGAGTTTTTGGAAGAGATTTTCGACAGGAAATCTAGTAAACTCAATAGAAACAGTCGAGGATAAGATTTTTCACGAAAGGCACACTCGAGAAGATCAAACGAACTCAATAATGATACTCATTTTTTAAAAACTTGGGATTTTGACTCAAAACTCCGAAAAACAGAGATTTTCGATCAGTAGATTGAACCAAATGCTTTGATACCACTTGCAAATGCGTGAGCGTATGATCGTCTACTCAATCGTATCGAAATCATTGTTAAACGAGGATGACATGAGATGTAAATACAAAGGATTTTGTATTAGACCACAGAGAAACACCACAGAGTACACAGATAGAAGATATGACTAAGAAGCTGAAGTCCTACTGAATACAACACAAGACAAGCTATATATATTGCTAAACTTCGATGGGCCAAACCTTAAGTTCGGACAAGGTTCGCCGGTGTCCGAACTTGGAGTTCGCCAGGAGTTCGGACCACAACAATCTTGTATGTCTTTGTCTTGTATTCGATACTTCACATGACGATCAGAAACCATGTATCTAAAAACTGCCAGTTCGAACAAGTTCATGTGAGTCCGAACTGGCAGTTCTCCTATGGTTCGGATCAGCACAATCTTACATCTTCGTCTTGTATTTGTAATTCACACGACGATCTAGAATTATACATCAACAAACTCCCCCTCGACATGTTCAATATTAACTTTCACATTAACTTGTATCTTCAATCAAACTCTTCTTCATCTTGACGATGATTCTGATCTCGAATACTTGACATTGCAGCTCGTGTAATCTTTTTATTAACAACTTCAGAAGACTTGAAGTTGTGATGTTCTCTTTCCACCTAGAAACCTTCCAACATAAATAATCTTGGCGCAAAACGTCTCTTCGAGACTTCCAAGATATCATGATTTTGCAATTTGATTTCGTATTCTGTGTTGATCAATTGCAATTTGATTTCGTCTACCTTAAGGTCGATCTTTCGGTACGCAGATAAGGCCTCGGATTTAACAAAATAAGAAAATAAAACAAGTTGAACTTATATAACTCAACAACAATCAGGTCTGTACTCCCGTACAAGCAAAGAAAGTCCGATGAGTTATACGAAACACCAAGAAAATAAAGCAGAACTTCAAACGAACAACAATCAGGTCGATCTTTCGATACACAAAGAAAGTCCAATCGTTTGAGAAAATACAGAAAATCAAACAAGTTTAAATCCTTGCAAAATGAACACACGTATACACAGTGACTTCTCATTCACATATCTTTTTCTTGATATATCATGAGATATGCATCAAGATGTTGTCCACTAGGTCAAGCATCAGATTTAGTGTATATCACATACGTATACTTTCTGATTTGCCGAGCCTACCGAGCACATCGAACAATGATCTTATGGATTTTTCATGTGCTTTATCCATGAGTCAGACATCATCAGCCAATGTACCATCATTTCCCAATCATGTCGGATAAAATTTCTCATTTTTCAATGTTTTTTTATTTTTGCATTTTTTCAATGTTTTTGTCTTTTCAAATTTCTCCCCTAAAAATGACAAACTCTAGTTTTTTAGATTTTCACTTTTAACAGTTGAAAAACAACACACTATTTTTGGATTTTCAAAAACAAACTCCCCCTCAAAATGAGATGGAGTAAAAAAACAAATGAAAATTGATCAATCAACACGGATATTAGCAGTTTTGAAAACAAAATTGATTTGGAAATTCAATTTAAGTTATCAACAGATATTTCACCACCAGCAACCTTTCAATTACCGATAGGTCTTCCTGAAATACCTGCTGAAACCAAATAAAACATTAGTCGCTCTAGGATCGACCCGATTCAACAGCGTCGGGTCGCCCGGTGTCTTCCACATAATCATCGTTGGCTTGGGAAACAATCTTTGGTTTCCAAATATTTAAAGATTTTGATTTTTGATCACAACCAAAATCTGAATCAACTGGTGTACTCGGTTTGAACCAAGACGGCTTAAAAGTTGATTTGAATTTTGGAGACCATGGTTCATAAAAAATTTGACCTTTGTTATCCACATATTTAGCAGTGTTGTGGATATATGCAGTTGTCGGACAATCAGCAGCAAGATGTCCAGGTTGACGACATGCATAACAAAGTCTCTCACGAAATGTAAAAACATTTTAAAAATTCTTTGAATTTTGAGAACAAGATGAATGATCTGAACCAAAATTATCAAAGAAATCATCATAAGAATCATACCTCGGAGATTGACTCCGCGAATACCTTTTCGATTCAGATGAAGAACCTCCAGGAGAATAAAAAACTTGATTTGTCTGAGGAGGTGTTTTCTTTTGAGTTTTGACCTTCAACACTTTCTCTTTCTTCTTGGACTGTTGAGCTTGAACTGGAACATATTTAAATTTAAATCCCAAACCTTTGTGCTTGAAACCCGAACCTTTGTAAATTCAGATTGAGAACCAGAAGCATCACTCCCTTTGGCTTCTCTAGTAAATTGAGCTTTACTTTCCTTCAACTTGTTCTCTTGCACCAAAGATTTAGCAACTTCCTCTTCAGATGAAGAACTTGAACATTTCTCAGCTTTTCCAAAAACATTTTCATCTTTCAGACATGATGAACTTGAAACAAACGTTGGAGCTTCAGCAAAAGTAACCTTCTTCTTAGACTTATTTTTCTTCTTCTTAGCTGGTGTTGCAAACTTTGAATAATCAAGCATTTCAGCTTTCGGATCAAGAGGAGCAGAAGTAAACTCAGATAAATCCACCGGTTGAGGAACCTTGTGAATATCATTTTCTTTGGAACTATCCTTACTCTAATCCTGCTTATACAAGAAATTTAGCAAAGTCGGTGATAAGTTGCAATTCTTGACCTGCTTTTGTAATTCCAAAATTTCCAGCTTTAATTCAGGAATTTTCTGTTGAGCAGCACACACCTCTTTTTGTGACTTGATGAATTTTTCATTGAGGTCATTGTACTCATACGTTTGCAACTTTCTGATTTCACATTCAGCTAAGACTTCTTCTGTAACTTTCTCCCACTTCTTTTTGAATATCTCCACATCTTTTGTTAAAACTTCATTCTTATCTCGAAGAAGAACATTTGAATCTTGAAGTGAAGACACGTTTGTTTGAAGTTTCTCAATTGTAGCAACAGATTCAACAACAAGTGCATTAGCTTTTTCATACTTTTGTTGAACTGGATAACTTTTCTGAAATAGATTTTCAAAATCTTGTGCGGTATCTAATGCTTCAGCTTTGGCTTTTTCACATTCTTCAGTCAATTTACTCTTTTCTTTCCTCATATCTACATGAACATGAACCAATTCATAATATTTCTTCTGAAATTCTTCCAATTCTTTCTTTAGCACCACAATCTCTTCAGTTAATAATTCAGAACCTCTTTCTAGACTTGCATTCTTGTTGCATAACTTCACACATTCAAGAGATTTAGATTCTTTGACCTTTGAGTTATCAGTTACCTTTGGCAAAACCTCTTTGACCAATGATATGTTTGAATTAGAATCAGAATCAGTGAGAAAATTATCATCATCATGACGAGCTGTCAAAGCAACAGTAATAGGAGCATGTGACAGTTTTGTAACATCAGAATCCGCATTCCAGGAAAATTCATCTAGATGCCAAAATATTTCTGTCAAGTTGTTATCAACAGAATCAAATGCTTTTAGAACTTTTTGATCCGAATTTGAGGACTGAACCACCAAATGAGCATGTTGACCAGTCTTCAATTTATTTTCAGTGGACATTGGGCATTCTCGGGCAAAATGTCCATACACCGAACATTTGAAACATTTAACTTTGGATTTGTCTAATCCAATCTTTCCATCTTGATTCAATCTTTCTTCCTTGTTCTGTTAAAAAAAATCTTTGTTTTTCGAGCCAACATTGCATACTGCCAATTCAAATCAATTTCTTCCAAATGATCATAATCTATCTGATCATAATTTTCATTTGTCAATTCTGCGTTACTTACTGAACCAGTAATAACCCTAAAATATGAAGATACTAACGCAGACATTAAAGCCAGATAATCACCGGTTGTTTGAACAGATAAAGCATTTTGAGTTGAAGAACTAGGAATTGAAACAGTACAACCAGAAGAATAACTAGACTTTTCAGATTTACCGGCAATGAATGCTATAGGAGGTGCGGAATTAAGAATATTTGACTTCACAGCATTCATGGTTGAATCATTTTCACCATGATACACAACAGGATTCTGGATTTAAGCAAGAAGTGACTTATTCACCGTTAACTCCATATCATTTGCTTGTATTCTTTGAATCAGATCCTTGAAAGACAAACCCGAATACTCTTTATCATGAGTAATCAACATCACATAATTCTCCCATTTCTCCGGTATATCCTCCAAAATCTTTTCTTTTAAATCAGCATCTTCCTTTGTAAGACTCACCAAACTCATCTCACTCATCAAATGTGCAAATCTTGCAATCAGATTGGAAATTGATTCATTTTGATAATGCTTGAAACTATCGAACTCCTTTTCAAAACCTTTTGACGAATTTTCTTGTATTGGTCATTTCCCTCACATCTTTTCTGCAACGCATCCCATAAATTATTCGATGTATAGTTAGCAGAAATTGATGTAGCAATTCTTTAGCCAATGCCATTATCAAAGTACCATATGCCTTCTTCTCAGATTGATACGCTTTCTTTTCTTCCGAAGTGAATTTTCTTTGAAGAATCGACTCTCCAGAAACATCCTTAGGATAGATATATTGTTCAGTAAAAACCAACCACATATCAACATCGTTCGTATCAACATACGCTTCAAACCGTTTAACCCAACTATGATAATCTTGCAATTTTAACAATTTGGGAGCTTTCTGACTTGTTCCAACTGCACTATCATAGTTCATCATTGTTTGAATTGTAGCTTGCATCGAATTCTGAATTGCGGCAAACGCTTGAAAATCACTCATCTTTTCTGAAAACTTGTACTTAAAAACTTCAAATTTAAAAACGAAGGTCTTAGAAGTGGATTTTGGGTATCAAAACAAAGGGTACTGGCCGTTAGGCCAGTAAAAGTGTAGATCTCTCCTAGACAGTCGTTTTGGCTGGTATTAACTCACGTAACTCTTTATGGTTCTCAAGTTACGTTAGTTTCAGTGAACCGCCCAAAAATATTGATTAATATTCACCCGAACCCAAGCCAAACTTGAATATTGCTTATCCGAATTCTATCGAACCTTGACTTCGGATGAACAAACTGAATCCGAACCTGAAAGTAGCCAAACCTAATCCGAACTGGAACAAAATATCCGAACTCGAGCCGAACTGGATACGAACTCTCAACCGAACACTTCCGAACTCCCACTTCGTTTGAAAATTGACCGAACTGGCTCCTAACCGTGAGTTCGGAGTGGTTATTTTTGTGAAATTTAGATCTCAGCCGAACTCGATACAAACTGAAACATGTTCAACTTGAATTGTGCGATTTTCAGTGTTTTTGGACGAGATTTTCAACACGGACACAGATAAAGTCAGGAGGAACGCTTTAGGAGAAGATTTTTCACAGAAAGCACACTCGAGATGATCAAATGAGTACAAAATCGATTAGAGTAAGAACCCCAAAATCTTGACTCAAAATGATGAAAAACAGAGATTTCCAACCAGTAGAATGAACCTATAGCTCTGATACCACTTGCAATGCGTGAGCATTGGATCGTCTACTCGATCATATAGAAATCAATGTAAAATGTGAAGACAAGGAGTAAATTCAAAGGATTTGTATTAACCACAGAGAAAACACACACTTATATCACACAGTGAATCTAACCAAAAGTCCTCAACATTATACATGATAAGCTATTTATAGTTGAACTTCATAGTGCAAAACCACGACTATCCGAATTGCCAGTTCGGACAAGTTCGTGTGAGTGTGAATTGGCAGTTCGCCTCTATTTCGGATCAGCACAATCTTGCATCTTCGTCTTCTATTTGATACTTCACATGACGACCTAGAATTATGCATCAACAATTTTGTTATCGTGTTTCATTTTATACATACTATTATCCGTGCTAAAACGAATCTTTAAATATATACTATATAATATATACCAATATTGGATATTTAAATAAAAAATAATGTTTGGAAATATCACCCATTGTGTATCGAGATGGGGAAGCACCAATCTACCGTGACACGCGACCGAGCAGCAGATTAGCTATGCGATTTTCTTCAAGAAATTTGATTTTTGTTGATCTCTTCATATTTTTATCCGATTTGTAAACCTGATTTCAATGAGGTTATTATCCTTAATGTATAGAGTCTCTTTTCCAAGCTCAATTCATCATCCTAATCAAAATCAAACTCCTAAATGTGTTCATATTTATCATATTTTATTATTAAATCAAGCTGGGAGTGTTTATCCATGAAATTGAAGCCATATCTATAATCCCCTATATATTCGACCTCCCCTGGTCACTTTCTTACCATTAATTTCCGCAATTCGCGCTTCAGTTCAAGAATACGAAAGCTAAGGATTAAAACTTTCTCATTCGATTCCGACTTTAATTCTCTACCAAATCGAGTAATTCTTTAGCTCATTCTTATTAGTATTTCGTCCTCTAAAAATGCCCTCAATCAATTTCTGATTTTGATGGGTAATTTAATGATTCAAATTCTAGAGTTCATACTTAATTTGGTGATTTCTAGGGTTTTCACATTTTTATCAAACTGATCAACTTTATGAATTCTAATACTTAATGTTATTGTTTTGAATCATGTTTTAGTAATTGACACACTTTTATAAATTTTGAAACTCTAATAATCATGTATTCTACTAACGTAATCGTTATAATCATTTGATTTATTAGACGTTTTTATACTAATCATTGTTATTTAAATCATTACTTTTCACCCACATGTAAACTCATACATTATATATGTTGATACATGGTCCTTGATCGTCATGTGAAGTATCAAATACAAGACGGATTCACACAAGGATGCTGAGGTCCGAACTCAGGCCGAACCTGGAGTTCGGACATGGCCGAACGTGTGGCCGAACCTGAGGTTCGGCCGGTCGTATTTCAGCTCTATAAATAGGTGTTTCATGTGTTGTATTCAATAGAGATAACGGTCTGAGCTTTCGTGTCATATACTCTGATTGTACTCTGTGGTTATCTCTATGGTTAATACAAGTCATTTGTATTTACTCTTTGTGTTTCATCACGTCCACATTGATTTCATTACGACTAAATAGAAGATCCGCATGCTCACACACTTTCAAGTGGTATCAGAGCATTTGGTTTGCTCTACTAGTCGGAAATCAGTGTTTCTCGGATTTTTGAGTTCAAATTCACGTTTTCACGAAAATGTCAATCATTTTTGAGTTCGTTTGATCGTCTCGAGTGTGCTTTTCGTCAAAAATCTGTTTCTAGATCGTTTCTATTGAGTTTGCTTGAATTCCTGTCGAAAATTCTAGTCAAAAACGTTGAAAATCGAGAAAATGAGGTCGAGTGAAATCTGTCTCGTTTGAGGTTCAGACAAGTTCGGCATAACCGCTCCGAACTTGAGGTTCGGACGGAGTTCGGTCTCTATATTGGTTCGGTGAGAGTTCGGTGAGGGATCGGTCTGGGTTCGGACTAAGTTCTGTGATCGTTCGGAGTTATTTGGTTTTTGTTCGTCCGAAGGTCAGGTTCGGAGAGAGTTCGGCATTGTTAAGTTCGGATTAAGTTCGGAGGCAGCTCGGAGGAGGTTCGGAGTGAACAGTAACTAATTTTTTTTGAAAATTTCCGATTTTCAAGCGTTCGCGGCTATTCAAAATTCGGTTCAAGCTACGATGCAAACAATGATGAATTATGATAATGAAATCGGAACAAGTCAGAAAGTTCCCAAATTGCTGAAATTGGAAGATTATCATAGTTGGGTTAAACGATTTGAAGCATTTGTCGATACAAATGACATTGATATGTGGTTAGCGTTCACTGAGCAATATGTTTACCCTAAAGATGAAACTGGTGAACCTATTCTTCAAAGAAAAATGTCTTCTGAACAAAAGAAAGCTTATCAAGTTGAGAAAAAGGCGTATGGTACGTTAACGATGGCATTGCCTAAAGAATTACTGCATCAATTTGCTGGTAACTACACATCAAAAAGTCTATGGGATGCGTTGGAAAAACGATGTGAAGGTAATGACCAATACAAGAAAAGTCGACAAAAGGTTTTGAAGAAAGAGTTTGATATTTTTAAGCATTATCAGAATGAAACGATTCCCAATCTGATTGCAAGATTCGCTCATCTGATGAGTGAAATGCGTTTGGTGAATCTTACTAAAGAAGAAGTTGATATGAAAGAAAAGATCTTGGAAGCTTTGCCTGAAAAATGGGAGAATTATGTGATGATGATTACTCATGATAAGGATTTTTCAGGATTGTCTTTCAATGATTTGGTTCAAAGAATTTAGGCTCGGGATATGGAATTAATGGTGAATAAATCACTTCCTACACAAATTCAGAATCCTGCAGTGTATCATGGTGAAAATGACTCTACAATGAATGCTGGGAAGTCTAATATTCTTAGTTCTGCTCCTCCTACAGCATTTCTGGCAGGTAAATCTGAAATTCCAAGTTATTGCTCTGCTGGTTGTACTGTGTCAATTCCTAGTTCTTCGACTCAAAGTGCATTGTCTGTTCAAACTGTCGATGATTATAATGCGTTGATGTCTGCATTAGTGTCTTCATACTTTGGTGGGTTCTGTGAGTAATGCTGAGTTAGCAAATGAAGATTACGATCAGATTGATTATGATCATTTGGAGGAAATGGATCTAAATTGGCAATATGCTATGTTGGTTCGTCGAACAAAGAAGTTTTTCAATAGAACTAGTAAGAAGAGACTGAATCAGGAAGGAAAGATTGGATTGGACAAATCTAAGGTGAAATGTTATAAATGTTCAGTTTATGGTCACTTTGCTCGAGAATGTCCAAGTTCTACAGATGACTAACGAATTTGAAGAAAATTAACGGAGGGAGTGGTGAAGGAAAATATGTTGATAGTTGGGAGTGCTAGAGGGAAATTCGTTAGTTGGGAGTGTTATTGGCCAAAAAGTGATAGTTGGGATTATTTGAGGCCAATAACCCTTATATAATTCGTAATTGTATATATGTACAAAGGGCAAAGGAACTTATGGTTCCGCGCCCAAATATAGTTTTTTTCTCCCATTCGGATCTAATCGTATCTAAACTCAGATCTTAGTCACCGGTTCTGCAGATTAATGGGATCGTGCCATTCCTCATCAAAACCCTAATCAAGTCTCTTCTCATTCCACGACGTACGATTTCTTCCCCACGGCGATTTACAAATCTCTGCGGACTGCGATTTCTTCCCCGCGGCGAAGAACTACCTCCCTCATATCCGATCCGTGTTTCAATCAGGTATGCAGGTATCCGTGTTTCAATCAGGTATGCGATTTTTTACCTCTGCGATCTCTTCGTCTATATGATTTTGATCCTAATATCTAAAAATCGCCTCCAGATTCTCATCGCCCACATCCAGTCAACACGTATTCGCTTTAAACCCTAATATCTAAAAATCGTCGGGTCGTTCTTTCTTCATCGATCTGCTGCAAGAATGAAAAGTTTGTTTGTAGTTGATTTGTGTTTGCAGTGAATCGTCGCTTACGATGAATTTGTTGTATTTAAGAATTTATGAACATAAATAAAGGCCCCAATTCAAAGGAATCAGGTGGATGGGTATAAAAATGTTGCAGGTTATCATGCTTCGTCCCACAAAAGGTTAAACATCTTCAAAATTGTTGCTTTTTATGATTCTTTTAGGCATTAATTAAATCAAACAAGGTTCATTTATTTGGAATAATTTTTTGTATTTTGTTATAGGTATTCTTCTTAAGAGGGGAACCAATTATTTCAATCATACCCAAAATTATTATCCTGAAAATGTCGACTTCAGTGTTGAGGAGTGTGGTTTCTGCCATGGTAGAGGGTGATTGTCATTCTCAGTTTCAAGTATGCATATATTTTAGCTATTTCTACCGTACAGTGTGTTTACGCAAAACCAGGTTCTACAAGGCATTATCTTTACTAATTGGTCTGATTCGTATAGTGATATTTATTCTAAAATTAGTTCTTTAATTTAGGGTTAACCTATGCTCAAACAAGTAATTGGAGTATATCATTAGTTTATATGACAACATGTCAAGGAGTTAGTAGTAGATTAATATCTATATGGCAGCTTTTTAAGTTTGATGATATATATTTGCAGGTTTCAAGTTATCTGGATTGTGTCATTTCTGTCCGTTCGGTCTTTGTGAGTGTCTTTCTTTCCTCCTCTACTATTACTAATTTCTTATGTGAATCTACAAGGCTTCAAGTAAAATTTATGTGAATCTACGGGGCTCTAATCACTGGCTCCAAATTGAATGTCAATGGATCACAGTTGAAATCTAGGTGGGTATTTAACTAATTGTAGTTTTTTTTTACACTTTTTAGAATGTTTTATGCATATTTTTGAATTCCTAATACAGATGTACAGATGTTCAATTGTTTATCATCTGACAGTAGGTTGTTCATGATAATTAAAGTTTAAATAAGGTCATTTGTCCCATTTCATTGCTTATTTCCTGTGCAGACCAAGATTACTTCTTTTTAGAAATAAATATAAGTGATAGGTCCGACAATTTATGCTTTACCAAGTGGTTAAATCTTATATTTTGTTGGAATTGGATAGAAAGGATCATAGATGGGCACTATGGACTTTTATTTGTTTATTTATTTACTGTTATAAATGTTGGATTATGAATGGGTGTTATTTGGCAAATAATTGTTTAAGGGTGCTAATTAATGATAGTATGTAACAGCCCTTACAACCCAGCACCACCTACAGACCAGCTTCAGCAACCTGCAGGCCTAACAGCTGTCGCCTCTGCACGCCTAATATGGTTGGAGTTATAATTATTGGAGGCTATCTTCATCAAACCACTATGTAAGCATGTATCCAATTCTGATTGTAGAAGTCATAGGTGTGCTTGAGAGTGTTTTAGAGTTTACGGCTTTATAGGTTGTGTTCTTTTGCTTAAACCTTGAGATATTTGTTTAAAGGACATTAGGTGGGGGTTATAGACTTTGTTCTTAAGAATTAATATAGCAACAAAGATGTGTTCCTTAATTAGGCCAGTTTCTAAGCTTCTCGTAAACTTGCGTTTGTAGTCATTTTTAACAATTAATATATTGTAATATATGGTTAAGAAAAGTTTCGATAAAAATTCACAGGTGTCTTTTTGCAGAGACAGATCAAGAGGTTTCCAAGGGAACTATAACCTGGCATTATTGTTTGGCTTCTAAGGAGTTTCAACTGGCAATCCAAACTGGTCAGTTTTTTTTTATGTTTTATTGTTGTTCGGTGTGTCATTCAGAATTTTTTTGGGCTCCCTGTGTTTTTTATGAAGTTACAAACTGAAAATCTAAAAGAGCCTCTGAAATCTGAATTACTTAAAGATGATTTGCAAAAACTTAAATAACATATAAATGTGAGTTCATGACATTATCACTTCATATTGACCCATCACCCAACCCAATTCGTTTGCCTCAGTTTTGAACATTGGATTTTTACCCCTGTGTTTGTTCTATAAGTTTAAAAGCCAAAATCTTTTCATTTTCATTATCATGGCATACTCATAATCAAAAGAATTAGCATGTAAATAGTTTTTAACCTTTTACATTTCCAATATCCAACTAATTTGTTGACCTCATGATACCATTCAATGTTGTTCTCTAAATTATTAAAGAATGTGATACCCTTCAATTATGATCTAAATACTCCCAAAATCTATGCATTCTGCAAGTCAGTTCCTTCTTTTTGACCCGTCATCCAACCTAATTTGTTTTCCTTTGTTTTCAACATAGCATACAGTTCAGCTAGAGGCCGAAACACTTACTTACAAAGAGAAATCTATCTTTTTCCCTGTTCTAATCGATCGGAGGGGTTTTCTGGACGAAGAGAAAGGATTCTCGAGAGGAATCTAATCGCAATTTAAGTTTAGTGTATGACGGTATGTAGGGTTTCTATTTTGTTTTCAATTTAAAGTATCTATTTGTTCTTAGCTTTGACTATAGTAGTCAGATTAAATGAGTACTTAAGAACTACAAATCTTAATTTGGATTCTGTCAAATATTTAGTGTTCATGTAGTCTCTGATAAGGTGTTATTTAATTTGTTTTTTTTCTTTTTGTCTTCTTTCAGGTGGGTGTCTCTTTGTGTTTCATGAGAACCAAGGTACCATTTCTTTTGCCAGAAAGATTGGTAATTGGTGGTGAATAGCAAGGTCTTACCACAACTTTAAATCATATAGCCTGTTTTTGTTCTTAGGCTTTAGGCATTTATTTGATTTGTTTTCAGATTAGGGTAAACAAAATTAGGCGAAGCACGTCTCCTACTTATATTTTCAACTATCATGCCTAATTTGGTCTCTGATAAATTGTTTTTCTATCTTTATTGTTTAATTTATGCTGCATGCTTTTCTCTTGGGGTGTTTGGTTACATTAGGACTTCTGATTGACTTGCGGTGTTTCATTTTTTCTCTTCATGAGGTTGGGCTAATTTTTTCTCTTTTCTACAAGAGCCACCTTCATTTACAAAGGTTTGACTTTTTTAATTATTTCTTCTGAATTTTCATGTTTGCCCTTTTTGCTGTAGGTTAAAAATTTGGAGGTGTTTGGTGATCTTCTGTTTAGGTAACTTTAATATGCACCTTTTATATTTACATATATAAAGTCGTTACTTTTTGGATTTGTAGGGTATGTTTAGAAGTTGTCACTTTACTGTCATGTGTTCGTCCGTTAAATTGACAGGTAACCATTTCATCCTTTTTTGCAGGCGTAGCGTTTCTGTCGAACCCTCCGGTGTCTTTACTGTTGCTCTTTTGTATGTTTTCCAACTGCTCTTGCATATTTAGTGTTTAGTTTATGTTTGCTTGGTTGCCTCTGAAAACTGTGTTCGGACTATGCCTATATGATGGTGCTTCTGATAGTTTATTATTTTCTGCTGCTATGTCTATGTATTGCATGTACCATGGTTTCTATAAGGCTGCAGATTTAGAATTGACCGGTGGCTTACTGTTGACCCATAAAAAACATGTCTTTGTTTATCATGAGCCACCATACATAGGTTTCCTCACTTATCCCTTTCAATTGTTACTGCGACAATTGTTAGTTTATGTTACTCTACTTGGTTAGGTATGTTTTTAGCAGGTTCATATTTGGTCTTGCATTAGTATTTCATATGCATATAATTATATTTGACTGTATCTTTTACAGACTATAGGTGGCTGGAATCATGGCGGGGGCCGCGAATAGGCTTCATATTTATATTTCCCGTCGATTGTGTCTGTCATACGCGCAAAACAGGTTTCAAAAACACCATAAATAAGCTTCTGATTTTGTCTATAAAATATATTATTTCAAGAGTTTTGGGATGCAGCCTCTGTTGCGATTTGTCTTTCACGGCGAGGGTGGATCAGGCTATTGCGTTTGATTTAGGGATGCAAGGAAAATTGTTCTTGATTAGGTTAGTGTTTTTAACTACTTATTTGCTTTTATTACATGTGTAGATTGATAACTATGAACTCCTGAAGAATGATAATATATTATTTCAAGAGTTTTGGGATTTATACAAAAAGTTATATAACATGGAATAAGAGTTAAATGAAATTTTCATAATTGCCTAATACACTTATAAACTTATATTTTTTTTCTATTTTGTTCACTATTTTTCTGTATTTTTCTGTATTTTCCTGAATTACCGTAGCAACGCGCGGTCGATCTCTATTATGTAACATTAATCTATATTTTGTTAAAAATGACAACATATATATTGGTGTGCATATGGTGTGTATAAAAATATAGTGATTTTAGTGACATCTTTTTAATGCATAAGCTTTTATGTTTATAAAACCTGATTAATTACGACAATAATTTCACCACATAACACGGGCAAGTGCACCCATCATGGAGTAGTATATTAGTGGTAAGTTGGCTGATGGTCGTTCAAGGACATAAGGAAAATGAGGACTTTTGATACTTAATATTTATTATCGATTAACGAGATTTTAAAAATGGAGTCTAGGGTAAATTAAGCTAGGGAAAACGAAGTAAAGGCAGTAAATAAAATGGGTTTTAAGGTTTAATCAATCAGAGGATAATATCACTTGGGGGAACTTACCAGTGGTTGTTTTGGTAAAATGCATCTAAATACTTTCCTTAAGATTGTTACTTTTCAGGCAAGGAGGGCTGCTTTTAAGCCTGGAACCCCGTATCACGTTGTTCTCGATCTCCTTGTAAAGAACTTGAGACGACCATGTGACATTCTGGCCCGTCAGGTGGAACCTGAGCATAAAAAATGGATAAAACTGATAAAACCGGTAAATCCAAAAATCACGTATATAGGCATAGTATCTCAGTTAAGGTATTAGAAGAGTCCAGTAGCCTTAAAACACCTCACAAACATCACACAAAAGTTTGATTCTCGAAACATTGGTTTTTACTTGAAAACTGTTATGTGTTGTGACTTATGTGCGAAACTGTTACGTAAATTTAATTATGCTATCGTAATATGTTACATTTCTTGTTGATACTTGATTTTATTGGATTCGATGTGATAAAAGTGATGATGAATAGAGGAAATGTCAAATCATTGAAAACCGTGACCAAAACATTAAAAAATTTGAAAAGTAAAAAAAAGTCAAACTGGCTGGTGGACAGGAGTTCCAAGCATATCGCTTGGAGCAGCATCATGCATAAGCGATACGCCAGTTTCTTAATTTCCAGCAGAAACCCTAATTTTCCACTATTTAAACCAACTTATCCTCATTTTATCATTTGTGCACACCCAAAACGTCCCATCAGCTGCATTCTCGTCCCTAAACCCTTTCTTACTTAAAACCCTTCAAGATTGGTGCTTTGTATCAAGAATCAAGTCCAAATTTTATCCCCGAACATTCTTTATTCATCGATATGTGTTTTGCTTTGATTTTCATTGTTTAAAAGTCACCAAGACTTGAGCTTTAGCTTTATGATATATCTGGGGTTGTATGATGATGATATGATGATTACATGCATGGGCGAAGCTTAGTGGAGCTTTTTTATATATACTGAGAACCCCCCCCCCCCCCCCCGAGATTATGATCCGTGACTTTTTGCCCCCCCCCCCTAAACTTTTCCCCGAAGCTTCGCCATTGATTACATGTGTAGATCTAGTGTTCTATTGAATATATTTTACTTCTTTGGATCAAATATGTGATTTTTATGTTAAAAATGATGATCCATGGTAGATCTTGGGTTTTTCATGGATGCATGTGGTTAAATATTGGATCTTGATGTATGATTCATGTCCTAGATGCTTGATGACGATACATCTAGTATTGTTATGCAATAAAGTCATGAACTTTACGTGAGATCTTTGATAAAAATCTAATTTTTATGACTGTGCATGCTAGATCTAGGATAAAGGTGCTTGATTCATGTTTCATGCAAATGGATGCATGATGGACTATAAAGTTCCTTCCACTAATAACGTGTGCCATTAGTATCGGTTTGATAATGGCGAAATATGAGACAGACCTGTTAGGTCTGACAAGCCCTGCCCGAGCTAGTCGCTCTAGCTCCTGCTTGCCCATCGGGCGAGAGGAACGGGTATTATATTATCCTTTAATGGGGTCATGCTACGCACTGTAGCATAGCCAGGAAGGCAAAGTAACTGTCAGGAATGGAGTCACGAAGGTCTATGAGTTTACAAATTCCGTGGTCTAGCTAACCCAAGTATATAGATGCTAAACAACTTTTCTAGGATGTGTGATTTATGGGGGTTACGCCTCGTTGAGGGTAACCGGTAAACTTATATTTTTCAGATAAATGTTATTTATCTACTTGTTAAACTCCGTGAATTCACCAACCTCACGTTGACACTTTACATGTTTCTTCTCAGGTCCTTAGGAGAGCTAAGGAGCACATAAGGATCATTACTTGGTTTTGGTCTGAATGGTTTGTTAAACTTTTATTATCTTTTGTCGCCTTGGGTGAGCAAGCATTTGAACTTTAGTTGTTCTAAGTTGCTTTTGCATGAACTTTGATAAACCTGTTTTGAAACATTTGGACTGTTAAAACATTAATTTAAACATTTGTCGCGCATATAGAATGTTCCTTGTGTCTGGAGGCTCAGATCCTGGTGTGTCACGCCCCATTTGCAATGATACTCCGTAGGCAGATTTTAGGGGTGTGACAGATTGGTATCATAGCCCTCAGCCATAGCGAACTTAGAAATTGCATTAGATCCAACTATGGCTAGAGTTAGTTAGACACACATTAAGACGCATATATACGGGATTGGTCTAACTTACTATATATGTATATTTGTATATGCATATGCTATTCTGATATGTATGGTATCTCCATATCTATCTATATCTCTCACATCTATCTCTAATAGTACTTGTTTAAATTAACTGCTTAGTTATTCAAAAAGTAGCTACTCACTGTAATATACATGGGATTTATATTGCAGGTATGACTTCGGACGACTAGACATCAGAGGAGGCATCCGCATCACCATCACGAAATGCAGGAAAATGGTCTTTGGTAGAGTCCGGGCCATCAGCACCTGTCATCTCTAGGAGACACATGGATACGGGAGATTGAAGGATATATCCCGAGTATGTTGTTGAAATGAAGATGACGCATTAAGTACCTGCACCTACACCTGGTGTTGGGCGTAGGACTGTGCGGATAAGGGTCACGCCGACCCTACCAGCACTTCCAGGCATGACCGAGCAAGCGGTCGCGGCATTGATAGCAGATTATTTTGCTCATTAGCGGTATGTCACCCGAGTTATGGGGGACATATCTGATTTCCAAATTGGTATGGCTGGTGTAGATGTAACACCCTGATATTTTCGTCTAGGTAATTACGTATCTTAATATGTTTACCTATATGTTGTATTATAAAAACGTGTTAGAAATGACAATAAATGAATAAACACGTGTTTATATGATAAAAGTGATGAGCGGGTTTAGAAATGGTGAGACATGAATGACTACGTCTCATATACGTGTTTTAATTGAATATATACGTACTTAACTAATCCTTATGATTAGAATGCTAAGGCCTATGTGTTTAAGAAGATAGAGAACAAATGAATACATGTCTATACGTGTATAATATAGTTAGGAATGCAAATTGATAATTTACGTAAAGGAAAAATAACGAATACGTAAATAATAAATATATATGTGTATATATATATATTATCGAACATGTCCTGAACCTCAGAAAATATTAGAAATATGTTCCACAATGTTTTGGGGCATAAAATAATAAAACTATAGAAGTTCAGGGGGTTAAAGTGCAATTTACAGAAGTTACAGGGCTAAAAATGAAAAATTCTAAAATCTTGCCGGAATGCATGTGTCTCGCATATCGCGAGCAACAACCACCAACCCTACGCGATACACGTAGGGCTTGACTACCCCAGAATTGTTTTTGCCTCCTTTATGAGCCACGTCTCTTTAATTGTTTGCCAAAATTCGACTTCTACGCGTCAAATTTGAGTAACTAGTCACCATGGGCACCTGGAGGGCATTAGACGAAGCTAACAAATATAAATAGCGCTCCTAATATCCTTTTTTCATCACCAATTTCTCAATTCTTTCACCCAAAAACCCTCTTCTGGACTAGCAACTTCTTTGATCAAATTCGAGCAAATAACGAGGGGCTAGAAGCTGAGACTTTGCAGTTCTTCTTTATTTGGTAAGATCTAAAAAAACCTCTTTCATTTTTTGTTAATTCGATCTCTAACTAGGGTTTCTAAAATTGTGTTAAAATTAGGGTTATTGAGCTTGTTTTGCTAAAATTGGGTGATCGGGTGGGAATTAGGGTCTGAATTTTTGTAGGTAATCCTAAAATAGTGTATATTAAGAAAGCCCTAAGTTTATTTCAGATTTGGAAAAGGTTTGGTAATGGTTTTGTTAATAGGTCAAATTAAGGGTTTTCATAACGTTGTTCTGCCAAAATTGAGTAAACGGGGTTGAATTAAGCTTTGATATTTTAAAGTATACTATAAAATGTAATATTGAATAATTCCCTAAGTTGATTTTGAATAAAATTGAATTTTGATAAAGAAACAAGAAAAACAAGAAATTAGGGTTTTGAAATAAGATTATTTAATATAAAATAATCCGGGAGGTATTGGGAGGGATTTGATTTTTGATATACTAACATGTTTATATATATATATATATATATAATAAATATATATGGCTTAAAAAGTGAGAAATGATAATAAAATAATAAACCGAGTTATTTGGGTACTTAGAAGTTCGTGCAGACCGGAAGGGTAGGCGCCTATACATTGGGGTTTTTGGCGAAGCGGGGGTTTCGCATAAATCACAACTGGGACCTGACATACCTCACTGGGCGATCCCGGAGTGAGCGTTTACTTATAGGAATGTGTGTCTTCATATTATCATTAAAAGAAAAGGATAACTGCCTAAAGGGCATTTTGGTCATTCTGACCTTTGAAAGGAATAAGCTTTATAACTAAGTATTGTTAAGTTAACAAAGAGTTAGGATAAACATAGAAAGTGTTTATTATATAAAACATTGCGTTAACGCCATACAATACGCAATTACGTTTAATTGGAAGACATAAATGAGGTTCTGACTGAACTAAATTGCTTAAGAGAATAAGGTGAGTTCTATGAGCCCACTTTTAAATGTTTTACTATTTCGGGTGGATATACATACAATAATATATTTTCAACTGTTTACTTGAAAAGTATTTGATATGCCTTTTACCTGTTTGTGTTCATACACATATGTGAAATGTTTTAATGCTTATAACTGTTTTAAATTGTGATTACCTGTTATAAACTGTTTTCGGAAAGGTTATAATTAACGAGTAATATAAAAGATGAAACTTTTGAATAAAGTTTTGAGTAATGGAAAAAGTAAAGGTTTAGTCTAATCTTGCGTATATGAATAACTGTCGGGTAAATATAATCTTATTGGCCTTGTTGTGATTGTAAGACATAATCTACACTGGGATGCTTCAATATCTTTTTCGTTTGTATTTAAGATGTGGTGGTTACGCTGCGGTACTTCCTATATATAAACACCCGTAATACAATAGGAAATGTTATAGACTCAGTCTAGTGTAGGTATTACTATAGTTTAACAAGACCAATAACATTATAGTTATGAAATGCTTATTCCATATACGGGTGATGGACTGGTGTTAAAAAGGTTACGAGTCCAAATACAAAGGTTATTTAAATGGACTTTTGAAAAGGTTTTAATCTAAGCAAATATTTTCTAAGTGAAAAGGGGAAAAGGTGGTTATACAACTAAAAGCAGGTTACGACGGTTCTCCGGGGTAGCGACGATTACTCCATCTTGAAAAGATATTCGTGTGGCGACGGTTGCCCGGGGAACTAACGTGGTTCCAATAGACAATGCTTAGTTGAATGGATAAATGGTTAATGGATAAATGGTTAAATGTTTTGGTATAATTCTGTTATGTCTTATACCTGATAAATGGTTAAAAAGGTTTAATGGTTAAACGTTTTGGTATAATTCTATTATGTCTTATACCTGATAGATATTTAAAGGTTATGTATTGGTATAATGATGTATGTTATATAGTTGATAACTTTTTGTAAAAATGGGGCCGTTAGGCCTAAGCTTTGGAATAAACTTTCGAGAAAAAGGTAATGCTTTTAGAAAAAAAACGTAGAACTCACCAGCGTAAGCTGATCCTTTAAAGTATGTATATCAGGTGATATTAAGGATGCGAGCTTAAAGGGAAAGGCTAAGGTTTAAGTAGAGTGAGGTGGGGAAACTGTAGGAATACAGTTATTGGGCTGCTGGCATAAGCAATGTAGATAGATGCATATCTATTAATCATTATTTTTTGTAGTTATAGATAACCGTTGTAGTAGTTTTATCTTACTTGTACTTGGCATTATAAATAAATAAAAGTTTTTAATTTCTGATGCTTTTGTTATCTCTGTTGTACCTTGAGTTCATGAGTAAATCCGATGCGTGACCCCTCCTAGAGCCAAGTCTGGGTGTGGGCGTCACAAATTTGGTATCAGAGCCTTGGTTTAAGAGATTTAGGTACTGAAAGCAGTATCTAGACTTAAACTAGGACTCTGAGAAAACAGTAAGATAAGATAGAATGGCAGCCAGAATAGCTTGTGCCCATAAAAGGACGAGGTTGCATTAGAACATAATAAGTAGGACCTAGGATATGTAAATCTGGTAGGTACCCAATTGCAATGAGCTACTGCCGTTAGGTATTGACCATATATATGTATCTAGGGTACTAACTGTTATGTGGCCAAAATGTGGGAAGTAGACCGGTTTGAATTAGAATCACCGGTAGAGATAGAAAGGAGAGGAATAGACACTAAGGAGGAATATGATGAAAGTAACTGGGTTTTGAAAGCATCATGACTATGTAATTATATAACCTCTGCACTTATCTATTCATCATGCCATCAACATTTAGAGACTCAACTTCACATGAATTCTAAAATGTCTGTAGATCATCGTAAGGGAAGGACAAGGCTATAGAAGAGTCGGCAGACCAGCGGGTTTTGGGAGGCGTAATCGAGGATATCCTGAACCCAATAATGCTGGAGGAGGAAACGTCTTTACTAAGGGGCAACGAGCCGCGATGGCTGCAAAGCAAATGTGTTCCTGGCTACAATTCCTAACCCGATAGCTCAACTTCAAAGAGCTGCCAGTGCAGGTGGAGTCGGTGTTGGAGGAGCTAATGGTGGAAACATTGGTGCTGATGCGACGCATGACGGGGCTGTTCGTTCAAATCCTTCAGTGGATGCAAGCCTCCTTCGTTCGAAGGAAAAAAAGATACTGGTTTGACCGTTCGCTGGATACGAGAAATGGAAGCTGTCATTGGCATTAGTGAATGCCGCGCAGATCAAGCTGTAAAATACGCAGCTCATTCCTTTGTTGGCGGAGCACTGTTTTGGTGGGACTCCATCTTACAGTCCCAAGTTGAAGAAACCGTTTCTATGATGCGGTGGAACGATCTGAAGAATTAGTTGATGAATAAGTTCGGCCCAAAGAACGAGTTTGAGAAGATTGAAGCCAACTTTCTGAGGTTGGAAGCCGGAAATGCCACTCATCAGGAGTTTACCACGAGGTTCTATTAAATGGCAAGGTTAGTGCCTAGGTTAGTGACACCGTAGGTGGAAAAAGTGAAGCGATACGTGCAGGCTCTTCCTGCAGAGATACAGAAGATATGAAACCTCATGCTCCTAGGACTTAATAGGAGGCAATCGATCTTAGCGCCACAGTTTATGAGGAAGAATACGGTGAGGAAGGTAGACCAGAAGGACGTGATAGAAGCTGGTCGGAGGCAGGTGGAAGTTCAAGGAAGTTCGACGGAGGCCATCACAAGAAGCCCAGGAATGATTCCAGAGGCGGCAAGCCGAAATGCCGCAAGTGCAGTAAAAGTCACTTTGGAGTCTGTAGACTGGGTTTGGGTAACTGTTTCAATTGCTGGAAGGAAGGTCATCTCTCTATCAACTATCCGGAAAGGAAGACATGTTTTAAATATGGAGAGCAGGGACACATCAAGCTGAACTGTCCCAAGTTAATGAAAAAATCAGAACTAATGAAAACGATCGAAATCCCAAAAGATAGGGGTAGAGCGTATACGATAACTGCTGCTGAGGCAAAAGCGACACCTGATGTAGTTTCAGGTATGTTCCTCGTCAATAATGTGCCTGCAACTGTGCTATTTTATTTGGGTGCTAGTAGACGCTTTGTATCGCATGAATTATGTATGTTACTCGATAGAGCGACTATTAGGGCCGAGAAACCTTTGGAAGTTGAGACTGCCTCAGGAAAAAGTTTTATAATTTCTGATATGACAAATGATTGCCTGCTATAATTAGAAGAACATAAATTGCCTATTAGGTTATTCCCTATGACTTTAGCCGGTTTCAATATCGTATTGGGAATGGATTGGCTCACGGAGAACGACGCGCAAGTTATATGTAATCAGAAGAAAGTTCAGATTCGAGCACCAACGGGAGACGTCTTATCCATTTATGGAGATCGCAACAATTCTGCTGAAGATCTTTTCCATGATTAAAGCATGGAATTTCTTGAGTCACGGGTGTGAGTCGTTCTTAGCTTACGATATTGACTTGAACTTGAAATCAAAGGAGTTGAAGGATGTGCCAGTAGTAAACCAATTTCCAAACGTGTTCCTAGTAGACCTACCAGGAATTCCTCCTAAACGTGAAATAAAGTTCTGAATCGACTTAGTGCTGGAAGCCAAACCCGTAGCCAAGACACCATATCGATTAGCTCCATCCGAAATGAAGGAACTAATGTCACAACTGCAAGAGTTGCTTGACAAGGGTTTCATCAGACCGATTATCTCACCTTGGGGTGCTCTGGTTCTTTTCGTGAAGAAGAAAAACGGAAGCTTGAGAATGTGCATCGACTACAAGGAGCTGAAAAACTAATGGTGAAGAACAGATATCCTCTGCCTAGAATTGACTACTTATTCGATCAGCTACAAGGAGCATGTTAGTTTTCCAAAATTGATCTGCGGTCAGGTTACCATCAGTTGAAGGTTAAATATAAAGATATTCCAAATACGGCCTTTCGAATGAGATATGGTGATTACGAGTTCCTGGTAATGTCATTTGGGTTGACTAATGTGCCTGCAGCTTTCATGGACCTCATGAAGAAAGTATGTCGACCCATGTTGGACCGATTCGTGATCGTGTTCATAGATGCCATCCTAATGTATTCTAGGAGTAAGACTGACCACGCCATGCATCTGAAGGAAGTACTAGAGACCTTGAGGACGGAGAAGTTGTATGCCAGATTTTCCAAATATGCATTTTGGCTAAGGGAAGTGCAATTCCTTGGTCACGTCATAAACGCAGATGGTGTACTCGTAGATCCTTCCAAGATAGAAACGAAAATGAGCTGGAAACCGCTAAAGACGCCAAGAGACTCGTAGCTTCTTGGGCTTTGCCGGTCATTACCGTAGGTTCATTTAAGATTTCTCAAAGATCACGACGCCTCTAACCAAGTTGACCAAGAAAGACGTAAAGTTCGTTTGGGGTTCAAGCTAGCCGAAGGCTTTCGAAGAGTTAAGAACCAGATTAACTCAGGCACCGGTATTAACCTTACCGAATGGGCCTGATGATTTGGTAGTTTGAAAGAGTGTGGGATGCATGAATCGTGATCAACTCATATCAATTGTGTAAAAAAAAGTAATCAAACGCAAAGGTAAATAACTCAATATTGTATTGCACTCAATATCAGAGGTTAGAAGACTCAGAGAAAACACCTCCAGGTTCACACACACTAGCAAAAATGTTACAAAAATTACAAACCTATCAACTATGTATAAGAACCCCAACTGTCCGAACTAGGCCTTGGTCCGAACTGCAGTTCGCCTGCCAGTTCACCCAAGTTCGGACAGGGTTCGCCTAGTCTAGGTTTTCCTTGATTTTGTTGATTTCTTCCAAGTCTTTTTCCGATCCAGCATCTGCCATATTATGCATCAACAAACTCCCCCTTGGCAAATGTTAGACTGTTCTTTATCACTCTTGAGCTCCAGCCTCCATCCCAGTCCATGTCTTCTGGTGATTATGCCCGACATATATATCAAATGCAAAGCATATCCTAATCTCCCTCTAAAACTGTAAAGCTTGATCCATGTAGTCAGGATGAAACAAGATCTCATTATGATACAACTCATCAATATCAGCCTTCGACAAGTTGATCAGCCACATCGGGTCAAAAACTTTCACAACTCTGTTTTTCATTCTCCAGCACTATCACAACTTCACCAATCTTCTCATGATAATACCACCACTTCAAGTTCTGTATGAAATCCAATTCCATCTTCATCAACGAAATCTTCTTCATCACTTTAGGCCTTTTCTTGAAGATAAGTATAATCAGCTTCTTCATCACTTTAGGTCTGGGATGTTCACGCCTCTTCGGTATTTGAGGCTTCAGATATTGAAATCCCTGAGTACATTCTTTCTCAACTTGATTCTTGAAGTAGAAACCCCTCCAGTCATTACCATAGTTGCAGAAAGGCTTTCGTGTAAGCTCCCGAACATCCCAGACCGGTAAAGTACAGAAGTCTTTTGCAATCTTGAAATATTGAATACCATGTTGGCGTTTAATTTCATAACACTTCAGACTTTCAACATACATCCAACTGATAATTTCACCTGACACCTGACCCTTGAATCTTACATGCCTTCTTTGCTTGATCGGTTTTGGAGGAGGAACTTAATTTGCATGAAATGTCTTCATGTAATTATTAAACACCCAACTTTTATTCTGTTCCCTCACCTCCTTGGCAATCGGGTCTTCAGGTTTTTCAGCTTCATTCTGTTTTAACTTCTCCTCAGCGTCAACACCTTTCTCTTTTGGAAATACCTCAAACTCATCACCAGTCTGATTATTGTCGTTGTTGAAATTGGAGTACAGATCTGGATATTCCTCTTCGGTTATATCTTCAACCTCAATCTCCTCTTCCCAAATATCCTCTTCAGACTCTGGTTCAGATGACTCATTGTATATTTCAGGTGTAGCTTCAGAAGTTCTCTTCATTTCCTCGTCGTTCAAATCGAAGATTGCTTGAAGTTGTTCTGGATTAAGTTCAAAAACAAACTCACCTTTTTTCTAACATCCTTCTGAACTCATCAATACTCTTTGTAGCTTGATTCGACGGAATTGTGTAAGGATCGAAATCAACCCAAACACGATATCCTACAACGATTACAAGTGCTGAATCCAAGTAATCATTGGATTCAAGAACAGAGAAGAGAAATTGAATAAAAGAGAATAAGAACAATCAAATAAAGATTATTAATTGACTACACCTTAACCGTTTCACACGAATCACTGATTCGTCTGGTACAATGAATTCTCTCTGGCTTTCCTAGCTCCACACAATCTCCTTCTCTCTGTCAAATTCGTGAACACCTGTTATGAGGGATTAAGTTTGCTTTTATAAAAAACTTAACCCTAATCCCTCTAAACCGGACCGGGCCCAATAACATTTAATATTGCAAGCCTCATAATTCTAGCCTCTACAATCTTCCCCTAGGCTTGTGATATTAAATGTCTTTGACTTTCAGTCTTCAACTTTGCAAACTTCTTTTGGCTTGAACTTGTGTTGGTGAAGACCCTTCCTTCAGAAATCTTCGGTGGGCAGCAACGAGAGACTTTTGGACCATTCTCTCAATCAGTATCAACTTGGACTTCTAAGGATGAACACGTAATTAGAGGAGGATTCTCAAATACTTGCTTCTTCTTGAAAAAATGTTGAGTCCTCGCTGAATCATCAGTAACTGTCTTGACTTGTTGGTGTCTTCAGAGGGTAAAAAGTTCGAAAACCCCTGTCTTGTCAATCTTGATTTGACTGCTTTGCATCTTTTCTTCATTAAATGTAATGTTGCATTTAGCTTCCCCTCAACTTGTGAATGGTGTCTTTGGAAGCATCACTTAAACAACCAACAAACATCCCCTAAGCATCACATCACTTAAACAACCAACAAACATCCCCTAAGCATCACATTCTTCCATAGGGTAAGTCCTTTTCCGGCTGGTTCTTCAACAAAAACAGTAGTGGCACTCATTGACTTTTCTTTTCCATGACATTTCATTTGCATTTAACATGTCATGAACAACATGAAACAAACACTAACAAACAAATGATGAATAGTTACTGGGTTAGCAGGAGATCGACATAATTTAACACAAACCCTAACATTAATTACGGGTTTCCTTTAAATACTTCCCCTGAACCCAATGACTCACTTCACATTTTCTCCCCCCTGAGATTTTGAGGAGGTCATACTTTCTTGCATAAAACCATCAACAACATATTAAAACCTTTAAATTAGCCTGGCCAATGTTGAAAGTAAACAAAAAAAACTTAAGATAACTCAAAAGAATAATAAAAAATAAAACAAACACACCAAATTTCTAAACGAGAAGGTTTTATTTGGGATCAAACCGTATGAATCTGATCGAGGAACCCTTTTCAGCTTCTGTTACTCGAACACGTCCAAATGATTGCTAATATACTGATCCACTTTAAACTCAAACCCTTTTCTTAGTCAGGCTATTTGTCACATTATTATCTTTTAAGGTGCATTATTTATGAACAGCAAGTGGGTTTCAACAAATCCTAGGTACATGTTATTACACACTATCAAGCATATAAATTCTCTACCACATAGTTTCACAACCTGAACCAGAAGTTTGAAACTAAGCTCGAGACTTGGTTGAGAAAAGAAAGAATAGATCACATAGATTTTTTGGGATAATATATAATGTCAACTAATTTCCCAGAGGTGTTCAAGCAGGCTTTAACCTGACTATGACACGTAGTACGCATTAGTGACTAGGCTGAGGATTTTGGACACTTGATGGTCTCTTTTTCTTGTGCTCTTTGGCATCTTTTGGGTGCATACATGCATTTTTTCTATTGTATATATTATTTAAGGTGATCTGTAAGCACGTATGTATGGACAACTCTAGGTCATTGCTCACGCAAAGCAGAGGAGAGCCTTACATACATGCGAAGCATCCCCAGGTCTTTGCTTAGCAAAATAGAGGGAACACCAACTTTTTGAGCTCAATTTCACACTCTTGGAGACAAGCGTGTGTATCGGGAACTTGAACATGCAGTCAAATAGAAATGCAATTAACCTAAGTGCTGTTACCCAACAAACTGCCATACGTTATCTTTAAGTGTGTAACGCATACCTTTTCAGATTTAAGAGCTGAGCCTACCAGCATATCACCATGGATCATGTCTTTCACATCTACCTTACGCGTGTAAGCCGTCTCCAAAACGGAAATTGATTTCACTTCCCACCTTCTTAAACAAACAAAAGATTAAAAATTAACAAGCACATTATTAAGACAATTTTGAGGGGTCAACTATTTCATCTTTTCTATTCTTCCCCTTTCTTTTTGATTTTTAATAACACACCTTTTTTTTATGAACACACTGACACATCACTTATAATATACTAAAACAGGCCAAGCTAACCTTCAAGTTTTTCTTTTGGAAATTTTTCAAAACTGGGTTTTTGTTTTAAGCAGAACCATACCTCACAACACTTTAGTCAAGAAGCAACCAATATGGACAGTACCTTGCTGATTTGTTAGAGTTACCTCTCATCAGAAGAACATCACTACTATTGAGAATTTGCATGTCATGTCATGGAGAGATGCCTTCAATCATATGCCTGGAACAATCACTATCACAAACAAACAAAGGTTAATGAAAGTCCTCCTTGACTGTTCCTGCAAAATGTGAGAGATCAGTTAGCCATAGGTACCTAGGCCATTGTTGTTCTGGGTATACCTGAAGAGTCAGTGAAATTTACTTCTTTTATACACATTCCCTTTGAGAAATCAGGAATTTGAACTGCAGTTGCCTTTGATTTTGGTTTCCAAATTTGAGGTGATTTGAAAGTTGTTTTGGTCACCTTTGAAGTAGGGACTTTAGGTATTTCAGCCTTTTTCATTTCAGGTTTCCTTTTCAAAACAATTGTAGTTACCTTTGGAGGGGTAACTTTAGGTTTTTCAACATTGTGTTGTTTTGAAATCGGTTTCTTCACCTTTTTATGAAAATTTTCATAATTTAGAAAAACATATTTTTGATTTGAAAATTTTCTCTCCTCTTTGGCAGTGCCCCAATGTTGATCAGAGGGTTTTATCTTAGGAGAAACAGTCTTCATTGCCTTAGATGGTTGCACCTTCATTGGCTTAGACTTAACTGATTCCTGAGATGAAACACTTTGACTTTGCGGATAATATGGCTCATAGGGGCGATAGAGACAATTTCGGGCAATGTGACCAGGATTGCCACAATTAAAACAAGTCTGCTTCTTTAGATAGAAGTCAGACGTGTAACCGTTTATCTTTAGTTGCTGAGGTAGAGCACCATTTGCTTGTGTCTGCATCTTTGACCCATTTGCAGATCTAGGGTTGACTGTGGACTGGTTCCTCAAAGCTTGAGTTAAATCTATCTTTTCAGTTCTTGTGCTCCATGTATTCTTTGATGTCGAGGCAGAATTTCTACAAATGCAACTACATGAGCCTACTGAAGAGATGGGAGACACAACTACTCTCTTTCTACTTTTCATTCTTCACAGCAGCTGTTGGTTTCACACTTAGAGACTGAATGGTGAACTTTGGCCTCCTAACATAGACTCCACTTGCAGAAGCATTAGTGGATGACCCCAATCCTTTGAATTTGGAGGAGAAGGATGGCAGTTCATAGCCACCATTTGGTTCTTGGTCAAACATAGACCCAGATGTCATAAATATCTTCCCCTTGGGTCTTGTTATCATGATCACGTTCTCCCGTTGCACTTCATCCACAACCTTGAAGTACACAATATCGATTATTGGATATTGTTTCAGCTTTTTCTTAGCATCCTGTTCTTCTTTATTTGTTGTCATTAAGCTTGAACTTTCATTCCCAGTCGTGTTATTCATACAGTTTGTGTGAGTATATGCCTTGACAGACTTTTCAGCTATGGACACATGTTGAGGCCCATATACCATGTTCGCCTCATTTAGGGACTCTTCCATCAATTCCTTGGCAGTTTTGGGCAAATTGATGTACTCGTGTTGTAGCGGAGGAGGAACATTGTGACAATCCGACTTTTCAGGTCACTTTCTGACATTAACTGAACATAAGCTGTAATAAATGTTGTGTGAACATTTATGTGTTGACTGTGTTGACTTTAGCAATTAGGGTTTTGTGTGATCATCACTATACGAGCATGCACTTAGTTCAAACGATTGATATTCTATGGTTTCACCATTTATGATTTCATGTGATATATTTATATATAAGTTCACACGATCTATTCTATGATTTTATATGACGTCGTGTCGTAAAAATTATACGATTTGTTTTATGATTTTATGTGGATTATATCCTATGATTTTTGTGAGTAAAACGAGGTTTATATATTTTACAAACGTTACCGATTTATATATGTTGACGTTCCTCGCATATTCATCGTTTAGTTGTTCCTCCGTTAACCTCCGTAGAGGTCGTTAGTGGTTATAAACCTTGAGGGACCAATTTGGTCACCTAACAAACTTTCTTTTTAGTTATACAAACATGGGCGACTATTCGTGTATTTAACCAAACTTGGTTCTCTATATGTAATACGGGAGGGACTAATGTTGTCAAAATCCCATTGTGGGATTGCTGTTCGGTTACGAGAATTAAAAGAAAAAGAACCCGATGATCGGTTTTGACCGATCATCATCACCGCTTGACCGTTTCAACCCACCATAAATCCTGATTCAATGATAGAGTTATATCATCTCAATCATTCACATTTCCAGCCCCATTCCATCTCTCTCGCAATCCTTTCTCTCGTTCTCTGTTCTTCTCGGCGACAAAAAAAAACTCACCATAGTCACGATTCTAGCAAAATTTGCACCACTTAGCCACTGTTTACTATTATTTGATACGTTTCGGTGATCGCAAGTCCGTCACGAGCAATCAGAAGCAATTGGATTCGAGTTTCGTGGTGGTGCTCGGTGTTCGCGTTCAAAGTTCGAGATCCGTTTCGGTGTCCAAACTCGTCAAAATCTCATCTCTGACTCAAGGTAAATCATCTCCTCTGTTAGTCGCATAATTTATGAGACTTTTCTGTGTTTTCGCAACTTTCTGGTCGCCGGAAAATATCTCCGGCGACATTAGGGTTGTTGGTGAAGAAGATGACTCGTAGCGGGTTCGGGTTATAAGGTTTGGGGATCGGGTTTATTAGCAGACGCCAATCTGGCATGGACAGTTTAGGTTCTGGACTTGTACACGAGGAGCGCGGGTTCTAGTCCCGGCGCCATCCTTTTTGTTTCTTGATTTTCTTTAAACCCTGATTCTGGTCTACGCTACTAGACAAAAGCAATTCCAGCGGACCAGTAACACAATCAGGGCACTGGCCGGGTGGTAACATCGTTGTGTTATAACACAGAGGTCACGGGTTTGAACCCAGTTACCTCCATGTTTGTTGTTTTCCTTTTTATTTGGTATTTTTGAACATTTGAGCACTAGATCGTGTACCGAAATCGTTCCTTCTCGTATCTTAACCCTGTAAAAATGTAATTAAGACCTCGTAAATCATATTTTGAATTGCAAACATGTTTAACTTGTCACTTTAAATTAAAAATATAGTTTTAACATCTACATATATATATTGATATAAAACTTTGGGTTTACATAAGAAGAGAAATACATTTATATATATACATATAAATCGTGTAGATTATTATAAACATATATATACATGATGTTGGCTTGAAGCAAAGTGATCTTTTGTGTAAACCATAGAATGTTTTAGAAAACTATTGAAAAGCGTCGTTTTGACTAAAAACACAAAATACTCGGTTTTGAATTATGATTCACTATAAATTGTAATTTCTTTTCAAAATAAATATTCAAAACAGTGAAACTTAACATGTTTATTTATATATATATTTATAACTTTTTGAAACTTTGTTATTAACGTCACTTGAACGTTTGGTTAAATATATATATATATATATATATATATATATATATATATATATACTAGCCGTGTGTCCGCGCGTTGCGGCGGTGACAGTGTATAGCGTGTTATTCGTCTTCTGTTCGCGCGTTGCAGGGGCACAACAAACTATAACGCAGTATTCGTCTTTTGTTCGCTTATTATGGCGGCACAATAGTTTACATCGAGGTATTCGTTTTTTTAGAACTCAAACAAATAACAAAAAACACTTGAATTGAAATATATATTGGTCACAAACATAGTAATTTAAAACCAAATGAGTTGTAAGATAGAAGTCGTCAACATATTCTTAGGATATCAGTAATAACATAGTACTTTTTAAATCAAAATCCGATGGTCAATGAATTCCATAGTGTACTATACATACCGGTAATTAGTCGTAAAGACATTTTGTCATGCACAAGTGTTTCTATAGAAGACACTAATGAGTATAAACAGAACCGTCTTGGAATATCGTTTGTAAATGGAACATCACATTTCCTGAGATGTTGCAAGTCTATTACTTAGGCTACTAAAACTCATAACATAATTATATTACAACGACACAAAGGTGCATCTCCTGAGACGTGTCTAGTCTATTACTTAGACTGCTTAAACTCATGACATAATTATATTATAATGACACAAAGGTAGAAAAGCAAAAGAACCCATATAGACAAACTCAATTTTTCACACAACTTATAAATTCTCTATAATTTACTAAATACAATGGAAGTAAACCTGTAAGGAAAAGTTTATTACTTAAGCCTCTTCAATGCAACATATATTTTGTCTCCGGGTGTCTTAAACCTTCATAATCATCAATCACTTCCATAAACATGTCCAATTAGATATGTATATTGCACATCAAGAGTGAAAAGCACACAACATAACTCTCATTATACATACGTACATATCAGGTCACATTTCACCTTTAACATGTAACCCATTTGACTTGCCAAAGATAAAACATAACTATAAAACAATCCCCTTCAGAAACAACAAAATTTTTTGAAGATCGAATTCAAACTTGAGGAAACACAGCTACTTAGACAAGCACTTGGCACCACTCAAGTTCCTACACAAGCTACTTAGACACCTGAAACAATATTAATCAATAAAACATTATGAAACAAAGTTATAAATCTCAGAAAGGGCAAAGTTGGCAAGTTAATGTTCTTGGAGATAAAATGAGCAAATACAAGTACATTAATGTTTTATATTGATTTTTTAGTTGACACAGTATATGTTTACTATTTGTATAGATTTTATTATTGGACATGATCATTATATATATCATGGTATATCGGTAGCCATGTAGTGTGAATAATTCAAGGCATAGTAAGCAAAATCTGAAAAACAAAATAATCAAGCAAATGATCATTATTTTGATAATGAGTACCTATATTTAAGAAGCCAATCTTTGGTTGGACCGATGATGGTATAGTGAGAGAGAAATCATGGCCGATATTTGAAAAAACCGCTAAAAAATGGTTTTTAATGGTGTAGTCACCAATAAAAAATAGGTTTTTTAAACAATAGGTTCGTAATGGAATTTACTGACCTATTACATCACAATGGTATAGTTCTGACCATTGAAACATAAGAAGAACTCTTTAACCAGACATGTGACCTGATCAAATAACAAATTCATGACCCTGGTTAATCAGAAAACGGTATTATACAAAATTACAACAAAAACACCAAATTAGAACATTGAATCAAGATTGTAGACACATACCTCTATACCAACCACATAAGGCAGCCGTAGTTGTCAAGCATGCAAAGAACTTAAAACATTTTAATCAAGTTGGAACCAAAATTGTAACTAAAAACACCAAATCAGAACTCTAAATTTAGATTGGATTATAGCTTTCTTCTTGTAAACTAAAACTATAAATTTCTTTCCAATAAGGAGCCATCCATCTTTGAACCCTGCAAATACCTTACAACATGTACTCCATTAACAGAATAAGATACATAAGGGATAGGGCTATTAACTCAAAAGAAATTAATAGCGTTAAAACATGGATCATTTATTAGAAGGCGCCAAGTTGCACCATATTGTGGCTTAGGCAACTACAAAGATGCTTCAAATGTTCCAATTTCTTATTTCTACAGCTACAATATTTTTTATTTAAACCAAACCTCGTTGCTCATCAAATCCAGAGGCTGAGAACTCTTTAAGATCACAAAATAACACAGGGAAAGCGAAACAAAACTGAGCTAAACAAATAAGCAAAATGATTATATATTCTAAATGTGGATGTTAATCATGAAAGTAACCAACTTGATGAACGTGTTCAATTAAAGCAGAGCCAATAGGATCCCAATCAAATCATTCAAATACGTCATCAATGGTAGTTATTTCGCAATAGGAACCCAATCAAATCATTCAAACATGTCATCAATGGGTTTACCCAACTCATTTTCAAGAATAAGGCGCACCTTATTGAGTAATAACTACCATTCAACATTGTTTTTCAAAAACTCAGTTTATCTTCACTTTTGATCTTACCAAATCCTGTTAAACAACATTAAATCTGATCATTTCTAACTTAAAAATTAATTTTATAAAAAAAAGTTATTATTGAAATATATTGTTGTTACCTGGCATCTTCGATTTGTAGGAGTGTTAGTTTCCCGCTTTCCCATGTATCAACGTGCTCCACACCATATACAATTCCAATGAAGACTATTAGTTTCTATACTCAATTATTGAGATAAAAAATATACAATTTACATTTACTAAACAATATGCATATCAAAACATGAAATTCATATGGCAAGAACGTAATGAATAGTCTTACAAACACAGGTCCAACAGTCCCAAAAGGGACCAAACAGACACAAATACATCAAACATTCACCCACCCCAAACCTAAACAGGAGCCATCACTCGACCTGTTTGGAATCCACAGATTGCAGTAGCTCTTGATGTCAAGCAAAACTTTCTGGATTCAAGGCCTTTTGTTAATAAAAACGACTTCATTCCTTTCACACCAAATACTCCAGCTGCCTGTTCAGATAATAGCAAGAATCGTCTCATTTCATTTTTTATCCCACTGCATATGATTATGAAGAAGGAGAAGGTCCTTCACAGAAAAGGCAAAAATCGGATCCAGCCAGCACCAAGAAGAGTGTCATCAACGGGTTTACCCAACTCATTTTCAAGAATAAGGCGCACCCTATTGAGTAATAACTACCATTCAACATTGTTTTTTAAAAAACTCAGTTTATCTTCACTTTTGATCTTACCAAATCCTGTTAAACAACATTAACTCTGATCATTTCTAACTTAAAATTAATTTTATAAGAAAAAGTTATTATTGAAATATATTGTTGTTAGCTGGCATCTTCGATTTGTAGGAGTGTTAGTTTCCCGCTTTCCCATGTATCAACGTGCTCCACACCATATACAATTCCAATGAAGACTCTTAGTTTCTATACTCAATTATTGAGACAAAAAATATACAATTTACATTTACTAAACAAAATGCATATCAAAACATGGAATTCATAGGGCAAGAACGTAATGAATAGTCTTACAAACACAGGTCCAACAGTCCCAAAAGGGACCAAACAGACACAAATACATCAAACATTCACCCACCCCAAACCCAAACAGGAGCCATCACTCGACCTGTTTTGAATCCACAGATTGCAGTAGCTCTTGATGTCAAGCAAAACTTTCTGGATTTAAGGCCTTTTGTTATTAAAAATGACTTCATTCCTTTCACACCAAATACTCCAGCTGCCTGTTCAGATAATAGCAAGAATCGTCTCATTTCATTTTTTATCCCACTGCATATGATTATGAAGAAGGAGAAGGTCCTTCACAGAAAAGGCAAAAATCGGATCCAGCCTGCAACAAGAAGAGTGTCATCAACGGGTTTACCCAACTCATTTTCAAGAATAAGGCGCACCCTATTGAGTAATAACTACCATTCAACATTGTTTTCTAAAAAACTCAGTTTATCTTCACTTTTGATCTTACCAAATCCTGTTAAACAACATTAACTCTGATCATTTCTAACTTAAAAATTAATTTTATAAAGAAAAGTTATTATTGAAATATATTGTTGTTACCTGGCATCTTCGATTTGTAGGAGTGTTAGTTTCCCGCTTTCCCATGTATCAACGTGCTCCATACCATATACAACTCCAATGAAGACTATTAGTTTCTATACTCAATTATTGAGACAAAAAATATACAGTTTACTTTACTAAACAATATGCATAGCAAAACATGGAATTCATATGGCAAGAAGGTAATAAATAGTCTTACAAACATAGGTCCAACAGTCCCAAAAGGGACCAAACAGACACAAATACATCAAACATTCACCCACCCCAAACCCAAACAGGAGCCATCACTCGACTTGTTTTGAATCCACAGATTGCAGTAGCTCTTGATGTCAAGCAAAACTTTCTGGATTCAAGGCCTTTTGTTAATAAAAACGACTTCATTCCTTTCACACCAAATACTCCAGCTGCATGTTCAGATAATAGCAAGAATCATCTCATTTCATTTTTTATCCCACTGTATATGATTATGAAGAATGAGAAGGTCCTTCACAGAAAAGGCAAAAATCGGATCCAGCCTGCACCTAGAAGAGACGGCCTGCCACACAACAGCAACCATCCAACACCCTGTTAACAAGTGAATCAGCAGACTCATCGCAGTCCAAACACATCAGACTTCACAAGAACAGGTCAACTACTTCTACTGCAAACACTCTTATCAACTAACTCAGATTTGTTATCCTTCCCCTAGATATCTACAATTTCTAAAACACAACCATGTTTACTCTTCACTTAGAAAAAAACAAATTATAATCACATTCATAATTCAAATATAGGAAACACTAAAGTAGATTTTATTTTAGGTACTGTGAGTATGAATGAATTGCAGTAATGTGAAGCAAATAACAATTATAAGAACGCCCATAACAATAATGCTTTATTAAATAAAAAGAATTAAAACGGAAAAGAAAGAAATCAATTATTCACACCAAGAATTGCAGACGATTTACCTCAATCTTGAACTTGATTGTAAAACCGACATACGATCTTACTACTGTGTGTATCAATCAATCATAGTAAACACGGATGTAAATAAGAGATTTGTATTGAATCACTAGAAGATTACAATGAACTTTCTCTAGTTTCTCTCTCTAGCACACACACATAGAAAGTGTAGAATGACAGAAGAGTTAAGCAACTCATTCTAACACAACCTATTTATACTAAGTGACTAAACAGGCTGCGTACCAAATGGTACGGGCGTACCATTTGGTCCGGCGGACCATTTGGTCCGGCGGACCATTTGGTCCGGTGCCAATGATATTGTTACTAAAACTCATACTAAGACACGCTCACATAGATACAATACACGAGACACATCATAGCATAGATATATGCTCTAACAAACTCCCCCTTAACGTGTAGTGTATCTATATTCTAACAAAACTTCAGTCTTCAATCTTCAACATCGCTGCATCCGATCTTCAACTTGAAATCCCATCAGAGATAGAGCTTGCATGGCTGGATCACTCTTGAATCATCTTTAATCTTCAAGATCCACTTGTGAAAGATATAACAAACTCCCCCTTTCACTATGCTTGAGTCTTGACGCATATAACCTGCAATTTCAGAAGACAGAAACTGTTAGAGCATTTTATGTTGTCTAGTGCTAGGTCTTGTTAGTTTGAGTATGTAAAGTTATGTGTTTATGTTTTGTAAGATCCAGCGGATCAGTGGCGGATCAAGTGGTACGCCGGACCACTTGATACGCTAGTAAGTTGGTCCGCCGGATCAGTCCCTATATATAATGTTCAGTTTGATTCAGAGAGTGTGAGTGAGGTTTACGCGTTCTTAAGTGTGTGTTTTCAAGGAAGCTATTATTTGAAGCCTGGTTAACAGAACAAAGAGCTAAGAAGTTTCCAGTTCCAGTTAAACAAACTTCAAAGACGATTGTTGATCAGAAGAGATCCTTTGATAGAAAAGGAAGACAAGCTTCTGGAAAAATTATCAGTTGGATGTTTGATTCTGAGCTTAACTGCTATGCTATAAAAAGGGAGTTTGGGATTGTATATCTAAGGAATGCTTCCAGGTTCAACACATTACCTGTATGTGATGTGAGGGATTTGTCGAGAAGTCATTTTTTGAATCCTGGAGAAAATGTTTTGGCTGCTGTGTTCAAAGAAAAGTTAATCGAAGAATGTCAAGGAAGGTTCAGGTTTTTGACTCCTCAAAGACCAACTTATTCTGAACATCCGACAGAGATTCATTCTACTACAGGCAGACCAAGGATAATTCTGAAATATAAGAAGCCGATTCAGCTAAAGAAGATACCTTTGAAAAGGCTGGAACAAGACTTCATCAAAACATTGAGGTGGTGGTACTATGATGAAGTGACTGGAGAAGCTGTTATTGTGATTAAAGAAGACAACAAGGTTGTGAGAATTTATGATCCGATGTCATTGATAAATTTGTCAAAGAATGATGTTGAAAAGCTTCACTCTAGCAAGATTCTCTACAAGCCTGAATGTCGTGATCAAGCATTGCAGTTTCAGAAAGTGATAAAAGTTTGTTTTGATGGTGGAATTCATGCTGGTAATAATCGAAGACGGGATTGGAAGAAGACAGAGACAAGAGCTTCTGAAGACTAGCACAAGACAAGGGGGAGTTTGTTAGAGCATTTTATGTTGTCTAGTGCTAGGTCTTGTTAGTTTGAGTATGTAAAGTTATGTGTTTATGTTTTGTAAGATCCAGCGGATCAGTGGCGGATCAAGTGGTACGCCGGACCACTTGATACGCTAGTAAGTTGGTCCGCCGGATCAGTCCCTATATATAATGTTCAGTTTGATTCAGAGAGTGTGAGTGAGGTTTACGCGTTCTTAAGTGTGTGTTTTCAAGGTGTAACCTGAGTGCTCTGTGTTTCTCTCTGTAAACAAGCTGTGATCTATATACGGAAGTTTATTTACCTTGTGTGCTTGAATCCGAACGTAATAATGCACTAGCTTGATCCGTATTGTGTTTTACAGAAACGCGGTTTCCTTTTCTTTTGAAAATTAATTTAATCTTGGCGCAAAACTTCTCTTCGAGAATCCAAGATATAGTTTTGAATTTTGATTTTGTATCACATGTCGATCGATCGAAAACAAATAAGAAACAAAATCTTTTTGGTTTTTTTTTAAACTTTATATCAAAACACACCGGAAATCTTTTTGATTTTTCTAAATTTATGCTAAAACACACCTAAAATCTTTTTGGAACTTTCAGATATGACACATAAATGCAATAAAGAATCAGACACTATTTTTGTCTTTTGCGAGAAAGATCACAACTTAGGATCATATTGAACCTAACATGCTGAACTACATTTCAATTTCAATTACTTCAGCACACAAGTCATGTCGATTACTGGTATAATTTGTCCATCTTAAACTCAGGCACAATCATACTCATAACATCTGGATATGTTATTGTATTGATTATGTTTGCTTTGACCAGTGTACCCCACACCAACAGACATACTCAGATATGTATTTTCTTTTATATCACACTTTGTGATTTCATTTGTGATTTAATCACATAACGATTGTACTCATGATTTAGTCAACTGTGTTCCATGCAAAAAGAAATAAGAACGTTAAATCATCTACCTTAAGGTCGATCTTCCGATACGCAGATAAGGCCTCGGATTTAACAAAATAAGAAAATAAAACAAGTTGAAATTGTATAACCCAACAACAATCAGGTCGGTACTTCCGTACACGCAGAGAAAGTCCGATGAGTTATACGAAACACCAAAGAAAATAAAGCAGAACGTCAAATGAACAACAATCAGGTCGATCTTTCGATACGCAGAGAAAGTCCGATCGTTTGACAAAATAAAGAAAATCAAACAAGTTTAAATCTTTGCAAAATGAACACAAGTATACACAGTGACTTCTCATTTTCTTTTTCACATATCTTTTCTTGATATATCATGAGATATGCATCAAGATGTTGTCCACTTGGTCAAGCATTAGTATTTAATGTGTTTATCACATCTGAATACTTTCTGATTGAATGTCGAGCCTACCAAGCACATCGACCAATGATCTTATGGCTTTTTCATCTAGTTTATCCACAAGTCAGACACGTAAGCCAATGTACCATCATTTCCCAATCATGTCGGATACAATTTCTCATTTTTTAATGTTTTTGTATTTTCTGTTTTTCAATGTTTTTGTATTTTTCCATTTTTCTCCCCCTTAAAATGAAAACTCTATTTTTGGATTTTCATTTTAACAAAATGTAGAGACCTAGAAAATGAGGCTTTTGCATTAGATGATTTTGGGCATCTTTAATACTTGTGGGCTTGTATAAATATGTAATTGGGCTAACTTTTGTAGGTTGGGGTCCGAATTATGTAGGATGGGCTTGGGGATTTCGAAATTTGTAAAGAGATTGACTTGTTTACCAAGTCAATCTCTACTATATATAGTCCCATCTTATATTGTTTTAGGGTTGCTAGTGTTTTGTGTGGTGATTAGTGGTGATATCGAAATTCCTCTTAGAATTTCGATCAAGGTGTAGCAAGCAATTAATCAGTGATCAATCTAAAGTGTTTTCTTCAAATCGGTTTGTGTTTGCTATTTCCTGTTTTCATACTTTTCAATTAATATCTTTCACTGTTTCTTGAATCAACTAGTTAAAACCGGATTCCGCACGGTCTCACTAGTCTAGATATCGCGTGAGGGTTTAAATTGATCCTTACACAAAAACACAAAGACACTATTTTTGGTTTTTCAATTTTCTCCCCCTAAACTACATACGAAATGCATTAAAGAAAGAAAATTGACCTTTCAACATGGATACCTTTCAAGTTTAGCGTTCAGAAAAATTTCAGTTTTGAAATTTGATATCACGTGTAATTTAACTTAAATCAGCAGACTACTCCTCTATCAGCAACTTTTCAATCACCAATAGATCTTCTAGAAGTACATGCACACTGGTCAAACACGTCAGTTTATAAATGACCCGAAGCGAATCGCCTCTAGTCGACCAGTATCTTGTTTTCCTTTCGAAACCACTTTAGGATTCCAGTGTTATTGTTTTGGTAAATCAGTAGTTGATGAACCTGTCACAGTTGATTGTGACGAACAACCTACATATGGAACATTTTGAAAACGCGGAATAAATCTTCCTTGGGTTTTGAAAAATGTAGGTTGTGGATATTCATCAAATACTTTGCCATATTCATCAATGAATCGTTGTTTGGCAGCTTTACTAACAAATGGAATCTTTCCTTTTCTTGAACTAGAAGCAGCAGAAACCGGACAATCTTGTGCCATATGTCCTTTTTGTCGGCAATTGTAACACAAGCGATTATTGACATTTCGGCGTTTCGGAATCTGCAAAGCTTCACAAATATTAACATCTCCAAAATGATCATAATAGGAATCGAATACCTGATATCGATGATCATGAACCCATTTCGAAGTCGGGCTCTTTGGAGTAAAATTTTAATTTCCAGAAGAAATTTTGACTGTTTGTTTCTTCTTGGTCTTTGGAGCAGCATCAGGTTTGATAAAGACCTCAGCAACTTTCTGAGAATCCACACAGTGAAGTGGAAACTCCTTATCAGAGAATATCTGATCTGAACCTTTAAGTTTATAAAATCTCTCAGGTTGAACTTTGTCAGCTTCAAACACATCCTTCTTGACTTGCTTCAGATTGACTTTCTTCAAATGTTGTTGCTGTTGAACCTTTGAAACATTCACTTTAACATGTTTCTTTTGAAATCCCAAACCTGTATGTTTTCCAGAAACCTTCTCTTCTGAATCAGACGGTTTATGCCTGTTCTTTGCGAGACGAGAAAACTCTGCTTTGACCTTGTTAATATCGTTTGGAGCATCAACTATCGTTTCAACAATGTCAGTAGGTGAACTTGCAGATTTCTCTTTGTCATCAGATGAAGAACTAGACACACCCTTTGGAGCTTCAGAAGTTGCAGCACTCTGGCCTTTGTTCTCTTTCCTTTCTTCAATAGATTTGGAACCAACATACTTAGAATAATCATCAGTTTCAATATTTTCTTTCAAATCATGAACCCTTTCTTTAAGACTTCCTGGTGGTGACACGGTTTTGTTAAACATCTTCTCAAAATTCTCATCTTTGGCCAGAAAACTTGTAAAAGATTGTGAGTTAGTAACATTGTTCAAAAGACGTTTTGAATCAATGACTTCAATCTTTAATTCAGGAATTCTTTGATAAGCTTCACCCAACTCTTTTTCTGTTGCAATGAGCTTCTTTGCCACTTTATTAGTTTCATACTTTTGCAATCTTAACTCATCTAATCCAGCCAACAATTCCTTCTCGAGTTTATCTTCATTTCTTTTCTGAATATCCAAATTTGCATTTTGCAACTTGTTCACTCTAACCAACTCCCTCTTCTCATCAAGTAACTTTTTCATATCAGTCTGATAAGATTGAATCTTAGTAGCTTGATCATCAGAAAGTTGAGTAAGTGTATCAAGTCTGAACTTGGATTTGTCAAAAAGATTTTGAAAATCCTTTGCAGTATCCTCAGTTTCATCTTTCCATTTCTTCACTTCTTTGACTAATCCAGCATTTTCCTCAGATAACTTTGTAATTTTTTGTTCAAACTCTTGTGTAACATTTTGAAATTTTAATTCTTTCTCAACAATCTCTGCTTGTAGATCTGAAAATTTTCTTTCTAAGAAGAAAATTCTTGAATTAGATCTGCTAACTTTTGATGTTCATTTGCCAGTTCTTCTATCTTTCTTTTATTTTCATCAACCAACAACCCACTTTCCTTTATCAATCCTTCTATCTTCTTGTCTTTCTGAGAACAAAACTCACAAACCGATTCATAGCCACTATTTCCAGAACCACTTATTTCAGATTCAGAATCAGTTACGTCTTCTTCATCATCACTATGAACAACTTGAGCAATCAGAGCACGAAATGCAAACTCGTCACCTTCCTCAACAGCCCAATCATAATCTATATACCAGGGTTTTGATTCAGAAGTAATAGCAGTTAAAGCAAGGGGTGGAGAATCATCAGAAGTTCGTCCCCAGTTATATTGTTTATCAACTTGAGAAACTATAGCTGTTGGAGACTTGGATGAAGAGGCATTTTTTTTTTAACATTCACGAGCAAAATGTCCGAAATTAGAACATTTGAAGCATTTGGCTTTTGATTTATCTATTCCAACCTTGCTATCTGGATTTAAACTATGAAATCCTGTCTTCTTTTTGAATCTTTTAACACTTTGAGCTAACATTTCCAATTGCCAATTTATATCCATTTGCTCAAGATTATCAGGATCAATCTGATCAAAATCTTCTTCAATCAGATTAGATGTTGTCAAACCACCATTCAACAATCCATAATATGAAGATAACAAGGCTGAGATTAATGCCAAGTGCTCATCCGGTGTTTTTGCTGAATATGAAGTCGGACTTGAATGATTTGGAATAGTGAAGTTACATCCTCTTGATGAATTTCCAGAATTTCCTAAACCATGACCAGCAACAAAAGCTGTTTGAGGTGGATTTTAATGAATCAACACCAAATGATTTAGACTTTGCATTGATACTTGCAGAATTTTGACCATGATACACTTCAGGATTTTGGAATTGAGCAGTTGACTTGTTTTATGTCATCATTTCCATCTCTCTAGCATGAAGCTTTCCGGTCAAATCATGAAATGATAATGTAGAATATACTTTATCATGAGTAAGCAATAATACATAGTTTTCCCACTTTTCCGGTAATGCTTCCATCAATTTCTCTTTCAATTCCTCCTCGGTCTTTTCAATTTTAACCACTTTCATCTCACTAATCAGATGTGAAAACCATGAAACAAGAGCAGAAATATTTTCTTTTTCATAATGTTGAAAATTTTCAAATTCCTTGTTCAACACTTTTCGTCTACTCTTCTTATATTGGTCATTACCTTCACATCGAGCAGATAAAGCATCCCACAACTGTTTATCTTTCTTGCAAGTGCTGAATTGATGCAACAACTCGGTAGGTAAAGCCATGGTAAGATAACCATAAACTTTTTGTTCAAGCTCATAACTTTTTCTTTTATCCTTATCAAAATCTTGAATTTCTTTATACTCTCCATCTGCAGTTGGACGTACATACAACTTTTGAATTGGAATCCATAAATCAATATCGTTTGTGCTGATGTATGCAGAAAAACGTTGCTTCCAATTTTGATAATCTTCCAACTTTAACAGCTTAGGAACTTTCTGACTTGTTCTTATTTCATTATCAAAATTTAGCATAGCTTGTACCGTGCTTTGCATAGCTGCAAACGCTTGAAAATCAGATATATTTCACCGAAAATGATACTTCAAAACTTCAAACTCAAAAACGAAGGTGTTAGAATTTGATTTTGAAAATCAACTTTGAACGAACAATGTAGAGCTCGTCGAGACGATCGATTTGAGTACTTATGGCTCTCGTAGCGATTTACAATGCAAAAGTTATGGCCCTTTGAAGACACTGCCAGCAGACCAGATTTCAGCGGACCAAATTTGTACTCAACGGACCAGTTCCGAACCAAATTAACTAGCGGACCAGATTTGTACCTGCGGACCAGACACGGACCATATTTTCTCAGCGGACCAGATTTGGTACGGCGGACCAAAATGGTACGGCGGACCAAAAATAACTGCCACGGACCAACTTGAAGATTGCCTAGCGGACCAACAGCGGACCACTAGCGGACCAAATGTTCTTGAGGTGACCAAAAACGTACCACGCTGATTTTGACGGATTTTTGCGAATTTTGATAATTTGGACTTGAATTTGCTTCAGAAAGGTGCGAAAAGTCACTAGGAACACTCAGAAATCATTTTTTACCTCGAAAACACTCGGAATTGGAAGAATTTGATGAAAAATGAAGAAAACCCACACTTTCTCACTCTAAAAATCCGAATATTGATGAAAAACACAGCAGTTGAGCAACAAAATGCTCTGATACCACTTGTAAAACCGACAACGATCTTACTACTGTGTGTATCAATCAATCATAGTAAACATGGATGTAAATAAGAGATTTGTATTGAATCACTAGAAGATTACAATGAACTTTCTCTAGTTTCTCTCTCTATCACACACACACAGAAAGTGTAGAAGGACAGAAGAGTTAAGCAACTCATTCCAACACAACCTATTTATACTAAGTGATTAACAGGCTGCGTACCAAATGGTACGGGCGTACCATTTGGTCCGGCGGACCATTTGGTCCGGTGCCAATGATATTGTCACTAAAACTCATACTAAGACATGCTTACATAGATACAATACACGAGACACATCATAGCATAGAGATATGCTCTAACAAAATCGAGGGACGTTCTCAACTGCTTCTTTCATAAAAGATATACCTAATTAGATCTTCACAAGAAACAAGAGAAATAAGCAATAATTTGAATAGATAACATATATATATAAAAGAGTTGAGTTCAAAAGAGCGGCACAAGCGACGAAGCAATGCATCTTCCAGGATGATGAACTATTGACATGATTTAAGGCTTCCCATACAAAACAGGCTTCAGAATCCAGATTAAATTCACCAAAATCGGTATGTGTTTATTATTTCGAAAAAAGCAAAACCACCATTACCTCCCTTTTGCTGTCCACCACCACTCAAACAACAATTTCTTATGTCATGTAGGATAATTTGTCAAAATCACATGTTTATTATATATATTTAGCATGGTTTCAACCCGTTTGACTTTCAACTCTTGGATTCACTCAATCTATTTGACTTACAAAAACATAACCCAATGCAACCCATTTTTTCATATGTTTCGCTTAGTTTCAACCCCTTTGACCCATTAAATATCAAAACATATAAAGTGATCACATTCTTGAAATTCAGAAACAGGTTAACATGCTAAAAAAACTAACTACTTCATACTTGTATTTACCTGACTTTGACTTTGTTCAAGAGTCGGTTCTTTTGAGTTCCATAATTGCTCCTGCTCCAAGTTGCTTTTTTCTTGACCTGATCCAAATAAGTAATACAATTCTAAACCACAATAGTTCACCCCAAAACAAATAACTGACAAATGAGAGAGCCTTTGATCATCTCTCTCAAGCTCACTATACCATGAATTTGCAAAAATATAAAACAAGGATGCCTACCCCATATGTCTGCCACCTCCTGCATTTTTCTTCCATGATCCAATCATAGCTTGTACGACCACAATAGCAATTGAACAATTGAATTTGGATCTGTCCATAATTCTCCTTAAAAGGCAACAACAAATTGAGCAAAAGGTGAGTCATCATCCCTCATACAAACGGATGACCTGTCGTTGGGGTCATGCAAAAAGTAACCTAACTTTACCTATAGACAGGGTAAGTCGGGTGTCGAATCCACGAGGAGCATGTGGTTAGATTTGCAGGTTTGTTTGATTATTAATACTAAACTTAATTTAAAATTGAAATTCAACTTGATTTGATTAAAAATAAAAACAAGGCAGCCCCTACAGGTTTCAGGTTCTAGGTTAACACAAAATTCAGTTAATTAATTGGGAACCACATAGACATAGTTCTGGAAATTAGTTAAAGTAGTAATCAAAACAGATTTTTGTCATTAAACCATGTCAATCACCTAAATTGTAAGTGTCAATTCAACCCCCTTTAGTCACCCAACCTGCTCTAGGTTTTGTCATCAACCGAACGTAATTGTAAAGAGAGGACTTAAAACACATACATATTATTTAAATTAACTAATGCATCAATCAAATTTAAATGCTTGTCATCACAGATAAAATAAGATCCAATACATAAACCAAACTGAATTAAGTGTAAGACCTATATGAACCATCCATCTGGAGGAAACTACTAAAGATTTAGCTAATCATAACGAATAGATCAAACACTGTCACTATATGACTCATCGCTAAATATTCAATCACACCGACAAAAATTAATAATAAACTGAATAAAAACAAACCAAACTTGATCCCTTCCTTGAACACTCGAACCAGCGATACTCGAATTACGTGCACAGCCAAAGAGGCTACTGCCTTCCAGCCGTCCGTAACCCTTTTTGTTGCTTCGTGCGTAAGAAGCAGCAAGCTGCCGTCGAACCCCTTGGAATTGTTGATATCTCCCTTTTTAAACTACACAATTGTGGTTCCTCTTTTTCTTTCAACCCAAACCCACGTAAGCACTTGAAGCATGAAGCATGAAGCATGGAGCCCATATCCATATTTTATTATATTAGACTTCTTTGGCCCATGTGCATCTCAATATCCTTTTAATTCTTGTCACCAATTTAAATTTTTACTATACGAAGCAGTTAATTTGCACATGCCTTTGACCCACATGACTTGGTAAACTAAGCCTAAATTTGTAATATGCGATGCTATTCACGAATCTCTGCATACATCAAGTGAAATTGACTATTTAGAATATTCATTAACAAAAACAAATATAATAAATAAATAAACAAACAAACAAACGACATGTAATAAGTTATAATAAAATACGTTTGTTGGTTCACACCATTCAAGCTCATTTTCTTTTCAACACACTAATTATTCAAAACCCGTTAAACTATCAAATTTATAACTTTTTAGCACCCATCCATAGGAAACACAACCCACAGGAAATATGATGAGAGTTAATATACTATAACTAATAATAATAGAGAATTAAATATATAAAAGCGTTACAAAATATTCTCTCATCACATCCCCACACTTATCTTTTTCCGTCTCGGAAAAACTGCCATGGAATCATAATCGGAAAATCAATCTCAAACTCATTTAACTTTTTAATTTATCAACCATTCTCATTCCACATTCCAAAATGTAATCATATATACTAATTGCAATCGCCGATATTTCTATCCGACTAAACCCAACCACTGACCTTTGAGCCCCCAAGGTGTTTACATAAATTACCCAACATTTGTATTAACACGCCAATGTGCCCCACATTCAGAAAATTCTAGCTCAATCTAATCCCAACTCATATTCGATCAAAGTAAAGGGTAATAAAGATGTATTATTTATATTTTCCCCACCCTAGTTAAACTAGATACTCATATATCCCAAGAATGATGAATTTGAATGGATAATGAAATTGCTTGAGCATTTATTTGTCTACTATTTTTTTCCTTTTTTTTCTTTTCTTTTTCTCCTTTTTTTTCATTTTTCATTCATTTTTTTTTATAGTTGGTTAATTTTAAGTATGATTACCAACGGACATCATCAGAGGCATTCTTTCACAAGGTCTTACCCCCGAAATCATACGTGAGTGTTTTGCCCGCAATATCCAGAACATCATTAGAGGCACTTACCACGGGATACTATCCTTAGTTCGTACGTGAGTATTTTGTCCCTTCACTCTAATTCATTAACCAATTTATTACCTAATATGCTCAAATATGGAAAAGATGGGGCGCCGTTATTTCTCGGATTTGCTTTCGCAAAAAGATCATAACGTGCCAGGAATTCTGAGGATATATAAGTCTCTAATCTAAAAAGGTCTTTTTCCTCCTAATCATCAGTTTCAATCTCACTCTAACTCCTAAAATGGGAACCCACTGGCAAACTAATTTAATTACATATTTATACACAAATAAACACCAAGGGATAATTAAGCTTTATTAAATCAGTTGGGCCTATCGACACATCACAAATTAGATATATTTTCCATACTTTCTTTTCCTACCACTTTCCCTATCTTTCTTGATTTATATCTTAATTTTTATTCTGAAAATCGACTCCCAATTGTACTATCATTTTCCATGTACCGGCAATTTTTCAAAAACAGATTTGACTCAAACACTTAAAACTAAAAATGACTCAAAAATTGCAAAATATTTTTGGATTTTTTATGTTTTCAATTTTTTTTTTGTTTTTTTTAAACACACACAAAAATAAACTCACGAAACGCGTTATTCCCCTCCCCACACTTGAGTTCCACATTGCCCTCAATGTGAACAAAGAAACAACAAAAATAAATAAGAATAAAAAACAAAAAACAGTTGCAAAAGTAAAGACACAAGAGTATGGAAAGAGTACATCGACCTGATTATAGCTGAACTTGTTGAAATAGCAGGCGCTCCCGCAACTCCTCCCCACACTTGAACTCTACCAAGCAAACTGCAAAACTACAAACACACTAAAAAACAAATTAAATGTAAATAATAAAAAAAATCCAAAACTCACTTTCGTAGGAATCACGGTTGCATTTAGCGTATGCAACAAGCCTTTTAAACCCCTCGGTAGCCCGAGTGGACGAGTGAAGTCTCGTGAGGGTTTCTAGTGAACACACCCACAAAGTTCTCGGGTTGCCTCCCGGAAGCGCTAAGTTTTAAGGTCTTCAGCCAGACCCGTTACCGCATATGACGCTCATGGTGGACGTGTAGGGTGGTAGTATCCTTCTGCTCCTAGACTTGTTCTTCTATCATACACCTCCTCCCATACTTGATCATACCAAGCGGCAGTTGCTTTTTCAAGATCAAATTCCACCAATTTATTGACTTTTTTCCTTCTTCTTTTCCTCGACATCTTCTCTTTATCTTGAGATCTACTTTCCTTCTTCTCATTCAACCTGTCAATCATAAAACATTCTTTGATGACCTGTCGTTGGGGTCATGCAAAAATTAACCTAACTTTACCTATAGACAGGGTAAGTCGGGTGTCGAATCCACGAGGAGCATGTGGTTAGATTTGCAGGTTTGTTTTATTATTATACTAAACTTAATTTAAAATTGAAATTCAACTTGATTTGATTAAAAATAAAAACAAGGCAGCCCCTCCAGGTTTCAGGTTCTAGGTTAACACAAAATTCAGTTAATTAATTGGGAACCACATAGACATAGTTCTGGAAATTAGTTAAAGTAGTAATCAAAACAGATTTTTGTCATCAAACCATGTCAATCACCTAAATTGTAAGTGTCAATTCAACCCCCTTTAGTCACCCAACCCGCTCTAGGTTTTGTCATCAACCGAACGTAATTGTAAAGAGAGGACTTAAAACACATACATATTATTTAAATTAACTAATGCATCAATCAAATTTAAATGCTTGTCATCACAGATAAAATAAGATCCAATACATAAACCAAACTGAATTAAGTGTAAGACCTATATGAACCATCCATCTGGAGGAAACTACTAAAGATTTAGCTAATCATAACGAATAGATCAAACACTGTCACTATATTACTCATCGCTAAATATTCAATCACGCCGACAAAAATTAATAATAAACTGAATAAAAACAAACCAAACTTGATCCCTTCCTTGAACACTCGAACCAGCGATACTCGAATTACGTGCACAGCCAAAGATGCTACTGCCTTCCAGCCGTCCGTAACCCTTTTTGTTGCTTCGTGCGTAAGCAGCAGCAAGCTGCCGTCGAACCCCTTGGAATTGTTGATATCTCCCTTTTTAAACTACACAATTGTGGTTCCTCTTTTTCTTTCAACCCAAACCCACGTAAGCACTTGAAGCATGAAGCATGAAGCATGGAGCCCATATCCATATTTTATTATATTAGACTTCTTTGGCCCATGTGCATCTCAATATCCTTTTAATTCTTGTCACCAAATTTGAATTTTTACTATACGAAGCAGTTAATTTGCACATGCCTTTGACCCACATGACTTGGTAAACTAAGCCTAAATTTGTAATATGCGATGCTATTCACGAATCTCTGCATATATCAAGTGAAATTGACTATTTAGAATATTCATTAACAAAAACAAATATAATAAATAAATAAACAAACAAACAAACGACATGTAATAAGTTATAATAAAATACGTTTGTTGGTTCACACCATTCAAGCTCATTTTCTTTTCAACACACTAATTATTCAAAACCCGTTAAACCATCAAATTTATAACTTTTTAGCACCCATCCATAGGAAACACAACCCACAGGAAATATGATGAGAGTTAATATACTATAACTAATAATAATAGAGAATTAAATATATAAAAGCGTTACAAAATATTCTCTCATCACAAACCTGATTATCTTTTCAGTAACATCAAATATATCGTTTCTTAGCCAGTAGTAAGTACAGTTCCAGTCTTGGGGGATTAAACGATTAGTGCCAAGTTGCCAACAACATCATCTTGCCAAGAACTCCTCTTTTATTCTATATCGGCCCTGTTTACTGTTTTTAACCTGAATTTGTGATATGCATTACCAGACTACAATATCTAAAAAAAATGGTACAACATTAAGAAAATTAGGAAAAATCTTACCAAGTATCAACCTTTATAGTATGCAAATTTAGTAAGAAAACTAAAAGTAATTCAGCCCCAAACAGTTTGTCAAATATATATTATTATTTTGAATCTCAAAACTGTAATAATCATAACAAACCTAGATAATGGAAAATCGATGTTTCATTATCATCTTTAACAAAACCGTAATAATCCGAACCTACAAAAGTCAACTAATAGATGTATCAGATTTTGAGATAAATCACACAAATCATATATTCACTATAAATAAATAAAAAAAACAAACCCCATCAACATATAAAAAGAATGTAATGAATACGCAAACTATGTAAATGTAACATATAAAATGATTAAAAATAAAAATGAATGCGTGAGCAGTAACAAAAGTATGAGTACCTCGCTTAGAATCAGAACATCATTCTTTGAAGCTTGACATGCCACAAACTCATTGCTCATAAGATTCATTTTGTCCCCTGGTAGGTAAAAATAGGTTACAATTGTATCATAAACACCCTAAATCACCTAAGAAAACCAAAATGCTAACTATAGAAACACTAAGAGATAGAGATAGATAATAAAATTCATATGAAAGGAGAAAAAGAAAAGGAGTTCCCTGAAATTGTTATCGAGGTTGTGCGAATCAAACTATGCCGTAATTTTTAGAAACAGAAAATGAAGAAATCAAAAAAATATCAGATGAGAAATCGTACCACAATCTCGCACCGAGAATCAATCGAACAGAAACCCATGATGCGATCTTCTTCAGGGTAGAGAAAGTTGTTGGATTCAACCATCATCATTCTAGATTCAGCCATAACAAGCTTTAACAATATATAAATCAGTTAAACCCTGATTAGAAAGGAAAAACGAAATTCGAGGATGGGTAGCAATTACTTTCACCTGTCGAAGAAAATCACCAGCCTCTGAGTGGAGGACAACCTAGATGTCTTTGTTGGAGAAGGAAGTCATGGAAACCACTGCCTCTACCGGCTATCGTCTTTTTAGGGTTTAATCAAACATACTAACCTGGTTCACGGATACGGTTTCTTAAATCTTCAATCTTTGGTTGACGGTAATCTACAGAAGATGTGGGTTTTCGCTGATTATGCAGATGAAGGGGTCGATTAAGGACTATTGGAGATCGTAGTTACTTAAATTTGAGAGGGATCTGGGATGAACTTGATAGGATGGAAATTTGAGAGGATTTGTTTCCAAAATCGTGTGTCTGCAATACTCAGTGTTCCAGATTCATTTTGAACTAGGACTGTAATTTAGAGGAAGCATCTACCGTTAATTGATCACACTCATACTTGAATGCTCGTTACGTGATTGATTGCTTACACAAGACTCATTCTTGCTACTTGACTTAACTTTTTATCTGGAACTTTGCTATGCAACCTAAGGTGAGTTTCACGGGGCCATTTTACTATTTTAAATCCTGTTGGGGGAGATTAACATGCATAAATTACACAACTGAGATAATTAGACTTTTATATATCACTTGAAGTACTTGTAGCACACTCATACAACAAAGTCCTTCTTATGGTACCATTAGTATTAATGACGATAGCGGGAAATATATTGTAGTACTACTGGGTCTGACAAACCCCACCTTGGTCAGTCGCTCTGGCACGATTGGATATCGAATGGGTGTTATATTCGTCCTAAACACAACAAGGCAAACTATAAACAACTGTTAGCTTCGGTGACCATCAACTTGCAAAGTTTCATGTATATAGCCTAGCTAGCTATTTGATATATATTAGTGATTATGCTCTTACAACTTGATGTTATTGAACGGTAAATCTTAAACTGAACTTGAAATGTTACTGAACTGAAAAACCTGTGAACTCACCAACCTTTGTGTTGACACTTTAGCATGTTATTTCTTAGGTCGTTAAACTGGATTGATTGCCATGAGCTAGGATGCACCACTTATGGATTTTGATTATCATGCATGCATATTAGACTTTAAAACTTTTCAAACTGATTATCTTTTGGTTTGCGCATGTTTTGGCGCCTGAACATTTATTACAACTTTTGTCGTTTACGCTTCTGCATTTCAAAACACATTTACTTTGGTTTGACATTTACATTGCATATAGACTGCTCGTATGACTAATGTGTTCAATCCTGGTTTGTCACGCTCGCTGCGGCGCGTTGTCACGCTCGCTGCGGCGCGTTGTCACGCATGAGATTTTTGAGGGTGTGATAGATTGGTATCAGAGCCATTGGTTATAGTGAACTAGGTTTGCATTAGTGGACCGACTATAGCCTTAGTTACACCTTAGTCATACACTCGGACACACACACTAGAATTTGACTATTTGACTATGTGTTACTTGTACTTATATATGTATATATATGGTATATATGCAGACATGGCTGGATGGATATCCGCTTCCCTATTATCCTCATCATCATCATCCCTATCCGTCACCAGTAGGCGGGTTACTTCGGGTCCTACTACCCCAACTCATGGTAATCGGAGAATAACATCTGAGGGTCACGTATATGGAGTACCAATTGTCGTTCATGGAAGGGATAATGGCAACTGGAACTGGTATGAGTCACTTATGGCTAGTTGGGTTCATCTGGAACAAGTGCCACCTACTTCAACAGAGCCGTCGTCAACTAGGTTCTTTCTACCCGAACTGCCATATGCCATTGAACGAGTCATCGCGGCAATGGTCTCTATGTTTGACCGCGCGCTCAAGGACATTAGGAGGCTATTTTGTATGGTCGCAGAGCTGCAAGAAAATGGGGCTAGCACTATTCAGAAAATTGCCACCCTTGAGGAAACCTTGGAGGGGACTAATTAGCGTCAGACCGAGCATCAAGTGACACTAAGCGACACGTACTATTAGGTGAGTCATCTCACAGAGCTTGTTCAGGCACTCACGGCTCGTGTTGCTGAGCTTGAGTTGGCTAGGGATGCTGAGCCTCTGGCAGAACCGGTTGAAGAACCTATTGTGGAGGATCCCGAGGAAGAACCAGAAGAGGATCCTGAGGAAGAACCGGAAGAGGATCCCGAGGAAGAACCAGAAGAGGAGATACCTGATGCATCCAGTGATCATGATAGCTCCTGAGTAGTTTGTTTTCACTTTTGTTTTGGTTGGTTGTTTGTTTTATCGGGAGGATGTTCCCAAGACTATGCATTTTGAATTTTGAATTTCTGTTGGATAATTTGTGAACGAGTTGCATTTTATTTGAAATGGGATTTACTATTTAATATGTGATTGTCTCTTGTGAAGTGATTTATTACTTGTGTGATTGTGGTTGTGATTCATGTTATATCTTATCCTCATTTTTGGTAATTGTGAATTGAAGATAATGGCAGACGGAAATGCACCAAACATGACACCGGCTGAATTAGCTGCACTAATCAACCAACATGTGGCTGCTGCCTTGGCGGCACATGCTCAAGGTGCAGGCAATGCAGGGCCACCCCAAGGTAATACAAAATTTGTGTTTTGTTGTTTGATCTGATCATGCGTTTTGGTAATCTGTGATTGAATGGTTGTATGAATGTATGTACAGGCAATGCTACATTTAAAACTTTGATGGATTGTAAGCCTAATCAGTTCAAAGGAACTGAGGGAGTTGTTAGCCTACTCCACTGGATTGAAAAAGTGGAATCTGCATTCGAAATGTGCAACTGTCCTGAGGCTAGCAAAGTGAAACGGGTACTTTGGAAGGACCGGCTCTCATCTGGTGGAAGACTGAGGTGCAGATGTTGGGGATTGAAGAAGCTAATGCCATGCCTTGGGCCGAGTTTAAAGAGTTGCTACAAGAAGAGTATTGTTCACGGGACGAGATCCAGAAATTGGAAACTGAGCTGTATAATCTCAAGATGGAGGGGTCTGAAATTGAAGCTTACACTACTTGCTCAAATTCCCTTGCGAATTTGTGCCCTAGAATCGCCACACCTGCTTACCGAAGAATCGAGCTGTATATCAAGGGTTTAGTGCCTCAAATCCAGGGAATTGTGACTGCCTTAAACCCTGTGACCATTCGTGATGTTGTAAGGATTGCTAATAGGCTCACGAATCAAGCAGTTGATCAAGGAGTCTTACCTCCTAGAAAAGGAACTTCTGGAGCCTCGGACAACAAAAGAAAGTGGGATAATTCTGGGAATCAGTCTGGAAACAAGTCTTCCAACCAACAGAACCATCAAAACCAGAATCGCAAGTTTGATAATTCTAGGAATTTCTCCTCGAATAACAAGAAGCAGAACAATCAAGGTCGAGGCGGCCAAGGAGGATCATCGTACATGGGAAATTCCCCACGTTGTAACAAGTGTGCACTACTAGAAACAGGGCCTTCCTTGACACGCGAACAATGACACACGGTCCATTCTTGACGCGCAAAAAAGCGTGTCATAAAAAACCTATCAAGAATAAAAAAATCATTAGGATAGATGACGCGCATTTTTGCGTGTCATAAATATCTGTCATAATTATAAAAAAAAACACGGAGGACACTTTATTTTGCGCGTCAAGAAAATCCGTCGCTTTTTAATTTTTCCCGCCCAAAAAGCCCGCCCAGTATTTAGCCCTAATTTTTCCCCAAAACACCCGCTCTCTCTCAAACACCCAGTACGAACGAGGGTCGCCTCTCCACCGAGTCCCTGCAACAATTTCGCCTCTCCACTGAGCCCTAATTCTCTCGGAAGGAAATCCTCTCCCTCTTCCGATCGTTTCTACGTTCCGCCCGCACGTTCTCCGATTACAACATCAGGGAGTACACAAAGCGGCGTGCAATCGACGCTTTTCACCACAACAAGACTCTATCAAACCCTTCCTCCGTCTCCGCCGCCTTCTCCGACGGAAAGTATCACCTACACTCAAAAGCATCATGGACATCAACTATTGATCCATGGTATTATTATTTATCTATGTTCTGTTGCTAGGGTTTTAAAATCACTTCATTTTTCAGAGTTAATATTGTGCTTAAAACGATTCTTCATTTTTCACAATAAGTTGTTTATGAAGCATTGATATAATACGCTGAATGGAATCTGAGGTCTAAAATTGGAATTGAATTCTTGTACTATCATGTATGTTGATAGTTTTCCATTCACGATTCATCATATAACTTTCATCTGTTATTGACAAATTACAATATTTTGTTGAGTAGATGGTTTTTGATATTTGGACAAAGCAAATGTTTGCACATATGCACATTTTTTGTATGTATGCACATATGTAGATGTGCATATGTGCATACATACAAAAAATGTGAAATAAACAACAAAACAAACAATATGTTATACAAGATGTTAGAATCTGTTAATTTACAGTAAAGTAATATGTAAAACTCAACCACCAAAAGTATTAACAATGGCAACAAACCATATATAACTATTTTTCATATTCAAGCATCTATTAAACTTCATATGATTAGCTTTAGGATTCCATCCATTGAGAGGGTGGGGGACTTGTTTTTGTCTTCTCAGGACCTGCAAGTTTGAATACCATCCCACATCAACACATAATCGTTCGGCAGCACACGTTAAGGCAACAAGCTGACCTTTCGCAACAAAATTACCAATTTACCCTTTCTTATCAATATGGATGCTAATCATTTCCAATTTTCCTAGTTTTGTTTCTAATCAAGGGTATTCAAAGAATACTGATATTATAATAGTCTATGATATATTCAAAATGTAAATGTGATGGTACCATTAATTCCACGCATCTCGACTTCGCGTAGTTCTTGGACAAGGGCACAGCAGCAGCACATGACATGAGAGAGAAAGTCATCACACCACCCACCCTGTCAAACCAGGTATATCAAAGTCCCAAAAGTGAATTTATTATATAGACACTAATTATTTATATATATCATATGGATAAGTTATTGAAAAGGTACCGTGATATTGAGGGTCTTCCTAAGCTTCCTCCTAACGCAACAAGTATAGCAACAACATGATAATATTAACGAGTAAGCCATCAGCTCATTGCAGGCCTCTCCAGAAGCTGATTGATACAAAAATAAAAATAAACAACCAACAATAGTTATGTGCAAGTCAGTCTCCAGTACATCATTACGAAGAATAAGAAACATTCAATAAGAAGTGAAACTATAAGCAGAAACATAAAGATATGGTCGTAATGAACAAGTAAAACATCTAACATTTTATTCTTGAAATGCGTTAAGAATCTTACTCATTTGCTTGTTTGTTGCAACACTCGCGATCTTTGAAAACGTGCCACAAGGAAAAAAGAAAGTCTTTATGCCTGCACAAATAGAGACAACCTACTTCAAGTATATTACTCTAGAGATAGTGAGATTCTATAGTGTTCGCGGCCCGGTTCCACCACTTTCGACGAAAATTCCGACTAAAACAGTTTGGTTTGGTGGTTTGGGTAATCAGTTTTTCTAAAGGAAAGTTAATCGTTAGCTTGTTTTAATTTTTTCAAATGATAAGGATGGTTCAAAAATATTATACAAATGTATAACTACATATTTCAAGTACGAAAAAATATATATATTATGAAGGTAATGGCCAGTTCCAGGTTCCAAACGTGAACCAAACCATATAAGAATGATTCTGGATAGCTAGCTCCAAGCCTCCAAGTCCAAATATTACAACAATTTTTTTTATTTTAGCAGAAAAATGAAAGTGCAGTTGACACTTAACAAACACATGGTGAAAAAGAATAGAAAGGGAGAAAGTCAGGTCTGCTTTGAGAGTGAAAAACAATAGTTATATATTATAAGTTACTACATAGTAAAGAACATACACATCTTAGGCTCTGAACAACAGCCAAGTAGATCTGAATGCCATTCTCCATGCCCATATGATCCTCTAGCAGAGGCCAAATCTTGTCCATATGAAGCCGAAGATGTACTTCTGCGAGACCATTTACAGGTACAGAACATACGAAAATGAGGCCTATAAAGCTTGAACATTATAATCTGGTACATAAGCAACCCATAATACTTATTTGTATATTTAAGTTGAGGTATACAAGTGTCTAAAAGTCCTACATGGCTACATCAATTCTATATATTGGATTTCATCTTAGAATCACAATGTCGCAACTCTCATGAGTGCCCCATATGATATTAGAGCTACTACATCCATAGACTAAATTACTCAACACACCCTCTCCTATATAAGAGGTGGAAAGATGCGTTGAGATGTGCATTTTCAACTATGGGTCGAGAGACGGGCCAGGTTGGATAAGGTTGGCCTGCAAATACTTTGTTGCCCATTTATTTTTAAAAACTATAAAGATTAGCATGTTAACTATGATCACAATTCACACAAACAATATTATTGTAGCAATAATCTGAATTTTCAATAAAACGATTTACTATCAGAAGCAGACTTTAGCTTGAGGTGAAAACTAGCAGAATAGCAGATGGATCAAAAATGCCATCATCTCACATAACCTAGCTTGAGGTGAAAATTGATTCTACATGCTTCATTCACAAAATGAGGATTTAAATCCAAGAGTTAAACCAGTAGCACAACACATCACTCATGATAGAAGTGGACAAACAGAACCCTAAGTACAATAGGCAAAACTGAATTTGCACACTTTCACCTCATGTAAAAGATCTTTACACAAAGTTCCTCATATAACTTGTATAGGATGTGCCCTCATACATACCTCATACATGTCGCCGCAGCTGTGCACTATTTAGCAATACGAAAATCATTGCTGAGTTTCAAAAGATAAATTTCAAGTCGATATGTATAAGAGTATACTAACCTTGAAGTTGAGTGTGTCTTCTTATTTGAATTGCTCTCTTCTTGAACTTCTTTATTGCTGCTAACATCAGAATAGTGAGGCTCTGACTTCCTAGAAATCTTCTTCAGTGAATCCTGCTCATGTTGAGATTTTGAAGCAACGACTTGAGTGACCTCAATCAGATGTTGTATTACTTCACATTGGCCCACATCTAAATTAGCTTGTGATCGCTGTAATTCCAAATGAAGCTTTTCATTTTCTTTTTGGATAACCTCCTTGAAAGGTAAGTTCGGGTAGCTACATGAAAGCGTTTTCTTCAAAATAACAGTATCGGCATGTGACGGATCAGGCTTCATAATAACATCTTGCACCTTTCTGTCTTCATCATCCAAAACGTATTCATGCTGGTCCCTTCCAATGTAATCCAATCTTTCCTGCTCAAACAAATTTTATTTATAAAAAGGAGGAGAAAAATAGAATAAGGAAATTTACAAAGTAGGAATAGCATAGTAATTTATGTCACTGTTCTACTAAAATCATTCAAACTATATAATCAGCAAATCATTTAACTTGTAGTAGTCCCCAAGGGGACGTCCTTATGGTAAAGTGGTGTATCCCCAACAGGCCAACCAAAAGGTTGTGGGTTAAGTGCTGGTTGTAAAAAAAAAAAAGTTAACTTGCAGTAACCAACTTTCATCTTATTTAGCTAACCATTTTTTATGCCGGAAACAACCATCAATGTTTCAAAACTTATAATCCAAAGTAACAAACTTACAATTGAAGATACTTTGTGTCGGTTATAGGTTAAAATGATGATACATCACGTGGAACTTAATGTGTCAGTAAATATTCACCATGCAATCGTTTTCTGACATGGCGCACTGGCACCTGAAAATCGATTATCTTAGGTAATTACGGTCATTAAAAATATTTGAAATGATAATGGTTTTTTCCAGCCTATAGTATGTTAATTACTCAAAACATTTATCAGACCAAAGCGGGTCAACCTTTTAATGCAATTAGCCCTCAGAAAACTAATAACCAAACTATACTACTACTACATGGTAAAAAGCTAATAATAATTTAAAAAAAAAATTAAAGTAGAACAAGATCAAGTTTGTACCCTGACTCGAGCATTATCCACAAGAGTAATGAGCGGAATAATTTTCAAGTAGCGGTCAATCTCATTCTGAGCTCTTCTAAATTGGTAAACGATGTTCCATCCCATGGCAAGTAGGTAAAAATAGCTTCGATCTTGACAACTATTGACCAAAATGTAGGACCTCCTCAGTGCATCCTCAAGATACTCCAAGGGTTCACGAGTCTCTGGATACTTTTTAAGCTCACTAATCTTAAGTTGCTGTAAAAGATTTCCAATCAACTTCAAATGCATTGCAAATTGCTTGCAGTTTTTCTTGTGCAAACGGGCCGTGTTAGCTGCCTGCACAATCATCCCTATCAGCTTCACAGCATCCAGCCCTGTTAGCTGGGCCATATTTGCCAAGTCTCCAAAATGATCCCATGCAGCAGCCATTTTTCACCCTCCTTTGAACTAGTCCCCCAAAACCTAGATTTATTGGCTTATTATCTATGTGAAATTAGTAGACCCCATCTCAAATTGACCAATTTTACTGATAACACACAACCTTTTGCTCACTATACACCTACTTCAATCCTTTTTTCCAAGATTCTCAAACAATCAATCAGCTCCCTAGATTCAATCAATTGTAGGAATGTTCTATGGAATTGAATTCAAAGATCCTGAACAAAAAAATATTGTAAAACACTAAAATTAATCATTGTTTAATAGTAAAAGAATTAAAATAATGAGAAGAAAATCAGTCACATAAGATCTCAAAGATTCTCTGTTGAAGCTTTCACTTTTTTTCTCTGATAAAAGCTAAAGCTTACCAAAGGGAAAATAGTCAAAATAGTAGAACATATTTGTTGACTCAAAGTCTTCTACCAGAAGAAACTCTTCAAACTAAAGTCAAAATTAAAACAAAAATTCCAAGTCATGATTAGAAAAACTGGTCAAATTCACATTCACTTGAACTTGACCTTCAAATCAGAGATTTACTTCTGAAGAAACACATACGTACATATTTCTCCGAATTCACCCGAAAATTTGAATCGAAACAGTATATCAACCGGAATATTTTCAATGCGAATTATGTAAATTTACCTTTGGTGGTTCCGGTTTTTAGGGTTTCATGATGAATCAGCAAACTTTATCTGCTGGATGCAATGCATGTAATTATAGGGTGAGAATTGAAGAACACACAGCTGCCATACATTTCTTTGCTGGATAAATTAATGCAAAAGCAGACGAATTTGGTGTTCGTCGTCCTGTGATTGATTTGAAGGAATTTTGGATGATATTAAACTCCTTCTCTCTCTCACACACACACACTTTCTCTCTCTAGAACTCTTTGGAAGTTGGTTTCGGTGTTATTTGTCTGCGCATTGTTCAGTGTGAGAGAGTGGAGAAATAGTGCCAGAGAAGCAAAGGTGTGCGTGCCATAGTGCGTGTGTGTTCAACTATTTTTCGAAATTGCATTCATGACCCTGCTTTATATCCTAGATTGCATAACTGTTCACAAAATTTAATATATACACACAATCAACCCTCTATTTCTCATAAACTTAATATGTATCGGATAATACCAGATGATGTTCGTGCGATGTGATGGAGAACACAACACTCTAACATATATGTTAATAAAGGGGTTTGAAGATTTTTTTTGGAAAATTGGATTTAAATAATCCCACATTTTTCTTTTTTGCATCCAATAATCCCATATTTCCCTTTGGCATCCATTAATCCCACATTTACACTTCTTTATTTTTGTTGGGCCCTCCGTTAAAATAATTAACACCACTAACGGAAAAGTGATGTGGCGCTGACATGTCATTTTTTTTTCTTTTTTTTAATCCTAATCGGTATCTGATGTGGCATATGACCGGTACCCCTTTGCTTTAAAACCTCCTCCCCTGGAGTATCCACCGCCACCACCGTCTACGCCGTATCCACAGTCACGGCCACCTCTATAACCACCGCCGCTGCCGCCATAACCACCAACACCGCCATAACCTCCACCACTGCCATCACGCCTGCCATATCCACCGCCTCCACCACCATAACCACTGCCGTCACGTCTGCCTTCGCCGCCGCCACCACCGCTTCCACGAGACTGCGCCTCGTTCACGGTGATGTTATGACCGTCGAGGCTCTGGCCGTTCATCGCTTCAATCGCGTCTCTCATCAACTGCTCGTCCTTGAAAGTCACGAATCCAAATCCTCTAGATCTACCGGTCTCCCGATCGTTTATGATCTATCAACATAATCAACACAGAGCATAAAACATGTTAGATTCAATCAGAAACCTCATGTCGATCGATCGATCAAAGTAAAAGAACATAAAACCCTAAATCGATCGATCTCCGTCGCTAATAACACGAGAAACGTACCGTTTCAGGTAATAAAAGTAACAGTTAGTTAACAAACGAGATGAGAAATCAAGAATCAAATCATCAATCAATCAATCAATCAAAGTAACACAAAGAACACAGATCAGTGATCGGGCGTCGCTGGATTCAGATCTCCGATCTGTACTGTACACGGACCTTCGATTCCAGAATCTCGCCGTACTGAGAGAAGGCTTCTTCAAAAGATTGATCGGTGGTGGCCCAGGCGAGGCCGCCGACGAAACACCGGAATTCCACATCAGCAGACGCCATTGAAAACAGAGTTTTGGATCGCTGTATCGAAGAAAGGGGGAATGATGGAACCCTGGAGGGACGCGCGGGGGTTAAAGCAAAGGGGTAACAGTCATATGCCACATCAGATACCGATTAGGATTAAAAAAAAAGGAAAAAAATGACATGTCAGCGCCACGTCACTTTTCCGTTAGTGGTGTTAATTATTTTAACGGAGGGCCCAACAAAAATAAAGAAGTGTAAATGTGGGATTAATGGATGCCAAAGGAAAATGTGGGATTATTGGATGCAAAAAGGAAAAAGGTGGGATTATTTAAATCCAATTTTCCTTTTTTTTTAACGGTCAACTAAATACACCTTGAAACTAGCCTGGAAGCCATACTGGCAAAAGGCCGCCTACGGCGCGCCCAAGACCATTAGATAACTGGTTTCAGGGAAAACCACCTCCGCGAACGGCCGGGTGGAAAATATGTCGAGCTTGAGAATCGAACTTGCGATTTCTCAATCCCAAGTGCCTAGTCACTACCACATACCATGTGGCCAAATGACCGATGATGTTTGAAGAATTAATTGATGAAGTATTATATAGATTTTAATGTTTAATAAAAACTTATAAAATAAAATAGTATGCAATCATCTAAAATAGAGCAAAGTACATTTTACGTCCTTTAATAATTACCCAAAATTTATTTTTTTTGTCCTTCAACTAATGAACTAACAGAAAATGTCCTTTATATTCACAATTTGTTACATGTTTTCCAATACCCTAACGGACGTTAAATTTGCCTGTTAAGTCCAGTGCAAATGAGGGTGATTTAGTCTTTTTATTTAGCTTGGACCACTTTTGTAACTAAACTAGATGTTTCAACTCGCGCGTTGCCGCGGAGGCGATTCCATGTCTGTCGTTTTTGCTCTGTGTTGTCTTTTTTCCTAATCATGAATTATAATAACCAAAGCCTAGCTTGGAAATAAGTGTTAGCAGTTCTATTAAACTAATACCAATAGATAATTGAAGGTAATGTTTAAGGCTAAGTGTAGTGGATCCCCACTACGGATGGCCTAATAACTATATACAATGGGAAGCCTAACAAAAATATGAGAACATAACATTAGAAGTCATAGACACAGTTTAGCGGCTGCTGCTAATTAATGCAGTAACCAATGAGCCAATGATCACCACCATGCTAATAACAGAGATAAAAAAGATTATGGCTGCAGCAAATATATCCATTCCTCTGGTACTGTCTACATACATTAGCAACAAACTTTAAATAAAACTGCCTTTCAATTGTCTCGAGGTTGAATTTTAAGTTCTTAAATTACGAAGAGTAACTGAACATGCAGCAATAATTAAAGGTAACAGAAGCATAATATATCTTTGTAGCCATATATGGCACACAGGTTTTTTCTAACAAAACATTAACCATACAACTGTCCTTATTAGAAGGACTATACATATGCATATTGCATAACAAAGTTGAATAACAGCCAACAACATTAAACGAACCAACGAACAACAAAATTGAAGTAAAATTAAGCATTTAACTAAAAAAGAGGAATCAAAACTACATTCTTAGAAATTATTGAGCAGACTCACCTATGGCTAAGGTAACGACACACAGGCAGCCACCAACGAACTCTCTATATAGTTGTAGAGTCTTAAAGTGGGCAACTATCTAGTTACTCTTGGACCTCCAGGTCTCAAAGCCAGTGAAAAGAGAATGTTAAATCTAATTTAGGAGGTATACACATAAAATTAAAAATATTGAAATAAATAAAATTAAATTTGATATACAACAAATGTAGTCATACAACAAAGCAGCATATCATTAAGTGATTAAATGTAGCCATAAAACAACTACCATATCATAAAGTGATTAAATGTAGCCGAAATGAATGGTCTACCTGCAAATTTAGAGAAAGAGGATTAATTAGAGATTAAATAAAACGTGAAAAATGAAAGCCTCATCAAACCTTAGACTAAGGTGAAACATTTAATCGTCGTTTAATCACCGCTTATACATCCAAGTGTGGTAGTGAACACCTCTGAAACAACATTTTCACTATAATCAACTGAAGTTCAACATCATAACCTATGTATTCTGTACACAAAATATCTATGAATAACAAACAAAACTCAGAAGCTTAGAACCACAAATGTATGTAAACTGCAAGTTCTAAAATGATGTTCACAGAAACAATGATGTTGTAACTCATACCTTGATAATCGCCTCATATCTACAACAACAAACCACATAACGGATTAACGGGATTGTTAAAAGAACAACCGTGAATCAAAAAAGAAATTCCAAACAAAACACCGACTAAATATGTTATGTAAAGTTAACAATTAACAAATCATGAAGAAAATCAAAGGATACGCTATGAAGTAATCCTCGTGAAAATGGGGATGATCTAACCACCAGAAAAGAACCCGACGGACGAAAAGGCTCAAAGGAAGCAATCGCCATGGTCGTCTTCATCCTGCTCCTCACCGGCGGCGGCTTCGTTTTTTAGTTCATCAAATCGACATCCGTCAACAGCTTCGAGTTCTTCATCGTCTTCCTCCGACGAAGATAGAGAATCATCTGTCAATTAGGTAAGAGAAAGAGAGATATAACACCGGCTGGATTTGAAAGCATGTGGTGGTAAAACACATACGTGGCTGGCTCAAATACCTCAAATTCTCAATTACTCATAAAGTAAAAATGGCTTGTAACGTACAACTATCTAATGCAACTATAAATATTAATATAATATGTTTAGGTAAGCTTTAAAGGATTGTAAATGATGCATAACTAATATTATATAATTAAGATGAATAGTATGCTGGTTGAATTTTGTATATTAGGGTAATTAAAGAATAAAAAAAATATTTTCACTTTTATACTTATGAGGGACAAATTTGTAATTAAATAGAAAAATAAAAATATGCAAACCTCTTGAAGAGTCAAAACCTAGTGACCCAGTCCCACACTCCGGCCATCACAAACCTACAAACCATCACACCGCCCGACCATCAACATCTACAAAACACCACTACCGTTCGACCGTGACCATCTACAAACCGCCACCATTGTATATATATGAATCTCTGTATGTATATCCTTAAACAAAACTAAACAAAAGTATTCTTCCATCTCATCTTCAATTTTCATGCATTATCATTTTCCTTTTTCCTTTTGTTTGGTAATAGTATCCTCAATTTCTATAGAAAAGAAAAGGAACAAACAAAAAGAGTTAATATGTATTATTTAACAGCCAAACCAAATGAAATAATATAAACACTAGTATTACCCAAGACAATATCATAGTCGTTTAAGAGATCATCTATGTCGTCTAGAATTGGCTTTCTTGACTTTCTCACCCAATCTTGAGTGCAAACCAAAGCTTCAAAAATGTTACTTGACAACCTTATTCTACATGCATCTAATACATGACCACTCGTACTAAACATCGACTCGTATGCGACAATGGAAATTTGAGTTGCCAAAATATTTAACAAATATACATAATTAGTAAACATAATAAATGTAATAAAAAAATCATTTTTATCATCTATGTCGTCTAGAATTGGCTTTCTTGTAGGTATCTATTTAACTCTTAATTGCAACCGTGTTACTGTCTTTCACATTTAGGTACTCTATAAAAAAAATCATTTTTATCATCACATTCGACAACATCTTCATTCCGTACCTCTTGAGATTCGAATTACATTTAACTTTATCAAACTTTTCTTTGTGTGTTTTGAATAAGCCATGTAACCTATTCTCAATCTCCAACACCATGCCCATCTCTTCTTCAAACTTTTTTTTTTGTTATGTCATACTTAATCATCATTTTAAAAGAATGTTTAAGAAAAGTTTTTTTCATAATAGGGTCCAAGATAATAGCAAAATACATAAAGTCATTGAGTTTATCATACTACCCCCAACTATTTATCATATTTTCGCATTAAGCCGACCATACCACAAAATTCTAAGTGCACTCCTGTCACACCCCAACCGACGATAGAATACGACGGGGCGCATGCACACAACACTAAATTAAAGTTGTGATATTCTTAATCAACTCATTTCAATTAGATAAATGATACATCACAGTTCACCCATAATCTAAGCAAATAAACCAAACATAATAGTCCTTTAATCATTAAGGTCTCAACCAAGGCCCATGCATCCTAAACATCCTGAGGGATCAACAAGTTCACCATCATCTAACAGCATATCCTGCAACATGTACAACATAAAGGTCAACTACGAATAATTGGTAAATAAACATAGGTTTGTATATCATACTAGATTAAAACATGTGATCCATAAGTTAAGTGATAATTCATAAGCATGGTAAACAAATAATGAACCAAAGAACATGATGAGCGACATACTCAAACCCTTGGCATTTAGGCTTGCAATCACTCGGCGCCAATACCAGGCAGGCCAGGTGGGTTGCCAAACCAATAAATCTATTATTATAACCTCTGCTCGGTGTGTTAATGAGATCGTCTATGAACATGAACATTAACATCAGCCATAAATATTGATCAACGAGTAAAGATTCCAACCATCGCAATAATCCACATAAATTTAACATACCAGAACACACATAACAGTCATAAAATCCGCATGAGGTTTATGAATAATGATCAATGAAATTAAGGTTGAATAACCATACACGTTGCACCCTAAAACAATAAAAGAAAGGGGCTATGAATACTCACATGGTAATCGAAATATGAATGAAAGAATGACACCACAAAATGAGACGGTTAAACCCCGAAGATGAACTTAACGAACGAATAACCTGAATGAATATAAAAAAAATGACACGATTGACCAAGTTGACTCGACGACTCATTGGTGATTTATTTGAGTGATGACGTACGTATTTATCATGATTCATATGCATAATAAAACATACAATAATGCAACAAAATCTTAAGTTACATAATCAATATTTGCACACATAATTACTATTCACGCGTGTACAAATATAATTCATGTGTAAGTGTGTAACAATAAAGATTGGTGCAACATTTACTATTTTGTTATCCGATAGGCATTGGGTTGCACATATCCGAACAAGTGATCATGCGACGGCAAATAAAAAGTTTTCACAAAAAATTATTACATGGCAATATATATAGGGGAAAGTGAACATGGTGTTGTCATACATACAACTTATATGTGAAACTCCAAAAACTACGTAGTTTTTGATAAAATAATTAATTTAAAACTAAATCCCTTAATTCTCACGTTGATATACAAATTACAAATACATTGCTACATCAAATCACCAGAAACATCCCTCTGTATGCCGTCTTCTTCATCATATCACAAAATACGTCATTTTTTTCTACTGATCGGTTCTTCAATTAACATAATACATCATTCTCGATTGATCTCTATTGATCGGTACATGATTTTAATCCTCATAAACCACGAAAACACATAGTTCTCAACTGATCACCCTCGAGCTTTCAATCGTTCTCAAAATCACGAGATCTATTTGCAGGTTACTCTCCTAATTGATCATGTTAGTTTCTTGGATATGATTATGAGAACACGTTAAGGAATTAGCTAATATTATATTGTTTGGTTGTATTTTATATATTGAAATTTTCCTAAATACAATCTGTTGCTTCATAGCAAGAATTAATATCCATATGTTCTTACTTTTTTCTTTGTATTTTGTTCATCTTAGTGATCACTTATACATGGTTTCAACTGAATGTATTAGCAATATTAATCTTTTGTTGCTACAGGAAAAAAAATAGATTTAGCAATTCCATCACAGGAGGATGCTTTTTAAACAAACCAAATTGACGATAATGATGCAGAAGGGCATTTGGTCGATTTAGATATTGAAATAGAGAAAAGAAACAACGTTGACGTGGATTTTGGCTTTGAGAAAGAAGCTAATAAAGTAATGGGAAAGGTTTTTAATACTCCTGATGATGCATATGATTTTCACAATCTCTATGCGTTTTTAAACGGATTTGGAATACGTATTCATACAACTTTTAAAAAATACGACAACAAACGAACCTTATCGGAGAAAATATGTATGCAACAAAGAGGGTTTTAAAGATTTGAAGTCTAATATTTCTATCGAAGATGTTAAGAAACGTCGTAGGCATTTAAAGACCGGATGTGAAGCATTTCTTCGAATATCAAAAAATAAAGATGGGAAATGGTTAGTGGATAAGTTTAACGATTCGCACAATCATGAGCTAACTGTTACTCCGACCAAAGTAATGAAACATCGGTCTCATGGAAAGTTTCAACGATCATTGACTTGCAAAGCTCTAATGTCGGAACTTGGTCAATCCGGGTTAAAACCATGTTAAATCAAGAAGGTGTAATTGCGTGAGCGTCGGATCGTCTACTCGATCTAGCTATTTCTGATGAGAAACGTAATTAAAAGATTGTTTTTATTGATCACAGAAGAACAACGTACAATCTGGAATTCACTCAGAGAAACACCTCACAGAACACATACTTAACACTTAGGGCCTGTTTGTTTTTTTTAAAAAAAAAGTCTTAACACCCTCTGAGATCTGATTCGCTAAAACTTTTTGATAAAAGTGGTTGTTTGTTTTTTGTTTATTATTAAGAGGATAAAAACCTTAATAACCTCTTAATCGGTAAGACATGAGAAGACCTCTAATTAAAAAAAAAAAACTCGCTAAGATGTCCCCCCCCCCCTCAAAATCGACGCAGCGCTCTTCTCCCTTAAATCAACGTACGCACGCTCCCCTAAAAACCTAAAACGACGCAGCTGGTTCGTCCTCAAAGCAGCGCTCCTCCTCCTTCGTCGTCTCCTTCAGATTTCACACCAGGTATGTCCTCTTCTTCGTATTTTTACCTTCGTCCTCTTCTTACTGTCAACCACAAGAAGTACGTATTTTGTTCGATCTATTTGCTGGAAACCTATCTCAATCTTTGCAAACATGTGATTGTTACCTTGGTTGATGTTGCATTTTCACTGTTTGATGAATTGCCCAAGAGAAAGAGTATATGATGTATTGATGATTAACTGGTTTCCTCTAGAGCTTGTGTGTGCTTTAACTGTTTCACAAGATAAATGATTGTTATTTTCATGTAGGCATTTGACTGAAGTTTGATGACATTTGATTGATATATTTATGGAGGCGTGATCCTTAGTTAGGTTAGTTTTATAAAAAAAATTGTAATTTTGTTCTAGTTTGTGAGATCAGAATGATGTTTCATGGTTGATTGATGCTCAGTCTGATGTTGGTAATTAAGCTATGGAATGACAGATTTTTTGTTGGCAATAATGTGGTGGGTTTAATGTGCTAAATTGTGGCTACAGATGGTCATATAATATGTGGTAAACAAGTTATAATCACTAGGCTTGTTTTGTTTGATGTATAAAATAAAATAAATTTGCTACTACAGTTTGCTAGGCAAATCAAAGGATGGGATGAGGTTGGTTTGTGATCTTTGGCCAAGTTAAATATGAGGTATTAAGGATGGGGATGCTGTTGTAACAAGGAGGTTGAGGCACCTTGGAGTGTCATGAAGATTACTAAACTGTATAGGGTGTTCAAAGGATCAGACATGGTTCTAGAGGAAGGGATCTCTTAAAGATCCTCCGGTGAAAAGGGATGTGCTCTCAATGGATATGACTCAAGATCTAAAGTAAATAAATTGTTACTACTTGGAGAAGGGGGTCATGGTCTCCTCATAAAGGGTCAAAAAGATTGTCTAGTGCGATATGTGCTAAAAGTTTGTAATGTCTTATGCTCGTTTTTTGTTCTTTCGTATGTTTATATGTTCTATTTTTTCAGAACTATTTGTATGGCTCCTAGCCTCGCTAGGTTTTTTATTAATGATCATTGGCTGTTAAAAAAATTAACATGTATTGAGGATTTTGATGTTTAGAAGTTGCTTTGAAATGTTGTTATATTTCATATTAAGAAGGGTTTATTTTTAAATTAACTGCGTAAGTTTAGCATTTAGGTGAAATAGACGTTTATTAATATTCAGATGTTTTACAAAAAACAAACAACTTTAATGATTCAGATTTCAGACATTTGAACCACCTCTTAACATTCAGAAGTGGTATTCAGATTCAGACATAAATCTCTTACAAAAAACAAATGGGGCCTTAGACAAATGCTCAACTGTTCCTGAATTACAAAGCAGAACGACTATTTATACCCAACTATACGAACCTATCCGAACTGTGAGTTCGGGTGCATCCGAACTCATCCAAACTACCAGTTCGGATGAAACCAGATCGTATCACTTTGGGTAGGTCCGTGTAAACCCTTCTTGCAGCTTTGTCTTGTTCAGATCTTCACACCTTCTTGTCCAGATACTTCACACGGCGAACCTATTATGTACCAACAAACTCCCCCTCGACGTGTGCAATATCTATTCATCCATTCAAAACGTATCTTCAATCAAACTCCCCCTCAACTTGATGGTAGTTCGATCCTGAATACTTGACGATGCATAGTGTGTTCTTATCTTTATGAGCAGCTTCAGAAGACTTGAAGTTGTGACATTCTTTTTCACTTAGAGCCTGTTCAAACATAAATAATCATGCTGCAAAATGTCACTTCGAGACTCCAAGATATGATTTTAAAATTTTGATTTGTATCACATGTCGATCAGATCAAAAACAAAGCAGAAATAAAATCTTTTTGGCTTTTAGAAAGTTTATATCAAAATAAACCTAAAATATTTTTGATTTTTCAAACTTATGCTAAAACACACCGAATTTTTTTAAAACTTTTCTGAAATGAAATGAAATTTCAATACAGAATCAAACTTTATTTTTGGTATGAGAAAGATCACTATCTGGGATCATATTGGTCATAACGCACTGAACTACACTTCAATTTCAACTAATCGAAGCTCACAAGCCATGTTGATTGCTGGTATAATTTGTCCATCTTAAACTCAGGTAGAATCATACTCATAACATCTGGATATGTTAAATTATTGATTAGATTTGCTTTGACCAGTGTACCCCACACTATTAGACATATTCAGACATTTTCTTTTACTTGTGTGATTACACTTGTGATTATCACATAGTGATTGTATTCATGATATCATAAACTGTGTTCCATGCAAAAAGAAATAAGAATGTTAAATCGTCTACCTTAAGGTCGATCTTTCGATACGCAGATAAGGCCTCGAATTTAACAAAATAAGAAAGATAAAACAAGTTGAAATTGTATAATTCAACAACAATCAGGTTGGTCTTGTGGTCACGCAGAGAAAGTCCGATGAATTATACGAAACACGAAAGAAAATGAAGCAAAACCTTAAATGAACAACTATCAGGTCGATCTTGTGGATACGCAGAGATAGTCCGATCATTTAATAAAATAAAGAAAATCAAACAAGTTTAATCTTTGCAAAATGAACACATGTATACACAGTTACTTCTCATTTCTGTTATTGACACATTTTCTCTTTTTGTCATGAAATACGCTTCAAGATGTTATTGTGACGCCCACTCCCAGACTTGGCACTAGGAGGGGTCACGCATCGGATTTACTTATGAATACGTGGCACAACAGAGATAAGCAGCAGGAAATTTAAAACTTTTATTTATTATAAAGCCAAGTACGTAAAGTAATTGAGATAATTTACAATCTATCTATATAGCGACTAACTATATCCGTCTTTATTTATCTACAACTAGTCAGCACGCTCATCAGCTTCCTCTATAGCTTGCCCGATCAATGTCTTATCACGAGGGCTCCGCCCTTGCTCCCAGACGTCTCACCTTCACCTGACATACATACGTTTTTTGGAAAAGGTCAGCTTACGCTGGTGAGTTCTACATTTTAAAACTTTATCTCGTTCGTGAGGTTAAAACCTCTGGACATGCAAAATCTCTTTTTTCATAAATATTTATCAAGTATAACATATCACAGAATCATACATAACATAACATCATAATCAAACACGTTTATCTAGAATCATTTACCTCCATAACCTTTAGCTCCTATGACCTGAATTCCATATACCTTTATACCTTCTAGTTTCGAATACTACTCATGTGACTTCATCTGGAAGCCCCCAACCTTAGTTCGAAAACCGTTCTATTCCTTCTAGTTTTGAATACTGCTCAGGTGACTTCATCTGGAAGTCCCCAACCTCAGGTATGACAACCGTTCTATTCCCGTGTACATTACGTCCTTCCAGTTTCAAATACTGCTCAGGTGACTTCATCTGGAAGCCCCCAACCTCGGTACTGACAACTGTTCTCGTAACCTTGACTCTTAAGACGTTCTATTCTATCGAACATCTCCTTAGCCACCATAGTACTACTACCCACCCCTAGTTAGATATCCAGATGACTTAGGTGTGATAATAAACATGATAATTTACTCATATACTACAACAAATGAGCATCCCCCAATTTACCTAGGTGTATGTATACAGGATGTACCAGCGGTGTATCCTCCACACATTCGATATACCGGGTAACTATACTACCATGTATGTATACAGGATCTACCAGCAGCGTATTCACCACATAATAATATAGCAAAAATATCACATGTTCTCATATAATCATACATACTCACTTGTGCGTTTATTACCAAACCCTTATTATTTGGATACCTAGTTTCAAAGCAAATATGGCACCAAAATCACACTAATCATTTTACATACTAACACGTGTAATCATTCATAAACATCTTCATAACATACACGTATCACTTTAAATAGTTCATCAATTTATCATTTAAGATAAGCAAACTTTCATATACAGTTTATCAATTTATCAGTTAAGATAACCAAACTTTCAGATAAAAGCATTTGAATGTATTTTCATAATACAATATGTATATCAGCCCGAAAACATTACAGCTTTTAAAACATTTAAAAGTGGGCTCACAGAACTCACCTTGTTTCTTTACTCGTTATACTCTGACAGAACCTCCGACAGAATCCTTGGTTAACCTAATTCGTGTATCGTATGACATTAACGCAAGGTTTAACATTATAACACTTCTTATGTTTATTTCTACGATCTATTATCTTAATAATATCTAATTATTAAGGTTTACTTCTTTTAAGGTCAAAATGACCAAAATGCCCTTATAGGCATAATATCTCTTTTTATTGATAATTATGAAGACGCACATTCCTATAAGCAAACTCACCCCGGGATCACCTAGTGAGGTATGCCAGGTCGCAGTTGGGATTTATGCGACACCCCCGCTTTGCCAAAACTTTAGTGTACAGGCGCTTACCATTCCGGTCCGCACGAACTTCTAATATCCAATTAACTCAGTATTTTCAATACTTTGTTATTTATCAATTTTAAACTCATATATACTTACATATATAAAAACATGCTACCATACCAAAATCATGTCCCTATACCCTCCGGATTATTTATATTAAACAATCATAATTCAAAACCCTAATTTCACGTATTTCTTGTTTCCTTATCAACACTAATTTTCTTTTCAAATAAACTTAGGG
>JBCNJP010000017.1:43205346-43242985 GCA_039602395.1 Deinandra increscens subsp. villosa | reverse complement strand
AAAGGATTGTCCACTACCTGCTGATTTACCCCAATGGTTTCATAAGAAACCAGTGGTTGGTCAATTTGCCCCAACAAAGTTTTTTGATGAACAAGGCAGAGTTTTTGATGAAGCTGAACCTATATTCTTTCATAAACAAAAACGTTTTGTTCCAATGTTTCAAAAGGTTCAACATGTAGGTTCATCATCACAGTCACCTGTTACAACTTCATCGAAAGCTGAATTACTTACATCTCAACAATGGAAACCTAAGGTGGTTTCTAAGCAAAATCAGGACACTGGTCGACCAGAAGCGATTCGCTTCGGGTCATTTTTGGACTAATTAGTTTGACCAGTGTGCAGGTACTTCTAGAAGACCTATCGACGATTGCAAAGTTGTTGATGGAGGAGTATTCTGCTTAACTTAAATTTCATGATAAATCTTTCTACCATGCAAATTTTTCTACAATTCTAAATCTGCAAACTATCCGTGTTGATTGATCGTTTTTTCTTTGCTTACAAGTTTTTCTCAAAAACTAAAAAATAGAGTCTTGTTTTTGTGTAAAATGAAAATCCAAAAATAGAGTTTTCATTTTAAGGGGGAGAATTGTTAGTAAAGGGGAGTATTTGAGAAAAAATGTTAGTAAGGGGGAGTATTTGATAAAAAGCATGTTATGGGAAGAAGGTGAATACATGCCAAATATATAACGAAGGAAGGTGAATACATGCACAATATAAAATTGTGAGAAATTGATCATTGGGAAATGATGGTACATTGGCGTACGTATCTGACTCATGGATAGAGTAGATGAAAGAGCCATAAGATCATTGCTTGATGTGTTTGGTAGGCTAGACTAATCAGAAAGTATTCAGATGTGATATACACTAAATACTAATGCTTGACCATGTGGATAACATCTTGATGCATATTTCATGACACAAAAAGAAAAATAAGTGTGAAATTCAAACTGAGAAGTCACTGTGTATACATGTGTTCTTTTTGCAAAGATTTAAACTTGTTTGATTTTCTTTATTTTGTCAAACGATCGGACTTTCTCTACGTATCGAAAGATCGACCTGATCGTTATTCATTTGACGTTCTGCTTTATTTTCTTTGGTGTTTCGTATAACTCATCGGACTTTCTTTGCGTGTACGGGAGTACCGACCTGATTGTTGTTGGGTTATACAATTTCAACTTGTTTTATTTTCTTATTTTGTTAAATCCGAGGCCTTATCTGCGTATCGAAAGATCGACCTTAAGGTAGACGATTTAACGTTCTTATTTCTTTTTGCATGGAACACAGTTGACAATATCATGAAAAATATTATGCATTGTGAAAAATCACAAGTGTTATCACACAAATGGATAAAGAAAGAAAAACAGAAAATGTCTGAGTATGTCTGATAAGTATGGGGTACACTGGTCAAAGAAAATCTAATCAATACCTTAACATATCCAGATGTTATGAGTATGATTTTGTCTGAGTTTAAGATGGACAAATTATACCGGCAATCAACATGACTTGTGAGCTTCGATTAATTGAAGTTGGAGTGCAGTGCAGTGCGTTATGACCAATATGATCCCATATAGTGATCTTTCTCATACCAAAAATAGTGTTTAATTTTGTATTGCAATTTTATTTCATTTCAAGAAAAAAAAACAAAAAATATACAAAAAGATTTTTGGTGTGTTTTAGCTTAAATTTTCTAATAGTCAAAAATATTTTGTTTCTGTTTTATTTTTGATCTGATCAACACGTGATACAAATTCAAATTTCAAAATCATATCTTTGAGTCTTGAAGAGACATTTTGCACCAAGATTATTTAAATGTTTGAGCAGGTTGCTATGTGCAAGATATCACGACTTCAAGTCTTCTAAATATGTTAATGAACGACCAGAGATACACTAAAATGTCATCAAGTATTCAAGATCAAGCTACGATCGAGTTGAGGAGGAGTTTGTTTGAAGTTTCGTTTCATTGAACGATCGGATTCTATACTTGAGGGGGAGCTTGATTGCAGATACAAATTTGATGTTGTTGAAGAGATACTGCACACGACGAGGGGGAGTTTGTTGATACCTGATATGTGCGTCGTGTGAAGTATCGAGCAATGTTCAAGTTCATGCCAAAGTATGCTTGGCCGAACCAAGTCCGAACCTGGAGTTCGGACTGGCCGAACGTAAGGTTCAGACTAGGCTCGGCCAGATGAGTATATATAGGAGTTTGGACATTGTAACAGTCAGTTCTGAGCGTGTAAGATTTCTGCTAAGTGTGTGTTTCTGAGAGTGTTCTCTGTGTCTGTATTCTGAGTGTTCTACTGATTGTAATTGTTCATTGTGATCAATAAAATAATCAGCTAATTACGTTTCGATGTTCGAATAGCTAGATCAAGTAGACGATCCGATGCTCACGCATTTTCATGGTATAATGTTGTATGTTATATACCTAATAAATGTTTGTAAAAAGGGGTCATTTGGCCCAAGTGCTTGGTGAAGTCTCAAGTCCAAGTACTTGCTTTGGCCGAAGCAAACGATATGCCATGGGCAGAATTCACAAGACTGTTAGTTGAGGAGTATTGTCCATGGATAGAGATCAAGAAGCTCGAAGTTGAGTTTGGAAGCCTAAAAGTGGAAGGTTCTAAAATCGAAGCGTACACTGCTCGTCAGAATGAGTTGGCATTATTGTGTCCAACTATGGTCGATCAGGCATATAATCGTGTTGAAAGCTACATCGATGGGTTGGTACCTTAGATTCAAATTTTGGTTACTTCTAGTAACCCGTTAATGATCCGAGAAACGATTCAACTTGCTCATTAGTTAACGGATCAGACTATTCGGCAAGGAATCTTGCCGCCTCGAAAGGCATTATCTGGCTCTGTGGATAACAAGAAGAAATGGGAAAATCCATGTAGCGGTGGTTCTAGCTCTGGCCAAAATCAGAACCATAAGATTGATGGAAACGACAAGGGTAACCTCCATCACTATGAGAAATGTACCATCAAGTGCAGGAACTGTGAAAACCTAGGACACCAAGCTGCTGACTATAGGGTAAGAGTGACTGATTAAGGTGGTTAGAATCAGGGGAACAAAAATCGCTAGGGTAATCAATCTGGCTATTTCGAATGTGGTGTTGTTGGTCATTTTAAGAAAGATTGTCCCAAGCTGAAGAGAAATGGTAATGGTGGAAATTGAGGAGGAAATGGAAATGAAAATGGTAACGGCGGGAATAGAAACAGGGACGATGGAGCTGCAGAGAGCATTCATGATTGGAACGGGAGAGGCCCACAATGATGCTAACGAGGTTACGGTAAGTTTCCTATCAGTGGCTATTTTGCTTCTGTATTATTTGATACTTGTGCCAATATAAGCTTTATTTCTAGTAAGTTTAGCAAAGTAATTAATTCCGTAGAAAGCCCGTTACAAGTTAAGTATTCGATTGAGCTTGCGAACGGTAAATTGATTTGATCAGTAGCGTTGTTCAAAACTGTGTGTTGGAATTATTTGGTCATCGGTTGACCATTTATTATTGCTGACACCATTGGGGAGTTTAGACGTCATTATTGGAATGAATTGGTTATCCAAGCATCATGCTGAAATCGTATGCCAGGACAAGATAGTGTGGATTCGTCTTCGGAATAGAGAATTTTTATCTGTGCATGGTGAAAGAAGCGGATCAATGGTCGGAATTATTTCGTACCTAAAACGCAAAAGTGGCTGCGAAAGGGACACGTAGCTATTTAGCTCACGTCATTGAGAAGCCGGTAGATGAGCCGCGTCTAGAAGACATTCCAGTTGTTCGCGATTTTCCCGATGTATTTCAGGAAGAAGTGCCAAGTTTTCCTCCGCATATGCAGATAGAATTTTAGATCGATTTGGCACCGAGGGCAGCGCCGATTGCCCGAGCGCCTTATCGAATCATGCCTAATGAGCTTCAGGAGTTGTACTCGCAATTGCAAGATTTGTTGGAGAAGGGTTTTATTAGGCCCAGTTCGTCGCTCTGGGGATCGCCTGTTTTGTTCGTCAAGAAGAAGGAAGACACTTTTCGTATGTGTATCGATTACCAGGAATTCAAGAAGGTTACCGTGAAGAATCAGTATCCTCTTCCGCATATCAAAGATTTATTCGATCAACTTCAAGGATCGAGCTATTATTCAAAGATCGATTTGAGATCTGGATAATAGCAGCAAAGAGTCCGAGAGGAAATATCTCAAAGGCTGCTTTTAGAACTCAGTACGGTTAACATGAGATCTTGGTTCTACCGTTTGGGCTAATCAATGAGCTAGCTATTTTCATAGATTTGATGAATCGGGTTTGCACACCGAGCATCTCCGTATAATTCTTAACTTGTTGAGAAAGGAGCAGATGTATGCTAAATTCTCGAAGTGCAACTTCTGGATTCGAGAAGTGCAATTTCTGGGTCTCATTTTTAATGATTGGGAATTCAAATTGATCCATCAAAGATTTAGTCGATTAAGAATTGGCATGTACTAAAGACGCCGACCGAAGTACGCCAATTCCTCGGTCTGGAATGCTATTACAGACGATTCATTGAAAGTTTCTCGAAAATCGCACATCCTTTGATAGCCTTGACGCATAAAGGTGTTGCGTATATATGGGATGCAAAGTAGGATGTTGCGTTTCAGCTTTTGAAGTAGAAGCTTTGCAGTGCGCCTCTTCTCTCACTGCCAGAAGTGTCACACCCCCAAAAATCCCATGCGCGATAACGCGCTGCAGGGAGCGTGACAAACCAGGATCGCCATCCATTAGTTACACCAAAGGACCAATAATTAATAAAAACGTTTCATATTTCATTAAAATATAAATACAAAGTTTTGCAAATGCGGAAGCGTAATCACATTGAAAGTATTAATGTAAAAACACCACCACCCAAGGTGACATGGCTTGTTCAAGACAATAAAAGGATTTTGAAGTCGCATGCATGCGTACTCGTGATACTCGAACATCTACAACCTGAGAATAACATGATAAAAAGTGTCCACACAAAGGTTAGTGAGTTCACAGGTTTATCAGTTGAAAAGCTGTTCAAGTTCAGTTTTAAATTGATTGTTCAATAATAATCAAGTTGAGTTTAAGATTGACTATTCAACAATAGTCAAGTTGAGTTTAAGATTGACTATTCAACAATAGTCAAGTTGTAAGAGCATAATCACTAATATATATCAAATAGCTAGCTAGGCTATATACATGAAACTTCGCACGTTGATGGTCACCGAAGCTAACAGTTGTTTATAGTTTGCCTTGTTGTGTTTAGGACGAATATAACAGCCGTTCGATATCCAATCGTGTCAGCGCGACTGACCCGGGTGGGGTTTGTCAGACCCAGTAGTACTACAATATATTTCCCGCTATCGTCATTAATACTAACGGTACCATAAGAAGGACTTTGTTGTATCTGTGCTTCAAGTACTTCAAGTGATATATAAAAGTCTAATTATCTCAGTTGTATAGTTCATGCATGTTAATCTCCCCCAACAGGATTTAAAACAGTAAAATGGGGTCGTGAAACTCACCTTAGGTTGCACAGCAATATTCCAGATAAACAATTCAGCAATTAGCAAGAACGGGTCTCGCGTAAACAATCAATCACCTAACGAACATACGAGTATAAGTGTGTGTTCAAGCAAAACGGCTAAGTCTAACATAACCAACAAAATCGAATGACCATGAAGTCCGAAACAAGTCGAGGATGGCATGTGTGCCAAATCCAAGCGATTATCGAAATAACACAAAAGAATACAATATATATCAAGATTATATATTTTCTAAGTTCAATGATTTCAAAAATAAATATATATAATATATTTATATTTAAACCAAGCGTGTATATGACGTTAATAACGGGTTTGCGAAAACAAGATACGTGTGTTAAAAGTTCACATAAAGTATCCATTTGTTTCAATAAAATCCAACGATATAAGTTTATATAATAATCTACGCAAAATATATATAAATGTATATATTTTACCTTTTATGTATATATGTTTAATTTAAAATGACAAGTTAAACATGTTTACAAGTTCAAAGCATGGTTTACGGAATTTAATAGCCCAAGATATATATATATATATATATATATATATATATATATATATATATATATATATAGGGGAAGGATCCTGCGAAAACACCCTCTTTTTGTGAGAACTGCGTAAACAAATCTTAAAACCTACATAACTTTTTCATACGTTAATATTTTTTTAAAAAATTTGCACCAAAAGTCTTAAAATTATATTATCTTTAATCCTATAAAAGTTTTAAAAAACTTAACGCTTTTTTTTATTTTTTTTAAATATTTTTTTATGTGGTGCACATGTGCATCACAAAAAAAACTCATACTTTTAGTATGAGTTAATATTTTTTTTTCTTAGTCGCACCATATGTCATATATTTTCATCATTTTTTTGCGTTTTTATTGAATGATGCACATGTGCATCATACCATAAAAACGCCCATACATGTGATATACATTAATAGTTTAAAAAGAAATTGCACCCTAAATCTTATAGTTGTGTTATCTTTGATTTAAAGAAAAAAAATAGCATTTTATTACTTTTTTTAATTATATGATGCACATGTGCATCACACGGGAAAAAAAACGTTCAGTTCTTTTTTTTAATATTTTGCTCCAGATTTAAAGATAACGTAATTCTAAGACTTTTGACGCAAATTTTATGAAAAATCGTTAACGTATGAAAAAGTTACGTGAGTTTTAGTATGTGTTTTCGCAGTTTTCACAAAAAGATGTGTTTTCGCAGGATCCTAACCCTATATATAGGGGAAGGATCCTGCGAAAACACCCTCTTTTTGTGAGAACTGCGTAAACAAATCTTAAAACCTACATAACTTTTTCATACGTTAATATTTTTTTAAAAAATTTGCACCAAAAGTCTTAAAATTATATTATCTTTAATCCTATAAAAGTTTTAAAAAACTTAACGCTTTTTTTTATTTTTTTTAAATATTTTTTTATGTGGTGCACATGTGCATCACAAAAAAAACTCATACTTTTAGTATGAGTTAATATTTTTTTTTCTTAGTCGCACCATATGTCATATATTTTCATCATTTTTTTGCGTTTTTATTGAATGATGCACATGTGCATCATACCATAAAAACGCCCATACATGTGATATACATTAATAGTTTAAAAAGAAATTGCACCCTAAATCTTATAGTTGTGTTATCTTTGATTTAAAGAAAAAAAATAGCATTTTATTACTTTTTTTAATTATATGATGCACATGTGCATCACACGGGAAAAAAAACGTTCAGTTCTTTTTTTTAATATTTTGCTCCAGATTTAAAGATAACGTAATTCTAAGACTTTTGACGCAAATTTTATGAAAAATCGTTAACGTATGAAAAAGTTACGTGAGTTTTAGTACGTGTTTTCGCAGTTTTCACAAAAAGATGTGTTTTCGCAGGATCCTAACCCTATATATAGGGGAAGGATCCTGCGAAAACACCCTCTTTTTGTGAGAACTGCGTAAACAAATCTTAAAACCTACATAACTTTTTCATACGTTAATATTTTTTTAAAAAATTTGCACCAAAAGTCTTAAAATTATATTATCTTTAATCCTATAAAAGTTTTAAAAAACTTAACGCTTTTTTTTATTTTTTTTAAATATTTTTTTATGTGGTGCACATGTGCAACACAAAAAAAACTCATACTTTTAGTATGAGTTAATATTTTTTTTTCTTAGTCGCACCATATGTCATATATTTTCATCATTTTTTTGCGTTTTTATTGAATGATGCACATGTGCATCATACCATAAAAACGCCCATACATGTGATATACATTAATAGTTTAAAAAGAAATTGCACCCTAAATCTTATAGTTGTGTTATCTTTGATTTAAAGAAAAAAAATAGCATTTTATTACTTTTTTTAATTATATGATGCACATGTGCATCACACGGGAAAAAAAACGTTCAGTTCTTTTTTTTAATATTTTGCTCCAGATTTAAAGATAACGTAATTCTAAGACTTTTGACGCAAATTTTATGAAAAATCGTTAACGTATGAAAAAGTTACGTGAGTTTTAGTATGTGTTTTCGCAGTTTTCACAAAAAGATGTGTTTTCGCAGGATCCTAACCCTATATATATATATATATATATATATAGGGGAGGGATATAATGAAAACCTCTCCGAGTTTGGAAAACCGTGAAAACCAAGTTAAAAAATTCGATTTTTGTTCCGATTTTTTTTATGGTGATTCTCTAAGTTAAAAAGACCCTCTTTATGTAAAAGAATAAAAAAAACGCCTAGTAAAATTTTTTTAAAAAAATATTTTATAACCGAGGTTACATATGTAACAGTACCCTGTTACATATGTAACCTCGGTTATACAATATTTTTTTAAAAAAAAATTTACTAGGCGTTTTTTTTATTTTTTTGCATAAAGAGGGTTTTTTTAACTTAGAGAATTACCATAAAAAAAATCGAAACAAAAATCGAATTTTTTAGCTTGGTTTTCACGGTTTTCCAAACTCGGAGAGGTTTTCATTTTATCCTTCCTCTATATATATATATATATATATAGGATTAGGATCGTGTGAAAACCCATTTATTTTGTGAAAACGTGAAAACCACTTTAAAACCTTTATAACTTTTTCATACGTTAATGTTTTTTCATGAAATTTGCGCCAAAAGTCTTAGAATTACGTTATCTTTAATTCTATAAAAACCAAAAACAAAAAAAAACGTTTTTTTATTTTTTTTTATTTTTTTCCCGTTTTTGGTACACATGTGTACCACAATAAAAAAACTCAAAATTTAATATGAGTTACTAATAGTTTTAAAAGAAAATTGCACCCTAATTATTATAGTTTTATTATCTTTATATCTAAAGAAAAAAATAACATTTTATGATTTTTTTAAGTATTGCTACACATGTGTACTATGTTTAATTATCATTCGTAACATAAATGTTTTATTGTTTTTAGTATGTTTTTAATATATTTTTAACATAAGGAGTGTTTTTATACTTTATAATTCGTTTTTGTGTAGTAGTAGTGATGATGGTACACATGTGTACCAAAAACGGAAAAAAAAAAACGTTTTTTTTTTACGTTTTTTTTTTAAATATTGTTTTCCAGAGTTATAGATAACGTAATTCTAAGACATTTGGCGCAAATTTCATGAATAAACATTAACGTATAAAGAAGTTATGTAGGTTTTAAAGTGGTTTTCACGTTTTCACAAAATAAAGGGTTTTCATAGGATCCTTCCCCTATATATATATATATATATATATATATATATATATATATATATATATATATATATTTTACGGGTTTAAAATAAGATAAGGGACAACTTTGGTACAAATTCTAGGTTGTCAAATGCTATAATCACAAAAATTTACAAAAAAACATAAAACATAGAGGTCACTAGGTTTGAACCTGTGACCTCTCAGTCACGCTACCAAGTCTCTAACCACTGGGGCAGGTATTCTGCTTGGTTCATAACCCAGCAGCACTGGTTATATGCAGCAGCAATAGGTAGGGTCGGGTCACAGAGAAAGAAAAACAGAAAAAAAATGTGGAGGAAGGGTTTCGAACCCGCGACCTCGTGTTTAAAATGCGGTGACATACCACTGCGCCAAGCGCTGTTCTTGGTTTCAGAACAGAACATGATAGTTTTATATATTCCGGTCGCGATGCCTTCTCCTTCCATAAAACTCCGGTGATCGGAGTTTTATTTCGGTCACCGGAAAATCGTGAAAACGTGAAAAGATCCTATGAAACGAAGCGAAAAACATAGTTTAAGTATTACCTTGATTCGGAGATGAATTGCGATGTATTTAACGATGAAACTGAACCGAAACCCGAACTCGAACTCGACTCCGACCGCGAAACCCGGCTGCTTCTGTGGTGCTTCTCGATGATCCAAGGTGGTGTTGTGATGCTCGATGGTGACTGCAGGTGATCGGACGGTGACTGAACGATGGTTGGAGGAATGCATATATTGTAAGATGATGAAATGGCGGTGACGGGAATGGAGATGATGATCCGAGGTGTGTGTGTCGCCGGTGTTCTTTGTGGTGGTTCAACGGAGAGCAAGAAGGGGCTGTTAGTTGCGAGAGAGGGTGTTCGAATGAGCGAGAGGGGGTGAATAGAAACTGAGCGATGATGGTTGATCGATTCAGTGGATTGTAACAGGTGAAATATTAAATCGGTAATTAACGCTAGCGGTTACCGGAATGTGAATGAAATCAGTCGACTGTTCGACTGAGTTCTCTAAACCAAGTTTCCAGAAATGGAAGAAATAGCCCCCGACAAATTACACAATGAGAAGCGAGTTTAGCAAATGACGACGCCGGTCCCTCCATGTTCGGTTAGTTAAAAGAAGTTTACGAAATGACAAAGCTTGTCCCTCAAGGTTTGTAGGTCGTTAATGGACACTAACGGGGTTAACGGGACTAACTTGGAGGATGACTAAACGGATATATATATATATATATATATGTATATATATATATATATAAATATATATAAATATATATATATCAACACATGTTTAACGCGTGACGTTAATAAAAAATAATAACCTTAGGTAGCCACATAAAATCATCAACAATAATCAATAATTATTTATTTTAAGTTCACATAAAATCATAAACTCAAATCTATTCTTATAGGTTTAAACCCACATAAAATCATAAAAGGCTACATATACTTACATGACATTTGTCACATAAAATCATAGAATAAATCGTGTGAATGTATGTATACATACATTACATAAAGTCATAAGTTAACTTGTCACATGAAATGACAAAACGTTCACATGAAATCACAATATATGATTTATATAAAATCATAGAATATCAAACGTTTAGACTTCTGTGCATGCTCGTAGTGATTGATCACACAAAACCCTAATTTGCTAAAGTCAACACAGTCAATCACGTAAATGTTCACACAACATTTAATATGGTTTACGTTCAGTTAATGTCAGAAAATGGCCTGAAAATGCGGATTGTCACAAGAAGGAACCAAATACTTTGTTGTGTATTGTAATGCATCAAAACAAGGGTTAGGTTGTGTGTTTATACAACATGATAAGGTTATCGCATATGCCTCAAGATAGTTCTAGGATAATGAGAAGAATTATACAACTCATGACTTGGAGTTGGGAGCTGTGGTTTTTTCGTTGAAGACCTAGAGACATTACTTGTCGGTACCCAATGTACGACTTACACCGATCACAAGAATCTTCAGCATATCTTTGATCAAAAGGAGTTGTAACACGAGGAAGCGTAGATGGATCAAATTGTTCAATAATTATGAGTGTCCTATCAAGTATCATCCGGGTAAGGCCAATGTAGTAGCCGATGCCCTAGTCGAAAGGAAACAAAGCCGAAGCGAGTTCGTTCATTGTAATTGACAATACTCTCTGGTTTGCCATATTAGATTCAGAATGCTCAGCTTGAAGCGCTGAAGGATGAAAACTTGGAGTTTGAGTCTTTGCTGGGGTTAGACAAGCAATTTGAGTCTGATCGGATAGAACCCGATCATAAGAGTCTTCAACATATCTTTGATCAAAAGGAGTTGAACACGAGGAAGCGTAGATGGATCAAATTGTTCAATAATTATGAGTGTTCTATCAAGTATCATCCGGGTAAGGCCAATGTAGTAGCTGATGCCCTAGTCGAAAGGAAACAAAACCGAAGCAAGTTCGTTCATTGTAATTGACAATACACTCTGGTTTGCCATATTAGATTTGGAATGCTCAGCTTGAACCGCTGAAGGATGAAAACTGTGGAGTTTAAGTCTTTGCTGGGGTTAGACAAGCAATTTGAGTCTGATCGGATAGAACCCGATACTTTGTTGGTAGGTTGTGGATACCTCAACATGAAAACTTAAGGAAATTAATCATGGAAGAGGCTCATAGGTCTTGATATTCTATTCATCCTGGTTCAGACAAGATGTACAACGACCTGAAATTCGTTTACTGGTGGCCGAAGATGAAAGCCAACATTGCCACTTATGTAAGAAAATATTTGACTTGTTCGAAAGTCAAGATAGAGTATCAAAAGCCATCTACTTCAGCAGTCAAAAATTCCAAAGTGGAAGTGGGAGCACATAACAATGGATTTTATAACGAAGTTGCCAAAAACCCCGAGTCAATGCGATACAATATGGGTGATTGTTGATCGATTGACGAAATTGGCTCATTTCTTACCAATGCGGGAAACTGACAAGATGGATAAATTGACCCGCATGCACCTGAAGGAAGTTGTCTCACGTCACGGTGATTCTCTATCAATTATATCGGATCGTGATGCGCGATTCACATCGCACTTTTGGAAGTCCTTGCAAAAGACATTGAGAACCTGGCTTGATATGAGCATGACTTATCATCCTCAGGCTGATGATCAGAGCAAAAGTAATATTCAGACCCTGGAGGACATGCTCAGAGATTATGTGATAGATTTTGTAATGATTGGGAATATCACCTACCGTTGGTGGAGTTTTCTTATAACAATAGCTATCACACTAGTATTGGAGGAGCGTTGTTTGAGGCATTATATAGTCGTAAGTGTATATCGCAATCTGCTGGGCAGAGGTGGGTGATAGTCAGCTTATTGGACCCAAGCTTATTCACGAGATGACTGAAAAGATCATTCAAATCCGAAATCGTATGGCATCAGCTCATGATAGGCAGAAAAGCTACGCTAATAAGCGTAGGAAACATTTTTCAGGAAGGTGATCGAGTCCTTCTGAAAGTCTCGCCCTAGAAATGGGGCATTCGTTTTGGTAAACGAGGAAAGTTGAACCTTAGGTAAGTGGCACCAATCGAGATTGTCGAGCGAATTGGCCTAGTAGCCTACAGAGGAAATCTTCCTAAAGAGCTGAGTTCTATGCATAACGTATTCAATGTATATAATTTGAAGAAATGTTTATTGGAGAAGTCACTCATTGTTGCACTCGAGGAGTTGGAGATTAATGAGCAACTGCGTTTCGTAGAGGAGCCGGTAGTGATAATGGATCGAGAAATCAAGCAGCCGAAGCAGAGTAATATTTCGATTGTTAAAGTTCGAGGGAATTCGAAGCAGGGACCAGAGTTTACCTGGGAGCGTGTGGATAAAATTATGAGCAAATAGCCGAACTTGTTCAAGCAACCCGTGTCAATAACCAGAAGTACTTCTTAAATTTCGGGACGAAGTTTCCTAAAAGGAGGGGATGATGTGAGAATCTTAATAAAATTTCCTTTACCATTCGAGTAAATCTGTTAAACTAGGATCTTTACTGTTAAGTAAAAAAGTTATCTTTATTTTACTGTTGAGTAATATGCTATAGCTTGATTTTAACTCGTTGCAATGAAATATGCAACTTTTAAACTTAAGAAACTGAAATCCTTAGCAACGTGGATGCGATCTTAATTTTCAGGATTAAATTCTCTTATAGGGGAAGGATGTGACATTCTGGCCCATTAGGTGGAACCCGAGCATCAAAAACGAATAAAACTTATAAAACCGACCAATCTAGAAATCACGTATATAGGCGTAGTATGTCGATTAAGGTATAAGAAAAGTCTAGTAGCCCTAAAACACCTCACAAACATCACACACAAGGTTGAGTCTCGAAACATTGGTGATTAATTAAAAATTGTTAGGTGTTGTGAGTTCTGTGCGAAACTGTTACGTAAATTTAATTATGCGATCGTAATATGTTACATGTCATGTGGATACTTGATTTATTGGATTCGATGTGATAGAAATGATGGTGAATAGAGGAATGTCAAATCATTGAAAGTAATTGAAAATCAATGAAAAGTCAACAAAAGTCAAACTGGCTGGCGGACGGGAGTTCCAAGCGTGTCACTTGGAGCAGCATCATGCGCATGCGATACGACAGTTTCTATATGTCCAGCAGAAACCCTAATTTTCAACTATTTATACCAACTTAGCTTCATTTGATCATTTGTGCACTCCCAAAACGTCACATCAACTGCATTCTCGTACCTAAACCTTTTCTTAATCAAAACCCGTCAAGATTAGTGCTTTGTATAAAGAATCTTGTCCAAATTTCATCACCGAACATTCTCTATTCATCAGTATGTGTTTTTGTTTGATTTTCTTTGCTTAAAAATCATCAAGACTTGAGCTTTATGATAGATATAGGGTTGTATAATGATGATATGATGATTATATGTGTAGATCTAGTGTTCTATTGAATAAAGTTTACATCTTTGGATCATATATGTGTTTTTATGTTAAAAATAATAATCCATGGTAGATCTAGGGTTTTGCATGGATGCATGTAGTTAAAGATTGGATATTGATGTATGATTCATGTCCTAGAAGCTTGATAAAGATAGATCTAGTGTTGTTATGCAATAAAGTCATGAACTTTGCATGAGATCTTTGATAATAATCCAGTTTTTATGATTGTGCATGCTAGATCTAGGATAAAGGTGCTTGATTCATGTTAGATCTACAATAAAGTTGTATGATTCATGTAAATAAATGCATGATGGACTATAAAGTTGCAAACTTGATGTTGTATTGCATGTAGAATAATTTATATATATTATTTACGTCAATTTATTGTGTAAACGGGATACTAGGTCCATGAGATGTGCATGCATGTAATTGTAAACTTATGATACGAATTGAAATGTGCTAAAGATGAGTCCATGTGGCTTATTATATGATGACAAGGGGATTCTGATATGGTATTAGCTAACATGCAATAAATAAATATTTCGGGAAAATTAATAATTATGTGACACATGCTTAGGAACTTGTAAATACTTGGTTATGTGCTTACATGCGATAGGTCAAATTACTTATGAGTTATACACGTGTACAAGTCCTAAGTCTCATACCTCGGTGGGAATGACAAGGCTTTGTAAGATCACCCCGTCGATCTTACTTCGTATACACAGGATGGCGTCATAGTAAATTGTGAACGCGTTAATATTTGTCGTGATGTAACATGTTATATGTGATATACGTGTTAGGATGAATATTTTGAAAACCCAAAATGATCACCAATGTGTATTCAAGTTAACTTGTCTATAATCCGCTCGTTGTCGGAACGGTTGGTCAACACGGTCAACACACACACTGTTATGTAACATAGGTGAAGTCTAGGAGGATTCAGCATCTTAGCAGGCATTGACTATCTGGATATCTATTTTGCACCCTAAGGTGAGTTAACGGCCCCACTTTTATCTTTTAACGCTTTTGGGGGAGAAGACATATGGTAGCTATTTCCGTTGAGAAATGAAAAACTATTTCTGTTGAGAAATACAAAACTTTATTATATATACTAGTTTGTGAACCATCGATAAAAACATGCAGAAGTTCCTTCCACTAATAACGTGTGTCATTAGTATCGGTTTGATAATGGAGAAATGTGAGACAGATCTGTTGGGTCTGACAAGCCCTTTCCGAGCTAGTCGCTCTAGCTCCTGCTTGCCCTTCGGGGGAGAGGAACGGGTATTATGTTGTCCTTTAATGGGATCATGCTTTTCATTGTAGCATGGCCAGGAAGGAAAACTAACTGTTTGGAATGGGGTTCACGAAGGCCTATGGGTTTATAAATGTTGTGGTCTAGCTAACCCAAGTATATAGAATGCTAAACAACTTTTCCAGGATGTGTGTTCCTGGGGGTTACGCCTCGTTGAGGGTAACCGATAAACTTATATTTTTAAGACAAATGTTGTTTATCTGCTTGTTAAACTCCGTGAATTTATCAACCTTGCGTTGACACTTTACATGTTTCTTCTCAGGTGAAAACGCGATTCGTCCTGATCTAGTGATCTGTACACCGAAAAATGGATCGAAAGTTACTCCGAACTCAAGAACACAAAACATAAATTAAACTCAGTTTATAGCTCGAATCGGATCAACGATTACATGAATAGACTCGTTAATAGTTCCTAATCATGATCCTAACATCAATTCTCTCAGAAAAACAAAATCGAAAACTCCTCCCTTTAAGATCGAACTGAGAGAAACGGTTTTGGCGAGGGTTCCTTTCTTCCGAACTCCAAGCTCCACATATATATGACACCAGTTCCGCCCACCTTCAGCTCCAGTTCGGCCATATCCGAACCTCCACTTTGGATGATGTTCGGATGTAGTTCGGACCTTTGTTAATCTTCAGTTCGTGACATATAAACTTTAAATCTCATATATATGAGATATAATATCTCACATACACATAATCCACTCCATGTCCCTCAAGTATTAGTAAACTACACAAACTACCCTATACAAGATTTAACTATGTTAACTAAATCTACTAACAACACTAACTGGAATACACACACGTCACACAAATTTTGCACTAACAAACTCCCCCTTGACGTGTGCTGTATCAGATCTTCAAACTCTTTGAAACTGTTGTTAGTTGATGTAGGGTAGGAATGACAGGAACAGGAATTGAAAACTATAAATATTGAAAACTCGATTTGTCCCGATCTAGTGATTTGTAAACCGAATTCGAACCGAAATATTACCCGAAATGAAGAACACAAAAATGTAAATAAATCTCAGTTTATAGCTCCAATTGAACAATGTTTACATGATTTGGACTCGTGTACGGTATCTAAACATGATTCTAGACTCATAACTCTCAAAGAAACGAAATCGAAAACTCCTCCCTCTAGAAATGAATCTCCGAGAAAACGGTTATGGAGGCTTTTTTTTACTGTCCTAACTCCAAAACTAAATATATATCTGAGATCCAGTTGAGTGCCGAACTCTAGGTTCGGATTTCATGACGAACTCAAGGTTCGGTTCTGCCCACTTCGACTGACTTTGTTTCTTGTCTTCAAATCATGAATTCTGATGAATTTGAATCTCATATATATGTAATATATAATATATCACAATCAAGTCCCTCCACTTTAATTTATTGACACAAACTACCCTCTAACTTGATTTAACTATTTTAACTATCTCAACTAACGACACTAACTAGAATACACACACGTCACACATATTTTGCACTAACAAACCCCCCTTGACGTGTGCTGTATCGGATCTTCAAACTCTTTGAATCTGTTGTTAGTTGATGTAGGGAAAGCATGGCAGGAACAGGACTAAGTCAACTGAACCATTTTAGAAAGTGATAAACTCTTTGACAACTTTGCAACTATGCATGAAATCCATTCTGAGATCTTTAACTGAAAACTTTGATGACTTCAACCTGCAACCTTTAGAAGACAAAAGTGTGGTTTTTCTTTTCCAAACATACCTTAATCTTGGAAGCAAAACTCCTCCTTCAGAGAAACCAAGACATTTAGATTTAAAAATTTGTTGTATCCCATGTCGATCAAATCAAAAACAAAGAAGAAAGAAAATCTTTTTGGATTTTACAAAGTTTATATCAAAACACACTGAAAATCTTTTTGATTTTTCATAAACTGAAACATAAATGCAATATAGAATTAAACTTTATTTTTGTTTTTGGTGAGAAAGATCACAACATGAGATCATATCACACATAACGCATTGTACGCACTGCAATTTCAAAATACTAAGCATGCAAGCCAAGCTGACTGAGAATACAACCATTTGATTTATTTCAGCTAAAGCAGGTCATTGTCTATAGCTTTCTGATATGAAATTAAGTGTATTTATCGAGCATTGACAACATGGTACCCACACAATTAGGAATACTGGCAATCCGCTTATTTCATATTTTTGTATTTTTCTTTTATTCAAGCCAAGTTACTCGCAGCAAATTTCTCATACTGATATTGTAAACTTGCTTATAGAGAATTAAATGCCACAAAGATATCAAGTTCATGGTATTTCTTGCAAAAAGAAAGCAGAAGCCACAAATACTTAGCAATCGGGTCGGCCTTGTGAGCACGCAGAGAATGCATAAGTATTGAGAAAATAAATTAAAAGAAATCAAACAAGTTGAAGTTGTATAATCTAACAACAATCGGGTCGGTACTCACTTACACGCAAAGAAAGTCCGATGGATTATACGAAACACCAAGGAAAATAAAGCAGAACGTCAAACGAACAACAATCAGGTCGATCTTTTGATACGCAGAGAAAGTCCGATCGTTTGACAAAATAAAGAACATCAAACAAGTTGAAATTTTTCAAAATAAAGCAAGCGTACACCAGAACACCTATTTATTCTGTTTTTGGTATTTTCTCATTTTATTTTTCCAGATATGCACAGTACCCATCATGACTTGTAACCATAATTATCTAGCAAGCGTTATCTTTATATCATACTCGCATATATCAGACTACTCAACACATTCAAGCAAAGTGAAGCAAGTACCTACAACCTTTCTTTCTACTTTATTCCTGGCTGATAACGTATGCTGATGTACCATCATTACTCACATGGTTGGATCAATTTCTCTTTTTGAGATTTTCGTTTTTTTTATCATTTTCAATTTTTCATTTTTTTAATATATTTTTCATAAAGGAAACAAACATCACAATATTTTTGTGTTTTTTTTTAAAATATCAAAATATTCTCCCCCTAAAATTCAACAAACTCTATTATTTGAAATTTCCAAAATCTCTCCCCCTAAAGATATGAAAGAAAGTAAAAGTAAGGAAAATAAAATTGATCGACCAACACGGATACCTCGCATTTTTAGATTTTGAAAAAACATTTTTTCAAAAAATGTTTGTGAAATATCAACTCTGTGAAGCGCTAACTTAGGCAAAATACTCCACTATCAGCAACTTTGCAATTGCTAATTGGCCCTCTTGAAGCATCCTGCACACAACCTCAAACAACTTTTAGTTAAATACGGGAACCCAAACCGGCTTGGGTCGTCTTGTATCCTCAACAAAATTGTTTCCCACCGAGGTTGTCATATTCTGTTTCCAAGAACGAATTGGTTTAGACGATTTCGCCTGATGCGAATCAGAACCATTGACATACCATGACAAGTTGGAAACAATATGTAACAACTCACCAACTAACATTTCTGAGATTTTGGATGACGTTGGTGATGTTGTCTAGGCCCATAGTAAGAAAGATCATTTGAGTAAGGCATTTTAAACTCATTTTGGAAAAAGTAATTTTTGTTTTGAAAATTGTGGTGACCAATCATCATAATTTAAGGTTTTACCAACAACCGGCTTCTTATACGCTGGCTGTCGTTAGTTTTTCTGATTTTGGCTAATAGGTACCTCACTGAGAATCATTGAATCGGATGATGATCATCGATATGAACCACGTGAAATCTTTTTCGAGTAGCACAATCACGAATCATATGTCCCGTCTTGTTACAGTAAAAGCAAGCTCTCACATTAGCCAACTTAGGAGATGATATGAATTATGTTGACATTGTAGAATGTTGAGAATAATCACTCTCTTGACACTCTAACTTAAAATTGGTTGGCAGAAAATCAGCTTCAGGTTCACACAAGATATGATTCTCTAGTGGAATCTCCTTTTCTTTGTGAACCTTGATACCCTCCACAATTTCTTCTATCTCAAGCACATCTTAGAGATCAATTTCAACATTCACATTCTCGGCTTTTCTTTCAAATCCCAGACCACCATACTTTTTAGATTTATCTGGTACCGACTTAGGTTTCTCATGACCTTGTGAAGCAAGTCGATAAAACTCATCCTTTATGGCATTTAAATCATCTTTATTGGAAAGCAAAGATTCATCAATCACAATCTCCAAGTATTTGTCGACTTTCACTTTTCCTGGACTGCTATCAAAAATATTTTTCTTATCAAGCAATATGGAACTTGAAACAAATTTAGTTTTCTTGTTAGCATCAAAATTCTCTTCATTTTTCTTTTACGACTTTGACTTTTTCTTCTCAGACGAATTATCAGCAAACTTTGAATAATCATGAACATCTTCCGTTGCTTTTAAGGTATTGATAGAATTTTCAATAACCACAGGAGGTGGAACATTTTCAGAATAGCATCACCAAAAATCTGTTGAAAATTCTCCTTTTTGCTCAAAAAAATTGTGAAAGACGATGAATTACTGAGATTATGCAACTATCTTTTGAAATCACAAGCCTCAATCTTCATGTCTGCAGTTTTCTTTTGCGCTTCAGCCAACTCTTTTTGTGTTGCAATAAGTTCTTCTGTAGTTCTATTCAGAGTAAACTTTTCTCTCCTCAAGTGCTCATGAGCATCATATGTTTCTTGAACAACCTTTTCCCTTTTTTGTTTATAAATCTCAACATTCTGCTTCAACAGCTTGTTTTCACAAAACAATTCAGCTTTAGCATTTAACAGCCTCGTGTTGTCCTCTTGATGACTTAATTCTTTAGCAGTAAGATCAATAACTTCCTTTTCTAGACCTTCAAGTTTAATCTTTGATTTTGCAAACAAATCATCAAAAACTGTCGCCATGTCATTTGCTTCTTTCTTCCATTTTTCAACATCCTTCATCAAATCATCATTTGCTTCAGTCAGCTTTGAAACTTTTGCAATTAACTCTGCATTCTCGTGTTAAAGCTTCAATTCATTCTCAACAGCTTCACATTTTAAAGACCTATCTTTTTGACCTTCTTCCATAACAGATTCATTCAATTCAGCATATTTCTGAGCAGAACATCCCATAACATTTTAGAATTTTTGCAAGTCTTGAAGTGAGGCAGCAGTTCTTTTGGTAATGCCAGTGTAAGATCTCTTCATGCCTTTTGTTCTTTCTCATAACTTTCATTTTCCTCGGATGAAAGATTTCTTTGCATTTTAGGTACCCCATCAGAATAAGTTGGGTAAGTAAATTCTTTCTCAATTGAAATCCACAAATCTTCATCCACTTTATCAACGTATGCTTTAAAGTTTGTTATCCAACTAGGATAATCCTAAGCTTTACCAGTTTTGGCACATTCTAATGTTCACGAGCAATAAAAGCATCAATTGCATTCATTTTGAAAATTTCTATAATTTTGCTTCAACAAACCTAAAGAATTTCAAAAATATTTTGTAATTTTTTAAAATATTTTCTTTCTAGAAAAACAAACTTTGAAAGAGAAAATATTTATAGTTTTTTTTAAAGAAAAAAAGCACTAAACAATGAAAAATAACAAAGTAAAAACGCAAATAAAAACAAACATGTGTATGTTTGTTTACCGACTCGACAAACACAAAATAAATTTTGCATTCACGAAACAATTCAACAAGCACAAAAACTTTGTGTAATATTTTTTTTTTATAAAAATTGTGTTGTTTTAGAAAAATTCATAGGTAATAAATTTTTTTATAAAAGACACCTTGTTTTTTTTTAAAAAAACTTTATGAGTTAAAACTTTATTTTTTTTAAGTTTGTGTTGTTTTAGAAAAAAAAGAGTTATGTAAAATTCTTTAACTATGTAATCCTACTAAAAACACTTGGAAACTTGAGGGGTTAAAGGTAAAATTTGTCAATAATGACAAAATAGTCCTGAGTTGCTTTCTCCACCCCTTTTCCGTTTTCTTTTCCCGCGAGAGATAGAAATCCGGTGACTTTTCCGGCAATTGAAAACCACCACCACCAACAAACTTCAAATGATCATAACTTTATCAATTGTTGATGAAAATCGAATCTGAAAGTTGCGTTAGATCCGTATGAACGAAACGAACAAATCTACCACAATTGTTGATAGGTTTCAATGAGCTTAAGGCATCGAACAAGAACACTGAACAAACTCACGTTTTTTTCAAGTTTGTGATCTACTCAAATCTGCACCAAAATGAAAACCGAGTGTTGTAACAGCTTTGTATCATCAAACCGAGTGTGTACTTACCAAATTTACGTAAAACGGTTTAGTATATCAAAATTCACCATTGACAAGCTCGATGAAGAACACATGAACTTTGAAATTTCGATTTCGAACAAATCTCAACTAAAATAAATTCTGTAACTTGCCTTAGATTCGTGATAACCTTTAGAAACTTCCTGAATCAATTTGAAACATCAAAACACAGTAACTTGTTCCAATTTTGTGAACAAAAATCGCAAAGTTTGACCTCCAAAAGTCAAACTCGATGAATCTTAGCCAAATAACACGATTTGGATCCAGAAAATGGTGTAGAATCACGGCCTTGATGCTCTGATACCAATTGAAAACGTGATTCGTCCCGATCTAGTGATTTGTACACCGAAAAATGGATCGAAAGTTACTCCGAACTCAAGAACACAAAATGTAAATTAAACTCAGTTTATAGCTCGAATCGGATCAACGATTACATGAATACACTCGTTAACAGTTCCTAATCATGATCCTAACATCAATTCTCTCAGAAAAACGAAATCGAAAACTCTTCCCTTTAAGATCGAACACAGAGAAACGGTTTTGACGAGGGTTCCTTTCTTCTGAACTCCAAGCTCCACATATATATGACACCAGTTCGGCCCACCTTCAGCTCCAATTCGGCTATATCCGAACCTCCACTTCGGATGTAGTTCGGACCTTTGTTGATCTTCAGTTCGTGACATATAAACTTTAAATCTCATATATATGAGATATAATATCTCACATACACATAATCCACTCCATGTCCCTCAGGTATTAGTAAACTACACAAACTACCCTATACAAGATTTAACTATGTTAACTAAATCTACTAACAATACTAACTGGAATACACACACGTCACACAAATTGTGCACTGACATCAGGTCCTTAGGAGAGCTAAGGAGCACGTTCGGATCATTACATGGTCTTGGTATGCCTTGTTTGTTAAACTTTTATTATCTTTTGTCGCCATGGGAAATCAAACATTTTAACTTTATTTATCTTAAAGTCGCTTCCGCATAAACTTTCATAAACTCTGATAAACTTTTTTTGAAACATTTAGACTGTTAAAATATTAATTTAAATGTTTTTCGTGCATATAGAATGTTCCTTGTGTCTGGCGACTCAGATCATGGTGTGTCATACCCCATTTGCGGTGATACTCCGCAGGCAGATTTTAGGGGTGTCACAGACCGCGTTGGAAGTAACAAACAAAGTGAGTGCGAATGCAGTATAGTTATAGGGTCCGATGGGTCGTTGGTGCCATTATACTCGAATACGTTATCATGAACCAGCAAGGGAACAACCCATGCATCAAACCTTTTTATTATGAAAAAAAATGATCTTTAAAAGGGACTAAGGTCTGTCTCCTACATACACCAGTTTCGTGCAAATATAGGTGGTCGTAACTAGATCCAAGTTCACTATCCCGTATCTCACCGAATTTTGTGAGGTGACAAAATATTACTAACCCTAATCCCAACCAATACCTTCAGGCTATAGTTAGCGTGAAAGCCGTATTTGTTTACATAGACATAAAACTCATGAACGTATTACTTTGCATGGGGTGCAAGTCATTGTTAGGATCATGCATCGTCCCCTAGTCGGGTGTCACAGTTCCAACTGATGAGCTTTTGACTCCTCAAATTGTCTATAATACGCAAGACACATTTGTTCAAAAAGGTTAATAATAAACTTTCAATTTAAAAGAGTTTTCACAAAGTCATTTGCACTAAGCTTAAGGTAAATACGTAAATTTATTTTACTAACCAACCAAAGGTTCATTTATCCCTAAGTGAGTATAAGAGTTTAACCAAGCATAAGCATGACTTTAATGATTTTCTTAATGGAAAATAAGTAGTTCATAGACAAACTTTAAACAAATTTTTATTAAGTTAATGTTCTTACAAACTTGAAATATTAATAACTAGAAAACGCCAAGTGGCTCGAAGGGTAAAAACTAATCTAGAAAGTGAGAGGAGAAGAGAAGAATTGAACAAATGAAAATGGAGGATTTGGTTGGATTTTAATGGCAGAAAACAACATCGAGCACGGGCCATGCATGGCAGGGTACTGACCATGTCTGGCAGACGATATTCAAAATATATTCGGGGAAGAGACACGGGCCGTGGGCAATCAGTGGAACGGGCTGTGGACAATCAGTGGTACGGGCCGTGGGCAATCAGTGGCATGGGCCGTGTGCGACAGGCGACATGGACCATGTGTTGCTAGGAGCAGTAGTCAACTCTTTCAGAGGTATGCAGGGAGGCGGCACGGGCCCACTCTGGCAGGCCACGGGGCGTGCCTAAGGCAAAAAATCACCGAGTTGATATTTTTCTTCCTATTTTCCGTTGTTTTGACTATTTTTGTGATTTTTACCTGGATTAGACAAAAAAAAAACTAAAAAGAAAGTAATATGCGGTTATTTTGTTAGCAGTTAGTTTGTTTTAATCCGAAATGTGAGGAATATTTGCTATAGAAATATATATATTTTGGTTCATATCAAACATCCCCACACTTAGATCTTTGCTTGGCCTCAAGCAAAACTCAGAATGTCGGACTCCGTTATTTTCCCAATAATTTCTATATGGAATTTTAAGGCTCTACATACGATACAAGTTGTTTCCTCCGATTTAAATTGGACTTTCATTCCATTGAAATTTTAATTTTTCTCTTTCCGAAATATAGGGTTTATTTACGACAAGTCTACTGGAAAGTTTATTTTCTACACAAACTTATTTACCTCACAAGTAAACACTCAACTCTCTGGGTAGTATATTTGGAAATTTTTATTTTTAGTGAACACTCATACCTAGGTAAAAATGAGTAAAGAGCATAGGCTTGCGAAGTAATCGAGCCTCCACAGATCTCGCTGGAATATATATGGAAATCGTGAGGGCTTATAAAGGTAGGCTTGGATTAGAGTTTGGATGCGTAGGCTAAAAAGGCGAAAGTTATGAAATAATGGTTTCTTAAAATCCTTTGTGACTTTTCTTGACTTTTCTTGACTTTTCTAAGATCTTTTAATGCTCTTCTTAGCATACATTTTTTTTTAGAAAATGTAAATTCCTAATGATAGAATTTATCAAAAACTTTATTTGTTTGAAGAAAAAGTCGCTTTGGATTTTTGTGATAAGAAAACCAAAACCATGTTTCACGAAAATAAAAGGAGGTTTAAATAAAAATGCTGAAGGTTTTTTTTTTTTTTGGGAAGGGGGGGGGGGGGGATTTTGCAAAGGGTTGAACAAATGAAAGGGTTTAAGGCTCAATAGAGCTAACTATGGGGAATATTTAGAGAAATGGAGATAAAAGGAGGGAAAAGAGGGAAATCCTAAGTGCCTCAGTCATTTAACTATATACTCACGGTTTTGTCCATTTCGGGATGTATTATCGAGTCAAGTTCTACTGTTAGAGCATAATTTGTATAGCTTGGAGTGTCTCGTGTGTTGTATCAGAAGGTGTTATATGATGAACCGATAGTTCAAAGAACCAGGCTATAACCTATGGTTCATTAGCAACGAACCATTGGTAAGTTGCATTGTAGGTTCGTTGAAGAACTAGTCATATATATAGTCGAGTCTTGTTTAGTTGACTATCCAGTTCGGTCATATTCTGAGTACTAAGTGTGTGAAACCGAGTGTGTTTTAGAGGGAGAAAGCTTTGTACTTTGTTCCCAGTGTGATTCAGTAAGATCAAAGCTTATTTATGTTTTGTGTCATCTCGAGTTCATTTCGATCAGTAAAATATTCCATGCTCAACGTTTTTCAATTGGTATCAGAGCATTAGGTTGTTTTTACTGGTCAATTTCTGAGTTTCTCAAGATTTTAAGTGAGAGAAAGTGGGTTTTTTATCAGATTTCATCATTTTGAGTATTTCTGGTCTCAACGTGTTGTACAATGTTTTTCTGTCATAGTGTTGCAAATCACAGTCGAAAACCTTCAAATTCTTCAAAATCAAAAAAAAATTGTCTAGTTCGTTGGTTACAACTTCTGGTTCGCTGGTCAAATACGTCGGTTCGTTCCTTACATCTTCAAGTTCTGATTTGTCAGTGGTCTGGTTCGCATAGGCAATCTTCATAGAGTTTGGTTTGTTGGTTACGGTTCGTCTAGGCAATATTCAAGGCCGGTTCGTGACGGTTATTCCTTGTTCCCGCAGTTACCCCAGCGAAGCGACGGTTCTTCTGTAGGTCTGGTTCGTTGACTAAAAGATGGTTCGCTGATTGTAACACTAGTAAAACCCTCGAGCTCGGAATATAAAATTTGAAGAAAAATAAAGAAAAACGTTTTTTTTTCTGGAAGGCATAAGGACTGCATGCCCTCTCTAGTTCAACCTCTCGAGGTCCTCATGATCCGTCGGGTTGCTGGGTCAGAATCCGCATGTTTTTACCGCATAAGGACCGCATGTGGGGACGTCTGTGCATCTCTCGCGGTCCTCATCAACCCCCCAGAAGTATATGAAGTGGTTTTCTTCACATTTCCGCTCACTTGCATGAATCCAACTTCAGTAACTCTCTCTTCTCCGTCCACTAACCCACTGAGGAGGCCATTTTCGGCCAAGGGAAGCTTCGGGTGCGAACATTCAAGCACAAACGAGTTCTAAAGTGCTCGGGTAAGCTAGTGGTTACTTTGTTTCCCCATTTCGTGTTGGTTTTTGTTATGGTTGCTACTGATCAGTAGTCATTGATGCTCCAAAAGGTGTTGCATGTCCGATCAAGTGCAATCCAAGTGTTGATACACAATATGGAAATGAGCTGGATCGGACAAAGACACGAATATTTCAAGACTTAAGTTCTGGTGGCCGAGTTCCGGCCGAACCTTGGCCAAGCCTTGGCCGAACGTCAAGTTCGGACAAGCTTGGGAGTTTGGACATCCGTAGGTCTATATATAGTTTTGTGTGTGTCTTTGTAACTAGTATTTGAGAGTTGAGCGAACTTCTGTGTGAGAGTGTGTGTTTGTACTCTGATTCTCTGGTTATCAAGTATTAATGAGAGATTGAGTTTATTTACATCGTTTTGTTTGCATTCTCATATACACGATTGTTATCGAACCAGACCGATCCCACGCTCAGGCGTTTTCACCAAGGCTAGAGGATGCAAAATTGTGATGATCCAAGGTTAGTTTGTGTTCGGTTTTTGGTTTAGATCATGTTTTTGAGGAAACCCACCTCTAATTCTGGTATGGATGTGCATGCAAGGGTAGATTCAGCTTCTGGAGTGATCAAGAAATGAGAAGTGAAAAACCCACTTAGAAATGCTCGGTACAAGTTTCGTTGCACAAGGTACAAGCCTTTTATGCATGCATGTTGTGTTTTTCGTTAGATCTTTGGATCTAGAAGTTAAGCCTAGGAAACCCAGAAAATCTCAGTGACAAAAGTCTCACAATATGAGGATTGGAATTGGGTGGAGGCGTTGTCTATAATATTGTGTTTAGAAACCCCAAAAACCGAGTTATTTGTATTTTTATGTGAATGAATGAGCATACCTGGAAGTTCCAGTAGTTAGATTATGGTTTAAATGGGTTCACAACAGTCCCTAAGTAATAAATGATGTATTAGAACAAATGGTTTTGGTTAAAGTTGTGTAAAGAAGTGATTGCGGGTAAATTTGATATTAACTAGGACTTGTATCTTTCATTAGACACAGCCTAAGTTCCTGAGAATTGGTATTTTGGCTACTGGAATGGGTTGGGATAAAACCTCGTTCTCGAGACGAGCAAAAATCAAATTTTGAGTAAATTACACTAAAAGACAAAATAATCGATGAGGGCCGCATGGGTTTCTTTTGTTGGTTCGCTCGCAGTCCTCACAGCCTAGAAAGTCAACGTGGTCTGTTGACCACCCATGAGGACTACATAGGATGTTTTTTTTGGTTTGCTCGCGGTCCTCATGTGTCCCTGGACAGTTTAAATTTTTTGTTTTGTTTTGTGTTTTGGGAAATATCGAGCGATCGGGTTTGGTTATTTTTCACGAGTATGGGGATGTTGCTTTCCAGTAACGATATTTCACTTCCCGGTTGGGGCCCTATGATCTCGGGTGTTTTTTGTCCGCTTGGTACGTTCCCGGGAACATTGTTAAACTTCCCGTTTGTTTGTTGATTGTTGCTAACAATTGCTTGAGCATTTATATTTGCGGATAGGCTCTAATATAGTTATGCATATATCATTATATTAGACTTGCGACTGTGATAAACTTGGATGTTTGGATTCTCGTTCCCTGTGATGCTTGTTTGATCTACCACCTAATGATCTGTGAGTTGATAGCTTTTCCCATACTTTAACTTTTTAACGAGTTGGGGTGTACATGTACCATGTCAAACTATTGCTTGTTTGTTTGTTATTGTGCTTAGTTATTTGTTTTCGTGTTATAAATTTAAACTCGCATGTTACGAGACGTTCATGTTGATTAATATGGTTAATTTGGGCCTGAGTGTTAGGCCACAAAGACATATATTGCACCAATACAATTGTAGAGGTAGATCAAGGTGTCTCATACCCGCTTGTTGGACCCATTAGGGGTCGGGTGATGGCGTATATGCCTAGTCCACGAAGGGAGGCGTGCGGCCGTAGGATCGTACCCCCGGAGTGTTGTTTTAACCATTGGAATTTATAACAGGCACTGTGTTGTTACTTGATTTGTGGAAACCATCATTAAGTTAAACGCATACGACTCACCAACAATTGTTGTTTTTGACGTATTTGTGGTTCATGTGCAGGTAAGTTAAGCTTTGGGTGGATGTCATGTTTGGAAGTTAGGGACGAGTTGGGTTGTATACCCATTGGGGATGATTTTGTTGATTTTGGGATATGTTCCCCGTCATGACTATCCTTTGTTGCTATATGTTCTTTTAACCGTGTTGGTAGCCTTAGGTTCCAGCCTGGGCGTAGACTGATGTGTAATAGTTAAGACTTAACATATTTAAGTCCATTATGGTTTGTATTTGCATTTGTATTTGCATTTGTATTTGCATTTGTATTTGCATTTGTATATTGGATGGGTCATCTGTTTGGGTGTGTTGCCCTTGTATTCTTGCATCTATCTGTTTGCTTCCACATGTCCCGATATGGGCGATCGGTCCCACTCTTAACTCCCCCGCGCCTGGCAGGGCGCGGTGTAGCGGGGCTGGGTGTGACAGGTTGGTATCAGAGCCTAATGTTCCAGCAGTTTAGGTGACTCTTAGAGCCCCTAAGCTTGGACCTCTAAGAAAGAACTTTAAGGCTAAGCTCGGTGCTAAGTCTAGGACTTAGGTGGACGTCTGTATGCTAGGGAGTAGTTGAGGTTTGATGTAAGGTCGGTGGTAGTTTCAGCTTTGCAACCTGACATTCCTACCCACAGGTGCATTAAGACTCAGTGAACCCTAGCAGACATACGAAAGCAGATAGTCTTCCCTTGTCTGGACCTAGGTGAAGGTTTGTGTGTTAGGAGGATCTCAAGGATTAGTGTCAGGTCGGTAGTAGTTACAGAACTGCAGACTGCCATTCCTACCCACATGTACATTAAGACTTGCTGAATCCTATCAGACCAACATAAGCTAAAAGTCCCTCCTTGTGTGTTTTTGCATTGGGTAATAGGACACATCATCCTTATTGTGAGTTAGGGCAACGGTACCCTAGGCATGCATGGGAGATTTGATATTTGTATATTTTACTGACTTTCAACTTGGCAGGTACCCTAAAGAAAGCATGGTATTCGGTCGAAGCAAATCCTCATTTTCCCGATCTAGCGGGAAAGGCAAGAAGAAGTCAGACGTAGGTCCTAGCACACCGGTTATCACTCTGAGCCCTGATTCTTCAGGCTATGTCATGTCACCCTAGGCGTTCATTTGGAACACTCAAGTGCAGGAGGAGTAGCCAGTTGAGCTTCCACGACCCCTTAGGAAGCGTATTGGAGCTCGCATGTTGGTACGCAACATCCCCCATACTCACCTTACCTAGGAGGAGATAGATGTTGGGTTCGCCGTAGCAGCAATAACCCCACTTGTAGATCTCGATGATGATGAACAGGAGCCTAAGGAGTAGGCAGATGAGGTTGAGCCACCACAGCCGAAAGAGCCCCAGGATCAGCAGCAATCCGATATGAAAAACCGAGGTGGTGAGCAAAATACCTTGGTTGCGGAAGCGGATCGAGTCTTTGTGTAACTCGTTTTTGTAGAAACAAATGAACACCGGGATAAGAACAACGATGGTGTTTGAGATGTGATGATGATGATGAGCAAAGCTAGTGTAAACATGGATATATGAAGAACAAGATAGATAGATAAACAAGGTGGAATGATAGATAAATAAAGATAACCGAAAGATTACATTTTACCTACCCCACACATTCCCGGGTATCATGAACTTACTAGGTGAGTTCATGAACCCTCGACAAGCTTCAAAGAACCATGACTAACTCTCTCTCAAACATACACTCATCATCAAGTCTTTCACATGAGAAAGACTTACTATATATACTACAAAACTCACTAAGGGCATAATAGTAAAACTACCAACTAGTGACAATATTTAAACAATAAATAATATTCACTAGAGCCATCTTCTTTAGTTGAGTCTTGTGTCTTGAGTTGTCATGTTCTTCACCGTGTTGTCGGGACGGTAAATGTTAAGTGGCCGTTGAGTATTGATCACATCTATCCAAATCATGTTGGCTCGGTATCTCGATTCCCAACAATCTCCCCCTATTTGGTAGATGGTATACTCAACACTTGTGACATTGGTTCTTTGTATTCTTGCAACTTGACTTCAAGAAAATCTTCATGTAGTTTCAAGTCTTTTGTTCTTCAATTCTCCTTTGTGAAGCTCCCCCTACAATAAACATTCTTCTAGCCCCAAACCATAGGCTGTAAATGTATAGGGTGTTTACAAACTTCAACACAATGGCAAGCTACTTGAGGACTAAGTCATAACTCAAGGTACCAATATTGTTGAAAGTAAACAAAATAAAGGATCTATGAAAAACTCGAGAATTAACTCCACAATTCAACCATCTTGAAATACTTGGCCGAATACCAAACCAATGCTTTGCACGAAGATAAACCACTTCTTTTTGCTTTCTTTTGCCAAACCCGTTGCAAAAAGTCTCATCAAATCATCACATTTTCTCCCCCTAGACTTTTGCAACCCGTAGCAAAATAAATAAGCATGTTGTTGTAAGCAAACACATCCAAGTAGCATATCACAAACAAAAATCAGCCTTGCAATATCAACCGGTGAATCTTCATAATCCAACCAATAATAAATCCCTTTCATCTTCAACAAATCGACCCAAACTTGCGCATAACTTTCATAACCGTTTTACTTCATAGCACGTCTGCCGTAAAAAGTAATCTTGATATAAAAGCATAATTTAGGTGTACCTGAAATGTTTGATGAACATTGGGTTCTCGAAGTACGAATTATGTTGGAGAATGAATATGAAGTGGTTGACGTGGATCCTCTTGGCTTTAACTTTGGTTGCTACAATGTGTTGTCAACAAAATAATATAACAGTAGCTTACTGTTATATAATTTATCCAAAATCTGTCAAAATTTTCTTCAAGTTTGATCTGCTCGAACAATAACATTTGCTCCTATTTCCTTAAATCACATAATATTCAATTGATTTAAGGAAAATAGACAGAAGCTTTTCTTCTCCTTCATCTCTGTCGACAAAATCAAGGACCAGCGGCGCAAATCCCTTTTCCGGTGAGAAGTGAAATCGGAGAAGTGAAATCGGTGGCCAGACAAATAGCAGAAATGAACTCGGTGACCTGAAGTGACATCTCCGGCGACTCATTTGATCAGAGCCGAACACCATGACCAGTTCCGGTTCAAAAGTTGGAATTCCGGTTGAAGTTTATCTCAGTTCCGGTTGAAGTTACCACGTTTCGGTTGAACTTTGGAATGGAGTCTGACTTCCGGTTGAACTCCACACTTTCCACTTGAACTTCAAAATTCGGCTTGAAGTGAGTTGAGCCGGAACCTTTTTCCGGTTGAAGTTTCCGTTCGAACTTGAGACGGTTTTCCGTTTGAACCACGATTCTGGTTGAACTATGAAAGTTCCGGTCGAACTCTCAGCTTGAACAAAAATTCCGGTTGAATGTCGAGATGTTCTGTTGAACCCTTCGATTTTAACCTCAGATCTGGTATTCGTTTGTCTTGACAGATTGTTGTTCCGTTGAACGGTGGTGGTTTCCGGTTGAATCTGTGACGGGACTGTTCCGTCTAAAAACAGATTCGTCGCTACCGGACAGAACCGTCACCCCGTCCCTCACCGACTTGTCACTTTAGAAACCTTTGTCTTCATTCTTGAACCGAACAGAAAATGGATACCGAACGTGCTCGAGCTGCAGTCTCATGTTCGTTTTTCTGAGTTCATCATCTTCAATAAACAAACCTGTAACTCACTGGGTGAGGTGTAGGTCTGATCAACTCTAGTCACTGGTGAGATTCAAGCATTAAAGTTTGAAAATTTGTTGGTTTGGCTAGATCTCTCACTATGGAATGCAGCAGTTGCACATCCATTTGAGTTAGAAGGAACTTTCGGTTGAGAGTTTTGCTTATTTTTCACAAAATTTTCTCTAGAGAAGATCTTTCCTCTAGATGGGTTTCTCCTATCTTGGCCTTCAAAATGGTCATACTCATCAGTGAACTGAACCCTGGGTCGTTGTCTAGGTGCAGTGACTGATCTGAGTGTTTTGGAGATTTCCGGTTGAACTTCTCTTCCGGTTGAAAATTTTTCCGGTTGAAGTTTAGCCGGAACTCTGTTTGATTTTAAGACTGAAAAACTTCCATTTTTGTTGTTCCCAATTAAAATTTTGTTTGACTCAGTATCAAAATACTTCATTGTGTTACTTCTTACAGGTGAGATTCTACCTGTAGATCTTTTCTGAGTAAAAACATTTTTGGGTTTTAACAAGTTTTGACCTTTGCTTAATGGATTGAATTTGCATGTTGCAGCCATGTGTCCTTTTTCACCACAGAAAACACATTCAAACATTTTTCTTTGGTAAGAATCTGTGTTTTTGGTTATTTTTTCATTAGTGACCTGGTGGTAAATTAGCTTACCCATTCTTTCAGTTTCACTTGGTTTTGGCTGCTCAGGTAGTTTGCCACCAACTTTTGAGTCTTTTGGCTCATAAATAGTTGGTGGTGGAAAAGCAACTTTTGGTTATAAAACCTTGGATTGGTCAACAGATGCTGAAGTGCTAGCATCTTTGACTTCACAGTTTGAAGATGATTCAACAGATTTTGATTCAGATGAGGAAAGTTCATTGCTGTCAACAATTAGACTCACACTGCACACCTTCTGAAGTGCTTGGATTGGAGCAATAACAGGTGAGTATTCCTTGGGTGGTTCAACATTGTTGTACCCAATACCTGTTTTCCCATGCATTGCCCCATTCCAAAGTTTCTCAGCTTTCTTGTTAGCTGTTTGGAATTTGTCACAGGTGAACAAGGCATCTTTTAGCTTAATTTCAAGAACATCATTTTCTGCTTTTGCATCTTTTGTTTCTTGTCTTGAAATAGTTAGCTTGTTCAACAAATCCTCTAATTGTGTTTCCAAAATGGAGTTAGTTTGCTTCAAAACATCAAATTCTTTGTTTAAATTTTCAATTTTGGTGATGTATGCAGTTTCAGTTTTCTTAAAGCAATTCTTTAACTCATTCAAGTTAGAAATTTCATCAATCAGATCAGTGTTATGTTTCCTGTATTTTGACACTTGTTCTATGCAGGCAGGACTGCACAGATTTTCCAAAACTTTTTCAGGAATTTCATTTACCTGATCAGTTGAATCTTCTTTAGCCATCAAAGCATGGTTGATTGGCTCAAACTCAGTGATAAAGTCATCCCACTCATAGCATTCAGTCTGGTTAGCTACAGCTGCCACCACATTTTGATTTCCAAGTGGTTTTGGTTGAGTTGGCTGCTGGTTGCTGTTGTTGTTGTTTTGTTGACTGCTGCTGTTGTTGCTTCCATGATTTGATCTCAGTTGCCCATTGTTGTTATTGTTCTGTCCATCTCTCCTTGGCTGCTTGCATTCCCTGGCAAAATGACCAAGTTGGTGACAATTATAACATTTAGCTTTAGATTTATCTAGTCCAATTGATGATCCCTTTGACCCTTTATAAGTTCTTCCATCCAGTTCTTTTATAAAATCTTTGGGCCCTTACAGAAACCATAGCTAATTGAGTTAAAATGTCCATCTCTTCTAGATCATCTGCCCCTATGCATTCCAAGTCTTCACGTGTGAAGCCTTGAGATGAGTCAGTTGCCACATAGGCAGAGTGAGAGTTGTCAAACAGTGTTGAAGAACTCTCTGAGCCTTTAGGTGACTCAATGAAACTGACTGAGGGTGAGTAATATTGAGATGAATTTGAGATCTTTTGAAAATCAGTTGTAACCAAAGCAGTGGTTTGCAACTGTGGTGATGCTTCAGGAAAGTTGTTTTGCTTAAAATTAAGCTCCATTTCATAAGCACTAAGGACTCCATGGAGTTCACTTAGTTTAAGCTTTTTGAGATCCTTGCACTCCCTGATGCTGACTGTGTAGACAGTCCAAGCTGGAGGTAATGATCTCAAAAACTTCCTGTTGGCATCAGCCTGTTCAGTTTTTACTTCTACCTTTTGCAATTCATCAAGAAGTGAAACAAATCTAAGATACTGGTTGGTCATAGATTCACCAGTTTTGTAAGTAAAGTTTTCATATCTTTGTTTCAAAACATCTTTCTTGTTTTCCTTAACTTCACTAGACCCTTCATACATTTCACTGAGAGCATTCCACAAGCCATGTGCTGTCTTATATCCCTTGAACCCTACAAGTATAGAGTTGGGTAATGCAGCCTGGAGTGTCCAGTAGGCCTTGTGATCATATTCAAGCTCAGTATAATCAGCTTCAACATATTTGTCTAGTGGTTTTGGTATTTGCACTTGGGCATCGTCAGCAGATTGAACAGTTGGATTGTAAGGACCTACAGTCAACCTGTTCCAAATGCGTCTGTCTAGGCTTCTAACAAAACCTTCCATCCTGAGTTTCCAAGTATCAAAGTCATCAGGAGTGAAAATTGGTGGTTTGTTAGAGCTACCATTAAGTGAACCAAGAGTTAAATCAGTCATTGTGAAAAAACAGTTTTGTAAAACAGAAAAAGCTTAAAAATTAAGTAAGCAAGTAAAGTATCAACTTTGAAGCACTAGAAGTCTTCAAAGTAGAGAGCCAAAGCTCTGATACCAATTGAAAAACCGAGGTGGTGGGCAAAATACCTTGGATGCGGAAGTGGATCGAGTCTTTGTGTAACTCGTTTTTGTAGAAACAAATGAACACCGGGATAAGAACAACGATGGTGTTTGAGATGTTATGATGATGATGAGAAAAGCTAGTGTAAACATGGATATATGAAGAACAAGATAGATAGATAAACAAGGTGGAATGATAGATAAATAAAGATAACCGAAAGATTACATTTTACCTACCCCACACATTCCCGGGTATCATGAACTTACTAGGTGAGTTCATGAACCCTCGACAAGCTTCAAAGAACCATGACTAACTCTCTCTCAAACATACACTCATCATCTTCAATAAACAAACCTGTAACTCACTCAATATTTTGTGTATAATTTTGTTCTGCTAATTATCAGAGAGAGAGAGAGAGAGAGAGAGAGAGAGAGAGAGAGAGAGTACTATGGTTGACTTGAAACATGTGAATGTGACATGTAGGTTGCTTGTGACAGAAAAAGGAAATGGATAATAGGATGAATTTAGTAAAAAGCACACTTGGTTTGTGGGACTCTAGATAAAGTAAACTCAAAAAGCTAAAAAGCAATTTGAATTCTACACACAAACAGACAAAGTGTGATGTGATAAGAATAATCACACCTTTCAAGATTTTCTTGAGATCTACAAAGAAAATAAAGTTGACCATGAATTTGAATTTAAGAATTTGCATACGTAAAATATGCAGAAAGTTTCATGAATCATTTTTGTGGCTAGATTTTGATAGCAATGGAATATCAAAGAAATCAAATTGTGTTCACCGGCAAAAACACAAACACTCAAAATAATTTACTTTCGACGACTCAAGAATAATAAATGAATAAATAGATCTTTGACTATTCTAAATAAGAAAAATTCTAGGATCTTTTTCAAAAACTTTGAAAGACATGGAGGGGAGTTCAAAATCTTTCCAAAAAGTTTAACATCTCCATTTGTTTTAAAAACAAGCATATGAACACAATGTTGAGATATCAACCGTGAGGTTGCATTATCTCGACCATGGCTCTGATACCAATTGAAAAACCGAGGTGGTGGGCAAAATACCTTGGTTGCGGAAGCGGATCGAGTCTTTGTGTAACTCGTTTTTGTAGAAACAAATGAACACCGGGATAAGAACAACGATGGTGTTTGAGATGTGATGATGATGATGAGCAAAGCTAGTGTAAACATGGATATATGAAGAACAAGATAGATAGATAAACAAGGTGGAATGATAGATAAATAAAGATAACCAAAAGATTACATTTTACCTACCCCACACATTCCCGCGTATCATGAACTTACTAGGTGAGTTCATGAACCCTCGACAAGCTTGAAAGAACCATGACTAACTCTCTCTCAAACATACACTCATCATCTAGTCTTTCACATGAGAAAGACTTACTATATATACTACAAAACTCACTAAGGGCATAATAGTAAAACTACCAACTAGTGACAATATTTAAACAATAAATAATATTCACTAGAGCCATCTTCTTTAGTTGAGTCTTGTGTCTTGAGTTGTCATGTTCTTCACCGTGTTGTCGGGACGGTAGACGTTAAGTGGTCGTTGAGTATTAATCACATCTATCCAAATCTTGTTGGCTCGGTATCTCGATTCCCAACATGACAACTCAAGACACAAGACTCAACTAAAGAAGATGGCTCTAGTGAATATTATTTATTGCTTAAATATTGTCACTAGTTGGTAGTTTTACTATTATGCCCTTAGTGAGTTTTGTAGTATATATAGTAAGTCTTTCTCATGTGAAAGACTAGATGATGAGTGTATGTTTGAGAGAGAGTTAGTCATGGTTCTTTGAAGCTTGTCGAGGGTTCATGAACTCACCTAGTAAGTTCATGATACCCGGGAATGTGTGGGGTAACGCCACATCCCCCATATTCACCTTACCCATGGAGGAGATAGATGTTGGGTTCGCCGTAGCAGAAATAACCCCACTTGTAGATCTCGATGATGATGAAGAGGAGCCTAAGGAGTAGGCAGATGAGGTTGAGCCACCACAGCCGAAAGAGCCCCAGGATCAGCAGCAGTCCGATAACCATTTAGTTATCGAACTTTCAGTAGGCCATTCAGTGAGTTAACATTCTCAACATCACGAGCACCACGTGTATGTGTCCCCTGCTTATTCTCCCGCCAGCTATGTTTCCGGTGTCAGTGATGGGCCAGATGAGTCTAAGCCTATGGTCGAGGTGCCCATTGTTACAGCAGCCACCACCACAACTGCCGTTGTTCCTGGACATCCCGTTCCTCCACCATACCCACCTTTTTCTCATGATATGTGTGATCCCTATGTTGCTACACGTATGGAGGCACAACAGGCAGGCCTTGTTGTGGATTGTTACTCCCAGCGCTACAGATATCATACAGTGCTCATGCCCCCATGTATCCCCCACTAGTTGACCCATATTTTGCTCATCCTCCACCACCCCACCTTACATGATGCTCTCTTATCCTTATGCCCCATATGTTCCCTATGTTGAGCCTCACCGTTCCTCATTTTTCGGTCCTGGTTACCCATTTCCTTATTCTCCATACCGTGAGGTCGCCAGACCTAGTTCTCCTAATATTTCACCTCTCGTGGAGCGGATCCGCGCTCTGGCACAAGAGAACGCAGAGGCGAAGAGAGAGAGAAGATTATGGCGAATATGTTATCGAAGGCATCCACTGCTATTGTGTG
>JBCNJP010000017.1:43157464-43204846 GCA_039602395.1 Deinandra increscens subsp. villosa | reverse complement strand
CTAATCATTCAAATAACATATAAACATGTAACTTTTTTTTTCTTAATAATCTAACCCGATAAACACTTACCTTATGCATAGTTTATTGTTATAGCTTCAAATACGCATTTCTTAACATTTTAACATGTTAATCACATAAACACATATACGACACATATTCTCACATATAAAATATAAAAACATATATATATCACATATTTATCCGTTTATCAACTTTGCAACTACGTATTCACGTATATTATCATGCATGTATACATATAACTCATGTATAGCACATATATCATATAAATATGCATTTTTTATTCTTTCAAATACGTAAAATAAGTATAGTTATTATATTAACTACCACTTACGATTTATCTGAATCTTGGGATGTTACATATTGGGGAGGCAGCGAGGATAAGATTTAGCATGAGAAAGAAGAAGAGGCATTGAGAATCGATCGTTGCTTATGGTTGTTATGGTTGTTGCTTATGGTTCTTGCTATTTATGGTTTTTATCATTTCAGTTGTAGTTTTGTTGTACTTTTAGACATGTATCAGTGTTGTTGTTGTGGTTTTCAGTGGTTGTTGTGTTGTGATTTGGATATTGTGGTTGTAGTCTTATGCTAGGTGGGAATTTGTGTTAGACTTGTTATGGTATCATGGTTTAATAAATCCTAGGTGTGTTGTGATTTCGTTATTACTTATTGTGGTTTGGATTGCACTAGGGATTGTATAGCTTATTGAAGCTAGGAGTAAGTGATTGCCTAATATGTAGGAATTGCTTAGAACTCCCTTATCTTTGTTTCTCTTGATAGTCATGACACTGCTTAGTTTTGTGAGCCCCCTTATTCTGAGTGTATCCGATAGGTATCTTCTGCATCCCCGATGACTTGGACCGAACCTATGCTTTCCTATGGTCCACATTTGTTAGGGGCAAGACCGAAGCAAGCGTTTGTTCCCCTGTTTGAATAACTCCTATGGAGTTATGTTCGTATCACAATTGCGTTTGTGGGAGTCTATTTGAACCTTTGTGGAAATTCTAATTGCATTTCATCTAAATTTCAGTCAATGATGAAGGCTACTAGTAGCAAGACTACAAGGAGGATGCGTGAAACCATTGACAACCCAAAGAATGGCGCTGATGTTACAAAGACTATTGAAGAGTGGAGTAATGATGAAGGTGATAACTCATTTTGCATTGTGGATAATATTTCTTTGAACTCCGAGCAGAGGCGAGTAAAAGAGTAGAAAAAAGGCTTCAGAAATTGATTGTTGACAGGAATGCGATTGCCTTCCCGAACCTGGTTGTTCAGGAGAAGAAATTGGGAAAGAAATTTGTTGAACCTGAAGGACAAAAATTCAGAACTGAAGAGAAGACCGAGTCAAGTCATCACCGAAGCTCTAGATTTGAGAAACGCAAGCCAATGAGAGATGAATCCTCCATGAGTTCCCAAAAGCCCAAATCTGAGAAGCGCAAGAGAGATAGGGAAGAGTCTTCTGCATGCTCAAGAAGCGACCTAAGAGGTGTCGCAAGTACAGTTCAGACTCTGACAGCTTTGAGGAGCATGAAGCGAAGAGAGAAGCATGGGAGAAACGAAAGGCATACCAGAGGGGTTGCAGCTACAAGACATATATAGCAAGTAAGCCAAGAATCTTTAGGGGTGACCAGAGTGCCATGGATATATTGAATTGGTTGGAGGAGGTGGAAGGCGCGTTAGATATCAGTGCATGTGCAGAGAAGGATAAAATCAAGTTTGCTTCTCAATCATTTAAAGGACCATCCCTGAACTGGTGGAAAGTGTAATTAAACAAAAGAGGCAAGACCAGAACTTACTTGACGGGTTGGAATACGTTTCACATATTGGTGTTGGAAAAGTTTTTTCCAGAAAATGAATCTGAGAAGCTAGAGAATGAGTTTATTCAGTTAGATATGAAGGGGTCAGATTACATGTCATACATTAACAGGTTCAATGAGCTGCTGAACCTTGTTCCCCATATGGCAAAAGAGGAGGAAACTCAAATCCGGCGATTTCTCTATGGTTTGAGCCAAGTAATCAGGGCAGATGTGAGAGCTTATCGACCTCACACTTTGATATCTGCAATGAATTTGACTGGCATTTTATGTGATGAGTGGAACCGCTAATCTGGAAGAATGAATGAATCATCAGGGCACCGTAATAGGTTTGAGGAAATGAGAAGGGACTGTGACCAAGATCACAAGGGCAATAGAAAGAAAGGTAGAAATGAGAACGACAGAGACTACAGGGGAGAAAGGCCTACATGTTACAAGTGCAACACTGTTGGTCACTTTGCAAACCAGTGCACAAAACCTACCACCTGTTACAATTGTGGAGAGAGAAGGCACAAAATCGTCGACTACCCAAAACCCAAGGATGCTACCAAAGACATAAACAGGGGCAGAGACGGCGGAGGTCCAAAAGGTAAACCTCTCCTATTTATCATGACTGCTGAAGAAGCTCGTAATAGTGATGATGTTATATCTGGTATGTTCTCTGTGAACAACGTGTTTGTTAGTATATTGTTTGACTCTGGAACCTGTTTTGGTCAAAAACTGCCTAAGCAATTAGTTGATCAAACTTTGTAAGTGAGGTAGAGTGTTTGATGAAATTAGCAAGAAAATTGCAAGTTTGAGTGTCGACACGAGGATGTAACGAGGGAAAATCCAGGAATCCTTGTGTATCCTCAAGGAGCCTAGCAAAAAACCTCGGGGGCCGGTTCAAAGTACCTGCCTCCTAAAACTTTTATATGACGGAAGTTTTTGGTACAAGTGAAATGAGCTCGTATTCTAAGTGTTACAGAGAATGCTAATCGTAAATCAGGTGTGTGTGTGTCCCCCTGAATGAATAACCTAGAGCTCGTTTAAATAGTCAAAAATACATTAACTAACTAGGATAAAAACTAGGGATTGAGTCTTCAAGTCTTTGTGAACGTTGGAGTCAGTTACAACACGTCCCATAAAGCCTTGACTGAGTCTTTAGCCATCATTTACACGTCCCTTAATACCTGCAATCAATTAAGACACGTGGACAATTGTAACGGTTAATCGATAACTGTAGTTCAGGATCCTTTGAGCTTCTGGCGAGCATCCTGAAATAATATAACCAACTGTCCTATATTTTAGGGATTCTCCCAACTAAGCCAATATGAACGTTGTGGACCACTTAGTCCACGTTCTATATCATTTGTCCGAGTCTTTAGGCTTGTCTACACGTTTCTTTGACCCTGCAATTAATAAGACACATGGGAAAAACAAACGGGTTAGTTGATAACTGTAATTCAGGATGCTCGAACCTGCCAGGATCCTGAACTTGCGTAAGGATATTGAACCATTTGAGCTTCCGGCCAGGATCCCGGATTATCAGCCCTAACAGAACCGATAGGAGTTTTGTTTCCACATCGTGTATAACTAATAAAAATGTGCTTTACATGCTTTAGATAGGCCCTATGTTGTAGAAACTACTAGTGAGCAGGAAATCAGTATTCCCAAAATTGTTAGAGGATGCCAACCAAGGATAGATAATGCCTTATTTGACCTTGAATTGCTACTTATGGATTTAAGTTAATTTGACATTGTTCTAGGAATGGATTGGTGGACCTGATATCGGTCCAAGATCCACTGTGATGAGAAAATTGTGAAAGTGGAGTCATCGGATGGCAAAGTACACACTATTGTGGGAGATCGCCAAGCGCGACCTTTGAAGCTATTCTCTATGATTAAGGTGGAAAAGTGTATGAGGAAAGGATGCCAAGATTTCTTGCCTACTTAGTAGAAGCCCCTCGAGAGGATAAGGTTAAGGACATACCCGTTGTCTCCGAGTTTCCAGATGTGTTTCCCAAAGAACTTCCGGGATTGCCACCTGAACGAAAAGTGGAGTTTTAAATCGAGTTGACACAGGGGACAACACCCATAGCTAAAGCGCCTTATCGACTTGTGCCATCCAAAATACAGGAACTAAAGAGCCAATTTCAGGATCTTCTGGATAAAGGATTTATCCGGCCAAGTTCCTCCTATGCGGAGCACATGTGTTATTTGTAAGAAGAAGGATGAGTCTTTGTGCATGTGCATTGACTACCGTAAACTCAACAAGGTAACGATCAAGAACAGATACCCACTTCCTCGCATAGATGATTTATTTGATCAACTCCAAGGGGCAAGTTATTCTCGAAGATTGACTTGAGGTCTGGATACCATCAGGTGAGAGTCAGAGGGGAAGATGTCCCAAGGACTACGTTTAGGAAGACGTATGGGCATTACGAGTTCACCATGATGCCGTTTGGTTTGACAAACGCGATTGCAATTTTTATGGATTTAATGAATCGAGTGTGTAAGTCTTACCTAGATAAGTTTGTGATAGTGTTCATAGATGACATATTGATTTATTCTCTAACGAAGAAGGAACACGAGGAGCACCTTAGGAAGATTTTAGAGCTTTTAAGAAATGAGAAGCTTTATGCTAAATTTTCTAAGTATGAGTTTTGGCTTCGTGAGGTACAGTTTTTAGGATATATTGTGAGTAGTGCTGGAATTCAGGTAGACCCTGCTAAGGTTGAGGCGGTAATAAATTGGGAGCAGCCTAAGTCTCCGACGGAAATTAGAAGATTTTTGGGTTTAGCCGGCTACTATAGGCGATTCATACAGGATTTCTCAAAAATAGCAACACCGTTAACCACGTTAACTCAGAAGGACGCAAAGTGGGATTGGAAGCAGAAACACGCTGATGCGTTTGAGCTTCTAAAGCAAAAGTTGAGCACCGCTCCTATTCTCTCCTTACCTGAAGGAACGGAAGATTTCGTTGTTTACTGTGTGCGTCAATCAGCGGGTTAGGATGCGTGCTGATGCAACAAAACAAAGTGATCGCCAATGCATCGAGGCAACTAAAGACGCACGGGAAGAATTACACTACGCATGATCTGGAACTCAGTGCGGTAGTGTTTTCCCTAAAGATTTGGAGGCACTACCTCTATGGAACAAAATTTGTAATATTCTCGGACCATAAAAGTTTGCAACACTTGTTCAATCAAAAGGAATTAAACATGCGTTAAAGGCGTTGGATGGAAGTGCTGAGTGATTACGATTGTCAGATAAAGTATCATCCCGGAAAATCCAATGTGGTGGCTGACGTATTGAGTAGGAAGGAAAGAACCAAGCCTCTGAGAGTACGTGCGATGAGAATAGATGTGTGTGCTGATTTGATCGGTGAAATTCTGAAAGCCCAAAAGGAGCAAATAGCCGATCCAGAAGTGAATAGAAAGGAAGAAATGATGACCATCGTGGGTCGCCTCACCAAGGGACCTGCTGGTATCCTTAGACTGGGAAATAGAATTTGGGTGCCGAATGGAGGTGGTCTTCGTGTAGCAATCCTTCGTGAAGCGCATAAGTCTAAGTATATGATGCACCCTGGTAATGATAAGATGTATCAGAATTTGAGGCCCCACTACTGGTGGCCGGGCATGAAAAGACCGATTGCTGAATACGTTGGGAAATGCCATACGTGTTTGCAAGTAAAGGCTAAGCATCAGAAGCCAGCCAGTTGTTTACAACCTTTGGAAATACCCGAATGGAAATGGGACATGGTAACTATGGATTTCGTAACCAAGCTTCCTAAAACTAGGAGTGGTAATGATGTTATTTGCTTAATCATGGAACGATTAACTAAATCAGCTCACTTTCCGACAATTAAGGAAACTTACCCTACAGAACAATTGGCCAAGATTTATGTAAAAAAAAAAGAGTGTCAAGGCATGGAGTGCCATTATCAATTGTATCGGATAGAGATAGCCGTTTTACTTCCTACTTCTGGCAAAGCCTTTAGGAAGCGTTGGGAACTAAAGTGAAACTGAGTACGGCATATCATCCGCAGACGGATGGGCAGAGTGAAAGAAGCATCCAAACCTTAGAAGACATACTGGAAGCATGTGTGATAGAATTTGGTGGCAGTTGGGACACCCACCTACCATTGGTAGAATTTTCATATAACAACAGTTATCACTCTACTATAAAAATGGCACCGTTTGAAGCTCTATACGACATCAAATGTAGATATCTGTTGTGTCGGTCTGAGGTTGGAGATGGACAACTTACAGGACCAGAACTGGTTATGCTTACGAACGATAAAGTTCGAGAGATTCGAGATAAGCTTAAAGCCGCACAGGATCAGCAAAAGTGTTATGTCGATCGCCGTCGTAGGCCATTGGAATTCGAGGAAGGAGATATCGTAATGCTTAGGATATCCCCTTAGAAGGGAATTATTCGATTTGGAAAGAGCGGGAAGCTAAGCCCTCACTACATTGGACCTTTCAAAATTATATCCAAGGTCGGTAGCGTGGCCTACCAGTTGGACATACCTTAAGAACTAAGTGGAGTTCATGATGTATTTCATGTATCAAATCTACGCAAATGTATGGTTGATGAATCCTTAGCAACTCCCTTGAAAGAGATTTGTGTGGACGAGACACTAAATTTTACAGAAAGGCCGGTTGATATCATTAAGAGAATTATGAAGAAATTGCGCAGAAAGAAGATTCTGATGGTTAAGGTTAAGTGGGATGCTCGGCGTGGACCCGAGCATACATGGGAATCGGAGGCGGACATGCGTAGGAAGTACACGCATCTTTTTGAGTCTTAGTGAATTCCGGGATGGAATTCTTTTAAGGGGGGAAGGATTGTAACACTCTGGTAAAAACCTCGAGCTCGGAATATAAAATTTCAAGAAAAATAAAGAAAAACATTTTTTTTATGGAAGGCATGAGGACCGCATGCCCTCTCGAGATCCTCATGACCCGTGAGGATCCGCTTTTTTACCCCACGAGGACCGCATGGGGGGACGTTTGTGCATCTCTCGTGTTCCTTATCGACCCCCAGAAGTATAAAAAGTGGTTTTCTTCACATTTCTGCTCATTTTCACGAATCCAACTTAATAACTCTGTCTTCTCTGTCCATTAACCCACTGAGGAGGCCATTTCCGGCCATGGGAAGCTTCGGGTGTGAATATTCAAGCATAAACGAGTTCTAAAGTGCTCGGGTAAGCTCGTGGTTACTTTCTTTCCCCATTTCATGTTGGTTTTTGTTATGGTTGCTACTAATCAGTAGTCATTGATGCTCCAGAAGGTGTTTCATGTCCGATTAAGTGCAATCCAAGGCTAGAGGAAGCAAGATTGTGACGATCCAAGGTTAGTTTGTGTTCCGTTTTTGGTTTAAATTATGTTTTTGAGGAAACCCACCTCTAATTCTGGTATGGATGATGCATGCAAGGGTGGATTCAGCTTCTGGAGTGATCAAGAACTTAAGAAAGGTGGAAAACCCGCTTTGAAATACTCGATACAAGTTTCGTTGCATAAGGTACAAGCCTTTTATGCATGCATGTTGGGTTTTTTGTAAAATCTTTGATCTGGAAGTTGAGCCTAGGAAACCCAGAAAATATCAATGACAAAAGTGTCACAATATGAGGATTGGTAATTGGGTGGAGGCGTTGTTTGTAATCTTGTGTTTAGAAAACCCGAAAATGAGTTATTTGTATTTTTATGAATGGATGAGCATACCTAGAAGTTCCAGTAGCTAGATTATGGTTAAAATGGGTTCACAACAGTCCCTAAGTGATAAATGATGTATTAGAACAAATTGTTTTGGTTAAAGTTGTGTAAAGAAGTGATTGCAGGTAAATTTGATATTAACCGGGACTTGTATCTTTCATTAGACATGACCTAAATGCCTGAGAATTGGTATTCTGGCTACTGGAGTGGGTTGGGATAAAAGCATGTTGTCGAGACGAGCAAAAATTAAATTTTGAGAAAATTGCACTAAAAGACAAAATAGCCGATGAGGACCGCATGGGTTTCGTTTGTTGGTTTGCTCACGTATATGGGCATGTTGGTTTCCAGTTGGATATTTCACTTCTCGGTTGGGGCCCTATGATCTCGTCTGGTGTTTGTTGTCCACTCGGTACATTCACGGGAACATTGTTAAACTTCCCGTTTGTTTGTGGATTTTTGTTGCCAATTTCTTAAGCATTTATATTTCGGATAGGTTCTAATATAGTTATGCATATATCATTATATTAGACTTGCGACTGTGATACACTTGGATGTTTGGATTCTCGTTCCCTGTGACGCTTGTTTGATCTACCACCTAATGATCTGTGAGTTGATAGCTTTTCCTATACTTTAACTTTTTAAGGAGTTGGGGTGTACATGTACCATGTCAAACTATTGCTTGTTTGTTTGTTATTGTGCTTAGATATTTGTTACCGTGTTACAAATTTAAACTCGCATGTTACGAGACGTTCATGTTGATTAATATGGTTAGTTTGGGCCTGAGTGTTAGGCCACAAAGACATATATTGCACCAATACAGCTGTAGAGGTAGATCAAGGTGTCTCATACCCGCTTGTTGGACCCATTAGGGGTCGGTGATGGCGTATATGCCTAGTCCATGAAGGGAGGCGTGCAGACGTAGGATCGTATCCCCGGAGTGCTGGTTAAACCATAGGAATTTATAACAGGCACGGTATTGTTACTTGATTTATGGAAACTTGCTTCGAGTCAAACATGCTACGACTCACCAACAACTTTTGTTGTTGACGTATTTTTAGTTCATGTGCAGGTAAGTAAAGCTTTGGGTGGATGTCACGTTTGGATGTTCGGGACGAGTTGGGTTGTGTACCCATTGGGGATGATTTTGTTGATTTTGGGATATGTTCCCGTCATGACTATCCTTTGTTGTTGTCTATTCTTTTGACCGTGTTAGTAGCCTTAGGTTCTGCCTGGGCGTAGACTGATGTGTAAGACTTAAGACTTAACATATTTAAGTCCATTATGGTTTGTATATGCATTTGTATATGGACGGGTCGTCTGTTTAGGTGCTTTGCCCTTGTATTCTAGCATCTATATGTTTGTTTCCGGGTCTTCTGATTCGGGCCGCCGGTCCCACTCTCTTCTACCCTGCGCCTGGCAGGGTGCGACGAGCCGGGGTGTGACACAGATATTTTGTTTAACTTTTCGGTTCGTCAGAACAATTTGGTTCGTTGCTTATATTTATGATTCGTTTAGCTAGATTGTTTGGCCTTACCAAAACGGGCGTAACTTGAGTTCTTTTTAGATTTACAGGACCCATTACCAGCAAAAACGACCATCTAGATGAGATCTACACTTTTACTGACTAGCGGTTAGTGTCATCCATTTTGACACCCAAATTCCATTTCTAAGACCTCCGTTTTTGCATTTTAAGTTTTAATATCCGATAATACATTTTCAAAATGAGTGATTATTTATGCATTTTCAACTATTCAAAACTCGATGCAAGCGATGCTTAATTTCGACAACGAAATCGGTACAAGTCAAATTGTACCTAAGTTGTTGAAATTAGAAGATTATCATCAATAGGTTAAACAATTCAAAGCTTACATTGACACAACCGATGTTGACTTGTGGATTTCGTACAATGATGGTTTTCAATATCCAATGGTTGATAGTACTCCAAAGGCTCAAAAGGATTTTGATGATGTGGAAAAGAAATATTATCAAAGGGAAAAGAAAGCCTATGGTATTCTTACAATTTCACTTCCAACTGAACTGTTACATCAATACAAATCTTGCAATATTTCAAAGACATTGTGGGATACTTTGGCATCTAGATGTGAAGGAAATGAATAATATAAGAAGAGTAAAAGAAAGGTGTTGAACAAAGAGTTTGATAATTTTCGACATTACCCTGATGAAAGTATTACTGCTTTAGTGTCGAGGTTTTCATATCTGATGAGTGAGATAGGAGTAGTAAATATCAAGAAATCTGATGAATAGTTAAAGGAAAAATTCTTGGAAGAGTTGCCAAACAAATTTGAGAATTTTGTTTTGCTTCTCACTCATGACAAAGAATTTGAAAATTTGTAATTCCATGAGTTGACTGGAAAGGTGGAAGCACGTGACATTGAAATGTCCACAACAAACAAAGTTTCAGCTTTGGTTCAGAATCCCAGGTGTATTATGGTCAGAATTCAGCGATGGTTAACGCTAAATCAAAATCTGGTTTTGGTTCAACACCGATTGCTGCCTTTGTAGCTGACAACATTTCTAGAGATTTTGTAACTCCTTCAAGCAAATCAAGTTGTTGCAATATACTTATTCCGGTACAACAATCCCAAAGTGGTTTTTCTGCACAATCATTTGAAGATTATTCAGCTTTATATCTGCCTAGATATCATCTTCTTTCGGGGTAATAACTGGGGAAGTCAGTAATGTTGAGTTGCTTAAAGACGATTTTAGTCAGATTGATGAGGATAACTTGGAAGAAATGGACATAAATTGGCAACTAGAAATGTTGACACAACGTGTTAAGAGATTTCTGAAGAAAACGGGAAAGAGACAGATTAATTCTGATAGTAAAATTGGTTTGGACAAATCAAAAGTGAAGTGTTATAAATGTTCAAACTTTGGTCATGTTGGTAGAGAATGTACAAAGTCAAATTAGCAAAATAATGATGCTACATGTTCAATGAATGAAAAGGTTCAAAAGGCATTAATGAGTTAAGTTTGATGGTTATGATTAGAGTAAACATTCGGTAATCAATTAGCTTTTATCATTGAAAAGTGTTTCTGAATCGGAATCCGAGATAAGTGGATATGAATCAACTTGTAAGTTTCGTGCAGTGAAAGACAAAACTAATCGGGAATTGGTTAAACAGAATGGTTTGTTGAGTGAAGAGTGTGACAGATTAAAAGAAGATTTGGAAATGTTCAAGAAGAAATTTGATGAAGTTATGGTGAAGGATATCAAATTGTAGCGTGATGATGATAACTTAGTTACAAAGGTTTCAAAGTTAACATGAAAATGATGCTTTATCAAATGATGTTGCTAAATGGGAAAAAGACACAAAAGAAGTTAAGGGAGATTTCAATTATCTTTTTGAAAAATCCAAGAATAAGGTCGATGTACTTCAAAAGACAAGTGATGAACTTGCTGAAAAGTTGGTGCTTCTCCAAAAGGATCAAGTAAAATGTCTTGAAACTAAATATAAAGTTGGTTGATGAAGGTAACTGAAGATGTCTTGAAGGTTCATGAAAACATGAACAGAGAAAAATATGCTACGAATATAGCTTCTGAAGAGTTTATCGCATCTCAAAAAGAATTGGCTAAAGTTCAAGGTCAAATATCTGCTATCAAGATTGAGAATTTAGACTTTAAGCGAAAATTACACAATCTAAAGAATTCACATCCGTTTACAAGTTAACAGTGTAATGATGCAAATTTTAAGAAAGTTTTTGGTGGTGAAGAGCTCAATCAAATTCCTCCTCTGGTAGTCAATACTGACTCAATTGCTGATTGCAACCATCTAATTAAAAGCATGATTATTTCTGAATTTGCCGTTGAAAAGCCTGCAATGAAGAAAATTCAACATTCAAAGTCATTTAACAAGAATAATGAGAAGGAGAAAATCTTGTCTGAGAAAAGAAAGTCTACATTTGTTTCAGGAAGTACGTTATTAGATTGTGAACATGTGTTTTTAAAAAAAAAAAAGTGGCTGAGGACGATGAGAAGAAGTGATCTGAAAAGAAGATTGCTGAAGACTTAGTTATATCTAAAAATTTAAAGGAAATCAAAGCATCATTGACTCAAGCTACTCAACAGGAGGTTCTAGTTCTCAAATTGAATTGTCCAAGTTACCTGGTTATAAAAGAACAGGTTTGGGTTACAAGAAGAATGAAATTGTAATGAAAGAATTAAAGAAGAATTAGAAGAATTTCAAGAAAGTAAATCAACAACAAGTTAAGAAGGACGTCTTTAATGTTGAGAAGGTTAATGCTGAGAGATTGTACAAGCTTAAGGTTCTGAGCAAATATTTTTTTACAAAGAGTTTCCGCTACACAGTGTTGAAGCTAATAAAATTGCTCGGGTCTTTGTGATGGAGGGAGGTAATCAGATTAAGAAGAATGGCTCTTCAAACTCATCACGAGTTGGTAAAAGTTGCCAATATTTTCTTCATCAGGATCTAATTCTACTCCAAGAAGCCCAACATTACAATGGGTGCACAATCATGCTTATCAGGTTTATGATGATTTTCATGATTGTTTTGATTCTACTCATTTTTATGAATCTGTGTCGGGTGCTAAAAAGAAGAACATAAACAATCGTTTGTGCTATCAATGTCGACAAAAAGGTCACATGGCACAGGATTTTCCTGAAAATGTTCATTCATCTAAAGGAAAGGAAAAAGTACCATATGTTGGTAAACCTGCCAAGTCCAAATTTATGGGTCAAAATGGCAGAGTTTTTAATGAACCAAAGCCTACATGTTTTCAAACTAAAAGAAAATATGTTTTTGAATCTAAAGTTGATCAAAATGTAGGTATTGCATTCACTTCAAAAGTGGTTGGTTCGTTTAAACTGAATTACCACAGAAGCAATGGAAACCTAAGGTGGTTTCAAAAGGAAATGAGGATATTGGAAGACCAGAAGCTATATGCTTTGGGTCATTTAACAACTGATGTGTTTGTTCACTGTGAAGATTTTTTCAAGAAGATCTATCAAAGATTCCAAATTTCAAAAACTAAAGCTGAAAGGGTGTCCATATCGATTGGTCAGTTTTCCGTTTTAATGCATTTCGTTTTTCGTTTAGGGGGAGAAAAAATACAAATTCAAAAATAGTGTATTTGTTTTAGTTGAAATGAAAAATCAAAAAACAGAGCTTTCATTTATGAGGGGAGGGATGGGGGGATGGGGGGGATGGGGGGGGAAGTCAAAAGGAAAAATGAGAAATTGATCCGACATAAATAGGAAATGATGGTACATTGACTTATGTGTCTGACTCATCGATAAATGAGTTGAAAAAGTCTTAAGACCATTGTTTGATGTGCTTGGTAGGTTCGACAAGTCAGAAAGTATACAAATATGATATACATTAAATGCTTATGCTTAACCTAGTGGACAAAATCTTGATGTATATCTCAAGATATATAAAAAGATATGTGAAAAGAAAAATAAGAAGTCACTGTGTATACATGTGTTCATTTTGTAAAGATTTAAACTTGGTTGATTTTCTGTATCTTCTCAAATGAACGGACTATCTCTGCGTATATGTGAGTATCGACCTGATAGTTGTTCATTTGAGGTTCTGCTTTATTTTCTTTGGTGTTTCGTAAATTCATTAAACTTTCTCTGCGTGTCCACAAGATCAACCTGATTGTTGTTGAATTTTATAATTTTAACTTGTTTTATTTTCTTATTTTTTTTAAATCTGAGGCCTTATCTACGTATCGAAAGATCGACTTTAAGGTAGACGATTTAATGTTCTTATTTCTTTTTGCATGGAACACATTTGATGATAGCATGAATTCAAAACACTACGTCACATGAAAAGTACGGAAAACATATATGAATATGTCTGATAATGTGGGGTACACTGGTCATAGCAAATAAATAAATACCTTAACATATCCAGATGTTATATGTATGATTATGCCTGAGTTTAAGATGGATAGATTATACCAGCAATCGACATGGCTTGTGTGCTTCAATATTTGAATATAAGTGTAGTTTAGTGCGTTATAACTAATATGATCCCATATAGTGCTCTTTCTCAAATAAAAAATAGAGTTCAATTCAGTACTGTCTTTATGTTTCTTATTTCTGAAAATTCAAAAAGATTTTCGGTGTGTTTTAACATAACTTACAAAAATGAAAAGATTTTCGGTGTGTTTTGATATAAAGTTTGTAAAAGACAAAAATATTTTGTTTTCTTATTTGTTTTGACCAATTGACGCGTGATACAAAATGATATAAAAAATATAACTATCTTGGTTCACCGAAGGAGATTTTTACCCAAGATTAAATTAATTTTGGTAAAACGAAAAGGAAAACCGCACTTTTGTCTTCTAAAGTTGCAAGTTATATTTACATGACTCTAGCATGGTGAAATGGGGAGATTGTAATATTTACAATGAAGTGGATCTTGAAGAATAAAATATTATTCAAGACTGATCCAGTTATGCAAGCTGATACATCATGAAGATTAAGTTGATGCTGTTATGTTTGATACAAATACACCACACGTTAAGGGGGAGTCTGTTAGAGCATAATTTGTATAGCTTAGAGTGTCTTGTGTGTTGTATCAGAAAGTGCTATGTGATGAGTCTAGAGTTCAACAAACCAGGCTACGAACCTATGGTTCGTTAGCAACCAACCATTGGTAAGTTTCATTGCAGGCTTGTTGAACAACTAGTCATATATATAATCGAGTCTTGTTTAGTTGATAGTTAAATTCGGTCATATTCTGAGTACTAAGTGTGTGAAACTGAGTGTGTTTTAGAGAGAGAAAGCTTTGTGCTTTGTTCCTAGTGTGATTCAATAAGATCAAAGCTTATTTACTTTTTTTGTCATCTCGAGTTCATTCCGATCAGTAAACGATTCCACGCTCAACGCTTTTTCATCTACCTTTACCAAATTTACCTGGTTTCTCTCAAAGTTTCAAGAAGAAAGGAGCATGTGTAATGACTGTGAATGCTTTTTGGGCTCAAATCCTCACTGAAAAATGGGAAAAGGGAAATCATGAGTTTATAGAAAATTTAAACTTAGTTTTCCTCTTGCCGTAAGGAAATATTTCAACATTTGAAAATTGCTTATTCAATGGAATTTGATTTTTTTTTTATTTGGAGGAGAACTTGTTTGTACACAATTGCTTAAAAAAAATAGAAAAAGATTTTCAAGTTTTTGGAAAGATACGGATATCCTAGTTTCAAATAGTTTCGTGTAAGGCTTGATTTTAGACAAGACAAAGGTTTTCTTAGTAAATTCCCAGCAATTCTCGTCCCACACTTAAATTGTACATTGTCCTCAATGTGCACTTTCGAGGAATATATAAAAATTAAAAGTGTGCGAGTTGCTCGTGACAGCTTCCCATGGTGCTGTTGCCATGATTATATAATCTGATTTCTAATTGTGCTAGTCACATGTTTTCAAAATGCTTCGACAAAATATTAAAATAAAAATAAAAATAAAATTATGTCCTAAAAGTGATTACCATTTAACTAATTCTTAAGAAACAATTGCACGATAATTAAATTTTTAAAAGATCCTAGGATAAAGGATTTGTCAAAAATCTGACTTACAACATTCCTAAATTACTTTGAGGAACAATCGTCTCACTGCTCCTTATCCACCAGAGATTGTGGCATTTCGATGATATCACTATCATTGTCCAAGTTGACGATGAAGTCACCACCAAAGTCGAAGATGGGGAGAGTCATTTTTCTCATACTTCTTCCTCGAGCCATGGTTCTTCCGAAGGGACGAACACGGGTGGAAGGATAAGCGTGATGAGCTCGCTTAAATCCGCTATATGGATGACAACAACTTCGAAGCCAACGGTCAAGAAATTCACACGCTCGGGATAAGCTCTCGCTCTTGAAATGCCTCAATCTCTTATCGTATTTTGAACAGTGTGGTACCAATTGGAGTTTTGTAGGCTGTTCTGAATGCCCAGAGAGCATCATCGAGTTTTCCGGTCCAATCCTTTCGGTTTTGTCTTACCGTCCTTTCTAGAATCCACTTTATGCCTTAATTTGTCACTTGAGCTTGACCATTTTTTGTGGATGGTAAGCTGTGGATAACTTATGGATTACTCCATATCGGGACAGAACTCACTACATTTAATAATTACAGAAGTGACTACCTCTGTCGCTTATCAATGCTCGTGGAGTTCCAAATCTAGAGAATAGTTTCTTAAGGATTTTGAAAACTACTCGTCCGTCGTTGGTCAGAAGAGCTTCTTCTTCCACCATTTGGATACATAATCTATGGCTACGAGTATGTAGTTGTTCCCTCGAGAGGTTGGGAAAGGTCCCATGAAATCTAAGCCCCATATGTCAAAAACTTCACAAACTTGGATGATGCTTTGGGGCATTTCATTTCTTGCAGAGATGTTCCCTGCCCGTTGGCAAGCATCACAAATACGTATCCATTTGTGTGCATCCTTGTATAAAGTTGGCCAATAAAATCCAGAGTCGAGGACTTTCCTTGCGGTGGCGTTTATTCCGTAATGGCCTCCACAGGGTCCAGTATGACAGTGATTAAGTATGTAGCAGTTTCAGTCCCATAGACGCATCTTTGAATGAGTAGGTCAACACACATTTTGAGAAGGTATGGTTTTTCCCAAAAGTAATGCTTAACATCAACGAGGAATTTTTGTTTGTAGTTGATGCGTTAACCCTTTTGGAACTATTTTCCTTGCGAGGTAATTTGCTATGTCTGCAAACCAAGGTTCTGGGGAAGTGTTTACCATTTCCAATTATTATGTTGGAAACTTTTCATTAGTTTCTCCTCCTTTGACTCCGCCTTCAAGTATGGATAGCAGCAGTATTCTCAGCACCTCTCTTATCTTTGATCTTAATGTCGAATTCCTCGAGTAGGAGGATTCAACATATGAGTCTTGGCTTCGCTTCTTGCTTCTTGAAAAGGTATCTGATGGCGATGTGATCAGTGAAGACGATGGTTTTTAATAGCAACAAATATGAACGAAATTTGTCAAACGCAAACACCACTTCTAACAGCTCCTTTTTTGTAGCTGTATAATTTTTTGAGTACTGGTGAGCATTTTACTAGTGTAGTAGATTGGGCGAAAGTGTTTATCTTTTCGTTGACTAAGTAGTGCTCCCACAACATAGTCACTAGGATCACACATGATCTTGAAAGGAAGAGACCGGTCTAGTGCAGTCATGATAGGTGGATTAACCAATTTGTCTTTGAGGGTAGAGAAAGCTTCCATGCAGTCTTTGTTGAAATCTAAGACAACTTCTTTTTCAAGCAACTTTGTCAAAGAACGTGTTATTTTGAGAAGTCCTTGATTAAGCGACGATAAAATCCTGCGTGTCCGAGGAAACTGCAAATAGCACGAACTAAAGAAGGTGGTGGGAGGTGTAAGATAGTAATTATTTTGGGTTTATCCACCTCTAATCTAGCCTGGGAGATTTTATGACCAAGGACTATCCCTTCTTGAACCAAAAAATGACATTTTTCCTAGTTGAGGGCTAGATCAGTTTCTTCACAACGGGCAAGAATTTTCTCCAGATTAAGCAGACAGTGATCGAATGAGTTGCCAAAGACTGAAAAGTCATCCATGAATACTTCCATGCAATTTTAATCATATCATGGAAAATGGCAACCATGTAGCGCTGAAAAGTAGCAGGAGCATTACACAGCCTGAAAGGCATACGTCTATAGACAAAAGTGCCTTGAGGATAAGTATATTGTGTTTTCTCTTGGTCCTCTGGGTCGATAGGAATTTGGAAATAACTAGAGAAACCATCGAGGAAGAAATAGTACATGTATCATGATAAACATTCAAGAATCTGATCAATGAAGGGTAAAGGAAAGTGATCCTTTCTGGTGGCGTCATTTAGCCTTTGATAGTTTATGCAACCTCTCCAGCTAGTGGCTGTTCTAGTAGGAATGCCTTCTTCTTTGTCGTTTTTGATGACAGTCATTCCTCCTTTCTTTGGTACCACCTGAACAAGACTAACCCAAGGGCTATCCAAAATGGGGTATATAAGACAAGCGTGAAGAAGTTTTATGATTTCCTTCTTAACTACGTCTTGAAATTTTAGATTAACCCTACGCTACGGTTGGACAACAGCCCTGTATACATCTTCCAATAGGATTTTATGAGTGCAGAATGAGGTGCTAATTCCTTTAATGTCAGAGAGTTTCCATGCTATATCCTTCTTATGTTTTTTCAACAAGGCTAGTAGTGCTTCTTTTTCAGTTGGGTTTAAGCGTGCAGAGATAATGACGGGCGAAGATTGGCCGACCTCCAAGAAGGCGTACTCCATGTGTTCTGGGAGTTCCTTAAGTTCCAGCGAAGGTGGTTCTTCAGCAAACACCTTGCTTGCAAAAAATTGTTCCTCTGGCTCAAGTGTGATTGCTTGGATGGACTCACGCAATTCTTCGTTTTTATCATAAAATGGGTCTTCATCCTCTTCCAGGATTTCCTGGGTTGGTTCCTTATCTTCTTCTTCCGGCGGCCAAGGAGGATCATCAGATGATGGGTAGATCATAGATCTTTTAATTTCTAAAGAGAGCTCATTTTCGCCGAGTTTCAGCGTTATTTCCTTGTTGTTAGGCCTGATGACAACTCGCCAAGCTTCTAAAAGAGGTTTTCCGAGAACAAGAGGGGTGTCGTCAAGAATGACAAATCACATGGAACACAGTCTCACCACCCTACTTCCACCCTACTTACCACCGAATGCCACCCCACTAACACCTCCATCACCCTTTCACCACAATCCACACTCATCCACTCATGCATGAAAACCATCATCAATCACCAACCTCACAACCACCATGCATACAAGCCCCACCAATCATCCTCACAACATGTAACCATCGTATCACCACTCCGAAGACCCCACGCAGCTACACCACTCGCCATCAAGGCTCTCCCCAAGATCAAGATGAGTCCGAGCATGATCCATGCATGCTCATCACTCCTTATAACCACTCTTATATCGGTAAGAACCTCTCTTGTAACTTGCATGTACCCACACATCCTTACACTCGTCTCTAGAACATTTTCCCGTGACATGCAAGGCAGCAAGGCCCTTATGAAGCATGTCCAAGCCCTTGGACACTTAATTTCGCTCATCCAACTATCCATCGTCATCTACAAAGGTAGACCATCCTCCAAGTCTATTTCTTTTATCATTTTGTTTTATTCCTCGATTGTGTTACATTCCTCGATTGATATCTAACCTAAACACACACACACAATGTCACAAGCTCACAAAACACATATGCACACAAACGAGTTGGGTATAATCACCATCTTAAATATTTCCTTATCAATAAACTAATACCACTAAGCCCGACATTTGATCATAGATAACCTTCACTCACCGAATAATCCCTTGTATATACCGAATGATTAAACTCATGAGAACCACAAAACCATTTTTGGATTAATTTGAAGGTATGGGCTCATGAATTAGGATAAACACACTCAACGGGCCACCAGCCTAAAATCCACAAAACCGCTTATTTTCGGAAAAGCTAATAAAAACCAATTTTTATAAAACACGTATCACATATTCAACTTCGGGCGATAATCGGATCGGACTACGGATCGGGTAACACCACATGCATATGCTCAAACATGCATGCAATCGTCATGTGGAAACCATCCAGCCCACTAGGCCCACTATACCAAATCGGAAGCCCGGATTGATTAAAACACATGAATAGGGCCGAGTTATGTCCACATGGTCTGTTGGGTCAAAGTCGCGAACCAGCAGTAACCGGGTAGTCCACTCGCAGTGGGCTCAAACCCATCGGGTAACATTATTAGGCCCAGATGCGCTCCCGGTTGGCTAAGCAGTTGGACCAATCCCACTATTCTCATTAGTTGGGCCCAAGAAACGGTCCAGTGCGGCTAAACGGTTGGGCTGAGCACACTGTTTTATTTAGTTAGGCCGCTGGATCAATCGGATGGAAGCCTAAAACACAACAGAAGGGGGAGAGGCCCAATACGCCACTATTAGGCTTCGGGTATTCAGGTAAAGGTCCAACACATATTCGGGTATTCGGGTAAAGGTCCAACACATATTTGGGTATTCGGATACGGGACCAACATGCATTCGGGTAAAACCCGACAACCAACCACTTATCTTTGAGTGACCCAAATAAGGTTTGTTTCATAACATTGTTTTATTTTCCTAAATAACCAATTGCTTACAAAACCACATTTTGTCCATAACCGTGTTTTACGATAACACCTACTTATACATTTTATATAATAAAACATCATTTACACATATTATTAATACCAACTCATGATAACCCATTTTTATGAAAAGTCTTATATTGATCAAGTAGATACAATATTTGGGATAATTTGATGTTTTTTACAATAATTGTGCACGTACATTTCAAAACCTACTTATAGGATTTTTGATACGTACATGTGATGAAAACCAATTTTCAAAAGCAACTCCAAACCCATTTGGCCTACGGCCCAAAACCAAACAAAACCTAAACCGGTCTATGATCCACATATAAGATAAAAGCCCAAACCATGTTTACACAAACAATACGATGATACATTGGATTTTGGTCAATAATATTTAAAGAAGGACACACGGACACTTAACATTAACCAACACAATCACTTGATCACAAAACTAACAAAAATCTCAATCGATCATGAGAACGCAAACGATGGGTTAACCACCCAAACCTATAACTTAATTGGTCTAAATCATTACTTTAGGTGCAAAGTATTGAAAGTCAACGAAACCCAAACTATTTGTGAAATGCATATGCTTAGGTGAGTTTCACTTATCTCTCCCTTTTTTTCCTTTTAATTATTTTGGGGTGATACATTCTCGTGAGTCTTCACTACTATTCCCCTTTTTCCTTTTTAATTATTTTAGGGTCATACATATTCCATTTATTTCATTATCGTACTTTCTTTTATTTAAATTACTGTACTCGATTGTATATTGGATGCTCGATACACAATAACGCATATGTTCGGACTAGTGATATTTACCCCGGCTAGTCTCGCACGTACACAATCTTAGTCCTTGGTATAGGACCGTAGGTAAAATGGATAGCACTATTTGGGGATAATTCCCCCACGTCCTTGTGCTCATGTATTTCGGGACACCCTCACAAGGGATGACACTTTGGCCTTTGACACATCGCAACCCTATGGTTGGGTTCACCTTTATTTATATTTTATGGGAACACTCCATTGGTGAGTGGTCACGCGCAAAACAATCCCGTATGGACGACGACAGATAGAGGATGGTTGATTGTGGAACTATATTTATTTTGACGCCATAGTGATATGCATCAAAATATACATGTTTTTATATTAAATATCTCCCACATTTTGGTACAACTTTGAGTCACTAGCATCAAAACAAAGCTATTTTGTTTTCATTTTGGTTTTTCAGAAGTAACATGGCTCAAATCACAAAAGGAACGAATTATGGACGAAAAAGAGATAAAAAATACAAGGTTCCAAGATTTTGGTAGTTTGGCACGCCCCGTGCCGAACATCAAAACATGCTCTGACTCCGCCCTGAACAACACTGCCGCCCTGACATTGCACGGCCTGCCCGTGCCACTGGTGCTTGACAAGGCATGGCCCCGTGCTAAACAGTGACACAAGCCGTGCCAATCTCAGTTCTTGCCTATAAAAGGATCTCTCCAACCCCATTTCACTTTGCTCAATTCTTTCCCACCCCCCTCTCTTGTAGTATCGTTGAGCCATTTGGCATTTTTAATGTTTTGTAATCATGTTTATAAGAACTACAACTTAAGTAAGAATTTGTAAGTTTTTGTCATATGAAATCTTCTTTTTCTCTTAAGCGAATATTTAAAGCCATGATTGGCTAACTCTTATACTTACTAGGGAAGTAATAAACCTTTGGATGGGATGGTTAATGGCTTTATAAACTCGTTTAAGGTGTGTTTAATGACTTTATGAAAAACCCTTTTTATTAAAAGTTTATTATTAACTTTTTGAACCAAACGTGCTCTACGTATCACAAACCATTTGAGGAGTCGAAATCTCACCAGCCGGACTTGTGACACCCAGTTGGGGGACGATGCATGATCCTTCGGGTGACTCGCGCCCCATTCTACATGATACATTCGGGGTCCTTATGTCTATGTAAACAAACCGGCTGACCATGCAGGTGCAGGCTAGAAGTAATTGCTTAGGAATAAGGGTTGGTAATATTTTGTCACTTCACGAAAGCCGAATAAGTACATGTTTGTGTACTTGGCTATGGTTACGCCGGACATACACAAACGAAGAGCTAGGTATGAAAAAAACGGACCTTAGTCCCTTAAAAAAATTATTTTCATAATAGAATAATCCGGGACGCAGGGTTGATCCCCTGCTTGTTCATGACGGTGTGTCGAGTGTAACGGTAGCCTGACCAAGGGGCCCTACAACTAAGTGGTATTACACCACTTTGTTTGTCCACTAGCAGCACCTTTCCTCGGGGTTCGTACTACTCGCAGAAAATCGCCCGTGTGGATGTTGAGTCAGCCTAAGATTCCGAAAGGTGGTTGGTCGTTTGCTAGTGAACAATCTTAAGCGGGATTATAAATGACCATTCAATCTTCCTCAACCATTGGTAAGTTATTTCAAGTAATATTAACTTCGATTCACATTACTTTAAAAACACCATCTTATTAGGTTTTTATTTTATTTTATCTTTATCAAAATCTTTCTAACTTATTATAAGTTTAAATCTTGTTGGATGTTGACAATGGGTTCAGTATCCAGAAGTTCCCATTTTCCATTGTGTCCTTGAACGAGCCCGGTTCAACTTACCACTACTATCATGCTCCACGATGGGTGCACTTGCCCGTGTACTGTGGTGAAATAGTAGTTGTCAACTTAATCATGTTATATAAATTTAAAAGCTTGAACACTGCTAAAAAGGGTACAAAAATATTATCATATTTTATATATACCTCAGCACACACAAAGCTTTTTGGCGCCATTGCCGGGGACACAAACGAGAACTTAGAGAAAAGTATAAGTCGGCAGCCCAGCCATTAGTTTATTTTAAATTTTTAGAATTTTTCTTTTCTTTTCTTTTCATTTTTTTTACTGTTTTCTTCTACTCATCTATTTCTTCTGTGAGAAGTGTTTCAAGGATGGATAATAATCCCGAGGAATACTTCAGTTATAACGACGGATGGCCTTAGTTTGTATGGTGCAGAATCTACGGTGGTCCCCATTACTCTCGGGACTGCTACATTTTAGTGAGAATGCATGTGTTCTTGCGAGTGGATGAACCACCAGACGAAAGTCCAAGACATCGTTACGATTCTTTTTCACAATCGTTGCAAAGTAATACTTTTTGTCATAACACTAACCAATCCGAGCTAAACCACGACTATTGGCAAGAAGATATTAGATTGCAAGATTCTAAAAATAAATCAACTTCAACACCTTGTCACTCTAGATCTTGTTCTCTTGATTTTTTCTTCATCTACCTGAAATGTAATGAGCAAAACTCCCAACACTCAAACTTTGCCCATGCACCCCAAACAGAAAATCCGCCTTATATTCGACCTAAAACAGACCTCGAAGAAACCACCAAAAGAATGCTAGAACATATAAAGGTTCTAGAGGACTATTTTAGTCGAATAAAGGAGGAAGAAAAAGAAGAAATTATAATTAGAGAAGTTGTCTCAGATCCTACCATCTCAGAAGCCCATCTCATTTCAGCAAGTCCTGAAGAAAAGGAGTTGGACGCAACCCCTTCTATTCAGTGTCCTGATCATCAAGAAGAGGTAAAAAAGACGGAAGAAATGTCAATTCCATCATCTTCAAATGGTAAGAGTAAGTCTCTTCCGACTCAGGTACACATTTCTTCACCATCCTATGAAAGTCTGTCTAGTATACCAACTAATGCAAGATTTTTTAAAGAAATATTTACTTCACCAAAACTTGAAGAATTACAACATGTTATACTTACTAAAGAACAATCATTACATTTTAGAAACCTTTCTGATAAAAACTCAATCCCGTGTTTTATCAAAAAGAAAATACACACTGCTATAGTTGATGATAGTTTGTGATGCGTAAGATGTATGTCACACCCTGTAAGATTTGTGTCGGGATGCGAAAAAGGTTATCACAGTCAAGGTTACGAACGTACTCTGGATGGTTCAACAACTAGAGCCATTTTGGAAATTGTTTAATTGTTGGAGTAAATAGGAGTTTTTCCAATATCATTACGCAGCAGATTAATTGTAATGAGAAAGTAAATAGTTTTAAGTTTACAACACATAAGTTTTCAAAAGATTTTTAGGACATGACACCGTCAGGTGTTATGTCAGGGAAATCTCCAGAAACAAATGAAAAGTCCTAAGATGCAAAGGCAGGAAACAAGCAAGCAGGTCCGATGCATGCACAACAATTAAGTTCAAGTACCCGAGAATTCATACGAGAAAACGGTCAACAAATAATTGTTGGTGAGTTTCACAGGTTTAAAGTGCTAGCAGTTAAAGGTTGAATGAAAATAGTAATTGAAATCAGTTCATGTTAATAATTGATAATATTTAATAAGACTAGTTGATAATGTTACCATGTACCCTGAATACTGAAACTGACTGTTTACCCACTCTTGGTACCTTTTGTCCGGTTGGTACCGCATGGATATGACATAACAATTTGTACTCTTTGACAAATGACGGAGTCACGATTGGAGCTACCAATCAGAGCAGGGGCGTCAACCCAATAGATCTATTCAAACGTTACCGTTTGCAAATGATAATTGAAAATGCGTGAGCATCGGATCGTCTACTAGATCTAGCTAATCGGACATCGAAACGTAATTAACCGATTGTTTTATTGATCAACGAAGAACAATTACAATCAGTAAACACTCAGAAACAGACTCAGAGAAACACACTCAGAAACACACACTTAACAATAATCTCACACGCTCAGAACCCCTATTACAATGTCCAAACTTCTATATATACCCAGCTGACCGAGCCTCGTCCGAACCTCAGGTTCGGCCAGTCCGAACTCCAGGTTCGGGCCTGGTTCGGCCACTCAGACTTTGGCTTGAACTTGAACATTACTTAATACTTCACACGACGCACATATCAGGTATCAAAAAACTCCCCCTCGTCGTGTGTAGTATTTCTACTCTTCTACATCATCAAATTTGTATCTTCAACCAAGCTCCCCCTCAAGTGTAGAATCTGTTCGTCCAATGAAATGAATCTTCGAACAAACTCCTCCCCAACTTGATCGTAGCTTGATCTTGAATACTTGACTGGTGTATCTCTGGTCTTTATCAACAGCTTCATAAGACTTGAAGCTGTGATCACTTGCACTTTAGCATCCTGCATCAATACTTAAATAATCTTGGCACGAAACGTCTCTTCGAGACTCCAAGATATGACTTTTGAAAATTGAATTTTGTATCACATGTTGATCAGATCGAAATAAAGCAGAAACAAAATCCTTTTGACTTTTAGAAAATTTATATCAAAAGAAACTTAAAATCTTTTTGATTTTTTTCAAAATTTATGCTAAAACACACCGAATTTTTTTTTTTGTTCTTTTCTGAAATGAAATGAAATTGCAATACAAAATCAAACACTATTTTTGGTATGAGAAAGATCACTATATGGGATCATATTGATCATAACGCACTGAACTACACTTCAATTTCAATTAATTGAAACACATAAGTCATGTTGATTGCTGATATAGTTTGTCCATCTTAAACTCAGGCAGAATCATACTCATAACATCTGGATATGTTAAGGTATTGATTAGATTTGCTTTGACCAGTGTACCCCATACTTATCAGACATACTCAGACATTTTCTGTTTTTCTTTCTTTATCCATTTGTGTGATAGCACTTGTTGATTTTTCACAATGCATAATATTTTTCATGATATTGTCAACTGTGTTCCATGCAAAAAGAAATAAGAATGTTAAATCGTCTACCTTAAGGTCGATCTTTCGATACGCAGATAAGGCCTCGGATTTAACAAAATAAGAAAATAAAACAAGTTGAAGTTGTATAACTCAACAACAATCAGGTCGGTAGTCCCGTACACGCAAAGAAAGTCCGATGAGTTATACGAAACACCAAAGAAAATAAAGCAGAACGTCAAACGAACAACGATCAGGTCGATCTTTCGATAGGCAGAGAAAGTCCGATCGTTTGGCAAAATAAAGAAAATCAAACAAGTTTAAATCTTTGCAAAATGAACACATGTATACACAGTGACTTCTCATTTTGAATTTCACACTTATTTTTCTTTTTGTGTCATGAAATATGCATCAAGATGTTATCCACATGGTCAAGCATTAGTATTTAATGTATATCACATCTGAATACTTTCTGATTTGCCGAGCCTACCAAGCACATCAAACAATGATCTTATGGCTCTTTCATCTACTCTATCCATGAGTCAGATACGTAAGTCAATGTACCATCATTTCCCAATGATCAATTTCTCACAATTTTTTATATTGTGCATGTATTCACCTTCCTTCTTTATATATTTGGCATGTATTCACCTTCTTCCCATAACATGCGTTTTCTCAATTACTCCCCCTTAAAATGAAAACTCTATATGTGGATTTTCATTTTACACAAAAACAAGATTCTATTTTTGGGTTTTTGAGAAAAACTTGTAATCAAAGAAAATTGATCAATCAACACGGATATTTTTCAGATTTAGAATTCAGAAAATTCGCAGATTTAGAAAATTTGATCATGAAATATAAATTATGCAGAATACTCCTCCATCGACAACTTTGCAATCATCAATAGGTCTTCTAGAAGTACCTACACACTGGTCAAACTGATTAGTTCATAAATGACCCGAAGCGGATTGCTTCTAGTCGACCAGTGTCCTGGTGTTGCTTAAAAACCACCTTAGGTTTCCATTGTTGTTGTTTTGGTAAGACAGTTTGTGATGACCTTATCACAGGTGACTGTGATGATGAACCTACACTTTGACCCTTTGAGAACATTGGAACAAAACGTTTTTATTTATGAAAGAATGTAGGTTCAACTTCATCAAAACCTCTGCCTTGTTCATCAAAGAATATTTGTTTGGCAGGTTTACCAAAAACTGGTTTCTTATGAAACCTTTGTGAGGAATCAGCAGGTAGTGGACAATCCTTTGCCATATGCCCTATTCGGCGGCAAACATAACAAATTCGTTTTGTTTTGTCTCACTTTTGATGTACCTGCGAAGAATTAATCATAGGAATATCTCGAACATGATCAGAATGAGAATCATATACCTGATGTCTGTGATCATGAACCCATTTGGATGTTAGGCTTCGATATTGAAAACTTTCAGAAGAAACTTGAGCTTTCACAAAAACTTCAGAAATCTTCCGAGCATCAACACAATGAAGAGGAAATTCTTTATCAGAGAAAAGCTGAGCAGAACCTTTGAGCTTGTAGAATCTCTCAGGTTGAACTTTTTCAGCCTTAAACACATCCTTCTTCACTTGTTTCAGCTTCAATTTCTTTAAATTTTGTGATGCAGATGCTGGAACCTCTTCAGCTTTATCCTTCTTCTCATGAAAACCCAAGCCAACCCTCTTTCCAACAACTTTCTCCTCAGATGAATAATGTCCATGCTTTGCTAACCGAGAAAATTCAGCTTTCACTTCAGTCACATTCTTTTGATCATAAAAGATCTTTTCATCAAATTCAGATTGTAACTTAATCTTGTCACTTGAAGTAGCTGACTTCTCATTATCAGCAGAATATGAATCAGATACAAATTTTGGAGCAGGAGAAACTTCAGATTTCTTTTCCTTCTTTTTCTTATTCTTCCCGTTCTTCTTTTTCGTCACAACCTTCTCAACCTCAACAGTAGATGATGAAACCTTTGAATAATCACATTCGTCAACTTGTTCCTTCACTTCTTTGAAAGCTTCTTTGATATGAGCAGGGGGTGATGCAGTCTTATCAAACATTTTCTCAAAATTTTCATCATTAGCTAAGAAGCTTGTGAATACTTGAGAATTTGAAACATTGTTGAGCGATCTATTAGCATCAATGACTTGAATTTTGAGATCAGAAATTTGATGTTGAGCCTCAGCGTATTCCTTTTCTTTAGCTATCAATCGCTTTGCAACTTTGTGTGTTTCAAATTTTTGCAGTCGAAGATTATCAAGGCCTTCAAATAATTCCTTCTTCACTTTATCTTCATTGCGCTTTTGAATCTCCAAATTCGCTGCTTGAACTTTATTTACACGAACCAACTCCCGCTTCTCATCCAACAACTTTTCCATGTCAACTTGATATGCTTCAATCTTAGCAGTTGATTCTTCAACATTCTTTGTAAGCAGATCAAGCTTAAATTTGGATTTATCAAACAAATTCTGAAAATCATTAGCCGTATCTTCTGTTTCATCTTTCCATTTCTTGACTTCAAACACCAATTCATCTCTTTCTTTACAGATCTTAGCTTTTGCAGTTTCAACATCCCTTTTATCTTGTTTAGAAATTTCTAAAACTTCATTCAGCAATTTGATCTCTTTAAGCAGACATTCATTCTTCACATCCAATTCCTTCTCATTTTCTTTAGAAATTCCCAACTCCGAACTAATCATTTTTAAGTCAGTAGTAACTCTTTTGACTTCTTCAATCAAAAAATATTTTTCTTTCATCAAGGCTTCAATTTTAGACTCAAATTTCTCACTCTCAGCAGCGTCATATGAACTCGAATCAGAATAATAGTCATCTTGTTCATGTGTGACAATTAATGCTGATGTATCATATCCAAAATGTTGACCCCAATCATAAACACCATCATGTTGAGCTGTCAAAGCTGTTGTCTTGCTTGTGTTACTAGTAGATGGTTGAGTAAATCCAGGCTTGGGTGATTGAGTAAAACCAGGCTTGCTTGCATGTGCCTGTTGACAGTTGTTGGCAAAATGTCCAAGTTGCGAACATTTATAACATTTTAACTTTGACTTGTCAAAACCCAATTTATCACCAGAAATATTTCTTCCATGTTTCTTGAAGAACCTCTTCGATCTTTGACATAACATAGCATATTGCCAAGATATATCCAATTCAGTTAGTTGATCATCATCAAGTGCATCAAGATCATCGCCGGTTAACTTTGCATCAGCAACATTCTTGATAATCAACCCAAAGGATGGGGAAATCAATGCAGAAATCATTTTGGCACAATCATCTGTTGATTCAACAGAAAACGCATTCTGACTTGATGAATTTGGAATTGTAAAGCTACAACCCCGTGAAGAATTGTTATTAAAATTTCCAGAACTTCCAGACAAGAAAGCAACACTTGGTGCAGAACTCAGATTTGACTTAGCTTTTGCATTCATGCTTGCACTATTCTCACCATGATACAATTCAGGATTCTACAAAGTAGCAGTTGACTTTTTTGAATTTAACATTTCCATTTCCAGAGCTTGAAGTTTTCCAGTAAGCTCGTGAAACGTCATTGTAGAATAATCCTTGTCATGAGTGAGTAGCAAAACATAATTCTCCCACTTTTCAGGTAAAGCTTCCATAATCTTTTCCTTCAAATCAGCATCAGATTTCTCAATACCAACTATCTTTAATTCACTAATCAGATGTGAAAATCGTGAAACAAGAGCAGTAATGTTCTCATTTTCATAATTTTGAAAATTATCAAATTCTTTATTCAACACTTTCTTCCGACTCTTCTTGTAATCATCATTACCCTCACATCTTGCTGAGAGAGCATCCCACAATTGCTTTGATTTCTTACAAGTGCTGAATTGATGTAACAGTTCGGTAGGTAAAGCCATGGTAAGATAACCATAAACTTTCTTTTCAAGCTCGTAACTTTTTCTTTCAGCAGCATCAAAATCTTGAAGTTCCTTATAATCTCCATCTTTAGTTGGTCGTTCATACAACTTTCGAATCGGAATCCATAAATCAATATCATTTGTGCTGATGTATGCAGAAAATCGTTTTTTCCAATTTTGATAATCTTCTAACTTCAACAATTTGGGAACTTTCTGACTTGTTCCGATTTCATTATCAAAATTCAACATGGTTTGCATCGCACTTTGCATTGCAGCAAACGCTTGAAATTCCGTCATCGTGAAGAATTTGAATTCTGGTGACCGAACTTGCTCCGAACCTATCACTGACCTCCGAACCTCCTCCGAACTTCGTCCGAACCTAAATCAAAAGGCCGAACTTAGAGACTCCGATCTGTCACCGAACAAACTCCGAACCTTGACCGAACTTAGACCACTCCGAACTTTGACCGAGATAGACCGAACTCTCACCGAAGACTCACCGAGCTTGGTCCGAACTTCGAGTTCGGAGCAGTTACTCCGAACCTGATCAGAAAACTCCGAACTTCGAACTCATTTGTCAAAATCGTGCGAAAACAAACTGTTTTTGACGAAACTTGTTACTGAGGATCAGAAAAACTGATAAGAAGTGATTTAGGAGCAGATTTGACACCAAAAACTCGATAGAATTGATGAAAAACACGAAAACCAGCTCGGGAAACTCCAAAAACGCTTCAAAAATCCAAAAATAGCAACCACAGATCAGTAGAGTGAACCAGAAAGCTCTGATACCACTTGAAAATGCGTGAGCATCGGATCGTCTACTCGATCTAGCTAATCGGACATCGAAACGTAATTAACCGATTGTTTTATTGATCAACGGAGAAAAATTACAATCGGTAAACACTCAGAAACGGACTCAGAGAAACACACTCAGAAACACACACTTAACAATAATCTCACACGCTCAGAACCCCTATTACAACGTCCAAACTTCTATATATACCCAGCTGACCGAGCCTCGTCCGAACCTCAGGTTCGGCCAGTCCGAACTCCAGGTTCGGACCTGGTTCGGCCACTCAGACTTTGGCTTGAACTTGAACATTACTTAATACTTCATACGACGCACATATCAGATATCAACAATAATTAATCGGATTCAGTTAATAGCGGGGTTTGGGTTATAGCATGAATGAACATGAGATAACAAGTGTGGACAATGGAAAAGCACATGAAACAGTTATGATAACAAGGTCTAATTGTCTAACATGGAAAAATTGTATGTATTAATTCTCCCCCAAAGACAAAATAGTTAAAGGGAAAAAGGGGCCGCGAAAAACTCACATGATTCAGAAACGGTAGTCGTGTAATACGATCAACGGAAAGTGCAAGCCTAGATAATTATAAGACATGCAATGATAATAAGTAATTGGATTGACATTAATGTCACTCCAATTAGGTAGGTCAAGTCTTGACGTCATGGTAGCCCTAGGGTTAAGTGATTTGTAAAGTCAAAGTGAATGTATCCGGTTATGTATTTATTTGGAAAAATGTAAATTATATATTAAATAAATATATATAAAAATTCCCAAATAATATTTAAAGATGGTAAATATTTATAGAAATAAATATTAAGTCAAAATGAGGGTTTTCATGTGAAAATTGATTATTTTGGCTAGTTAGTAAAAAACCGGGCGATTTCGCGGTAAACAGCCGATTACACGATATTTATCTGTTTAAGTTAGAAATCAATCAAGTTTAATAAAATATGATTACTTTCTGTCCAAAATAGGTAGATAATTATTTTAGGTGTCGGTTTGTATTAATTTGCCGGTTTGGTGGATTTTGTGTCGGTTTTGCCGTTTTGGTCCCGTTTGCCCGTTACATGACACTGTTAGGTTCCTAAATTCACCATAAACATTTGTAAACATGTTTTTTACCATTAAAATAACCTTATGAGTTCATTTGGACCAGATTTGGATTTCCTTACAAAAATGGTGTTTCCGGGCCCGTCGGGTGTCGGTTTTAGTCCCGGTTTGTGCCTAGATTTAAGTAATTTGTTAAGGGATATTATGGCCATGTTCTAGAGTCATTTAAAACATCATAACCTACTGTTAAAAAGTATAAACTTTCTAGTCAAAACGTATCTATAGTGAAAAGCAATTTCTAGGGTTTTTAAAGTGTACCTTTGTATGTAAAAGTTTGCTATGGTGAGTTTAAGCACTAGTAATCTTTCTAAAGTCCAAGATATCATATTTTGACTATAATAAGAGTTTAAAAACGTGTCATAGGCATCAAGGGGTCCAAAGTTACAAGAGCAACACATAATACACAATATATACAAAGTTATTGTCTAAAAATGCAAACTAAACAAATACTTGTGTAAAAGTCCAACTAAGCTAAGTTTTGAGCATAATATATCAAGGTAAAGACTATCATGAGTTCCTAGTAGGTAAATACATGGTGAAACATGAAGGTAAATACAAGTAAGTAAGCTTTTATGGGGTAAAATGATGTTTAGACAACAATGTGAGTCAAGACTTGCTAATGGAGTGTTCTAGTCATGAAAGGAAACTAAAAATACTTGCTAAAACAAGATTTAACTAAGAAAAGTGAAGGTGAAACCTTGTTGGAAGAAGGTGGAGGCCGAAAAATGATGATGATGATGATGATGATGATTGTTCTTGAGTGTTCTTGCTTCCTAGCACCATGAATCATCAAGAGAATAAGTGTTTGAGTAGAAAATCTAGAGAGAGAGAGGAGCAAGAGAGTTGTTCTTGAAAGTGTAAGTGTCAAATGAGGCTATGTTAAGGAAAAGGTGTTTAAGTATGAAAGTTAAATGAGAAAGGAGGGTGTTTGGTTATGTGTGGTGGTGGGTTTCGGTCCAAATGGAACCAGAGAGAGAGAGAGAGAGACGGTTTGGGAGATAGAGGAAATAAATGAGTGTTTGTGTCTTAGTTTGTATACAAATATCTAGTAGGATGAGAAGGTAAATAGAAGGTTAAGTGTTAGTGTGTGTGGTTAGGATTCGGACCGAAAAGAAGGAAAGGAGGGGTCGGGTTCGGTCCTTGTGACCACCGATTTCTCTAGCACACAAATAAGGAAGGTTCAAGCTCAATGTTTAATTCAACATGTGTGTGTGTGTGCTTGTGAAATTTTTGGTCAAGGTGCAAGGGAGGGAAGGAGTTCAAAAGAGAGGGAAAAGATTAACCTTTGGGTAATAGGTTTGCTGGGTTGTGGTGACAAAATTAACCTATGCCTTCATAGGTTGTAAGAAAGTGTCCATATTGATGTGATAAGGATCTTGGAGGTCAAACAAGTAGCAACTAACTCAACCAAACTAGTTAAGTGGCTAGGTGGTGGTTGTGGTCTTGTAACCGGCAAGGAGGAAGGGAACGAGGGAGGGGCCGGTTAGAAGAGGAGGAAGGGATCACGGGTTCGAGTCCCGTGCGTGACCGGTTCGTGAGGAAGAAAGGGAGGAGAGAAAAGGTGAGGTGACGGGTCGCGACTAGGAGAAAGGAAAGAAAATAATTCGAATCGGTTTTGATGTTTTATAAGATATTTATTCACGACGACGTAAAATAATTAAAACAATGACTCGTTTTAAAATAAAAATGTTTGTGGGATAATAACTCGAATATACAACGTTGCATGTATATATATGTTGCATGCATGTGAAAATACATTTGTCATGAACGTTTATAAAGCTTTATAAAGTGTTTTGGACGTAAAATAATTCGATGTTAACGTAAGGATTGGATCACAAGTCTCGTTTTGTTGTCATTGTCTAAACACATTGTTATTTAATACGAAATTGTTTGTATAGGTCACATGTGAAATATGTGTGTCATAAAATGATAAAAGGTTGATTAACGTTTATGTTTAAAATGAACGTAAAATGATAAATGATAATAACGATAAATCCCCAAGATGATGGGATTATGTATGGAGTCTAACTCATAGTTTGGTAGATTCGATAAACGAATTTGGTTAGTCGCTTTATTATTATTGAAGTTCCAGCGACCATTTCGTGCAAAGAAGTCATCATGTTCAAGTATTTGTTTTCAACATGAATTAAGGCTACGTCAAGACTATATTCCTATTGTAAATGAATGTAATTATGATAAAATTGACACGTTGCAAGTAAACAGTTACGTAATACAGTTAACACATAAGTATATATTATCGGTTTAAGTCCTTGGAAACTTACGGGTTGTTACAATGTAGTCTAAAAAAACAAATCAAATTTTAAAATGATAAATCCTAAATGACTACACACGCTCTGAGCAAGTATACTCATCGAATGCAGCATTGTATCGGTAAATATCGGGTATCAATCCAAGGACGCGTAAATCAGGTTCTCGATATACGAACTTTGCTAATATTTAAGCTAACATAGATTTAGAGCTAATGATGAAAACAGACAGAGAAGTGGTAGAAACAACTAAGCAAGCAAACAAAGCACACGAAACAGAATAACAATATAAGAAAGGTGTGACTCGGATAAGAATCCTTTGAGCCTGAATCTCACCTCAAGTCTGACTAATCAATCTGATAACTACCCCAAATGATGATAACCAAGGAAAATAAGACTATAGACACATCTTAATTACTAAGGCAATCCCAAGTAAACGTCCAGGTAGTAAACTAGATGAAACCACCTAATTGCCTAGTCGCTTCGGTCAAAGCTAACCAAACACACACGAAAGGAACTACACTAGAAAGGTCTTTCTAAGCAGGTCCTAAACGTAACTAATTCTGATTTGAAACCCCAAGAACTTAGGCAATGCTAAACACGAATTGAAAAGTCAAAACCTTATGGTCATAAGTGTTCTAACTAGTCAAACAATACCTAGCAACCACCTAATGTGCTAAATGAATCGGTCAACTCAATTTAAACATAAATATAAACATAATCAGCCCCAAATCATACTCATATAATCATGTAGATGGTCATCGGATCATGCATTAAGCTAAAACTCAAAAAAAGTCAAAGTTCAACAATGAGAAATCAAACAACTAGTTGAAGTTCTTCAATCTATATCAAATTTCCCACATCATATGAATCTAACAGAGGCTAATCAAGCATATATGATCATTTAAGAGACCCAAATCAGAATCAATAGGCTATTTCATCATATCACATTGAAAAGTCAAACAAGAAAGTCAAATCATGCTCAGATATATCAAATCCAAGTGAAAATATGAGATCTAGCCACTAAACATCATCAAAACAACTAAAAATTTAACCTTTAACATGTTCATAATCTGAGATTTACAATGAAAAGGAAGGAGAAACAAGCCTCAAAGAGAAAATGGAAACCGAAGAGGTGTAGATCGTCAAATCTTCAATCCAAAAGCTTTAATCTTGACCCTCCTAGCTTCCTTGATGATTCCAGATCTTTAATGGTGATTTTCTAGGGTTTACGAGGTGTTAGAATGAAGAAAACGGCGGCCTCAAAGCTTTTATAGCGAAAAAAATAGGGCTGCTGTGACATCAGGTCGCTGGGTCGAATTTAATGGGCTTGGCAGAGAAGAATATAAAATACAGTTAAACCAGAATGAAAACATAAGGGGCATCTGGCCTGGTGGCAAGGGTTTCGCTGGATAAGTTGGAGGTTAGGGGTTTGATCCCTGCCTCCAGCGAATTTTTCCTTCTTTTTCGCTGGGCTGCTCAGCTGTGTTGGGTGGGACTGGGCTGCGCATATGCTTGGTGCCTGGACTTCTTCTGGTGGGCTGGGCTACTGCGACTGGTCTTGCTTATTTGATTATTTTCTTCTTTTTCTTCAGACTCCCGTAACGTTCTCATACGATCTCCGTTTTTGGTCTCGTTTTTTGCGTTGTTCTTCTAAAATCACCGCGAACTAACCAATTACCTAAAATTCAAAAATAAAAACAATTAAGCACCATATTCATATAAAACACCATAAAACAATATTAAAAACTAATTAAAATGGTAAATTTATATATTTATCAGTTTTAAGTTTAAAACCCACCAAATAACAATAGAATTTATATATAGCACTAAATTTAATGAATTTTAAATTGTAAGCCCGAGCAAGCAACAAATTCAATATTTTCCAATTAAAAACACATTTAAATGAGAGAATTTTATTTATTTATTTATATATATGATGCTACGCATCAAAAATCTCCACACTTGAGCTTTGCTTGCCCTCAAGCAAAAATCTCATGCAACACTTCTGCAAGCCAATCGAAAACGTGACATCCTACCCAACCCAATGCAACTACTCAAGCCCACAAGCATCACCAATTCTCAAGATTTACACTTTTCAAAAGATTTATAATCCAACAAGCAATTATGACATTTATTTAAAAACATGGAAATGCCTACTAGCTAGACACACATCAAGGTTCAATTAAACAAGCATCACACCCCTTACAATGATCACTCAACTCGGTGAAATTTAGTGGATAGATGATTAAAAAGATCATCGATTTAAGTGGATCACTCAAGGCCAAACATGCACCCCATTATCATAGGCTTGTATCGAAATCGCATCTCCACCAATTAACATAAAACCGAACATAAATCAAGAGGACTTTTACGGGTTGTAATGTTAGGCTAGGGTTTAGGGTATGGAATGGGAATGTGAAAGTGGCGAAGTGTTTAGAAATTCGGACTAGGAACAAAAGAGCTAAACTATAAAACTTTTTACAAATAAAACAAAACTAAACTAAAATCGGGTAATTTTGACCCGAACATATAAGCTAAACAACACTCTATTTTTTTCATAGGTCTATGACCTCCCATAATGAGCTAGAATTTTCTGCATTTTTTTTATTTTTTCTTCTTCTTTTTCATTTTTTTTTCTTTTCTTTTTCTTTTTTTCTTTTTTTTCTTTTTCTTTTTTTTTTTTTGCAATCTCATATGAATTTCTAGAATGGAGATTGAGTACTAGGAGAATCACACTTAATCACTATTTTTTTTTCTTTTAAACTAAAAACAATACTTGATGTAAGTAACCAAAAAAAATATACACAAAGTCCTAAACTAATCCGGATTCTTCACACAAGGGTTTAAGAACAAAAATAAAGGCTAAACAAAAGGCTAAATGGGTCAAAAAGTGGGAAAATCAAACGAGAAGGAAAAAGGCTCAACGGGTTTTTCTAAGGGATGATGTTTTAGGGTAGGAAAAATGATAAGATCAAAGAAAAAGGCTAAGTCAAGGGGGGAGGGGGTAATCCTAATGCCTCTATCATTTCTATGCCCAATTTTAGTTCATGATCTCGACGCGTATAAACAACACAAGTTCTAAAATGAAAGCGCATGATGGCATAACACTGAACCAAACGAAAGTGAGTACATAATGTAACATATAATGCAATTTGGGCTCAAATAACTCACGGAAACGGATGGACAAAGGCTACCGATATGATGCAAGCTATCAATCCCCCATCCGATAGTTTCGCTAAGTAAAGCATCCCATTTATTGATTTTGTTTGAAAAACACTTGCTTGGAAATACTTTTTCAAGATACTTGAAGAAAAGGTTTTGACTAGAGACAAGCATCGTATACACAGGCGAGCAAAACGTCACGAATTACATCAACGGGCCCACTTCCATGCACAATAAGACGGGAAAAAATCTCAATTTCAACTAAAAACAAGGGGATATGATAAGAAAATATGAAAATTTTCACAATTTTAGCAATTTCAGTGCAATTGACCCCCATCCCCACACTTAATTCGTACATTGTCCCCAATGTACGCTAAACAAAACAAAATAAAGGGGGAAAGTGAACTGAAATACTCCCCTATATGTCATGTGCCAGTGTCTGGATGCTGAAGAAAGAATCGAGCTAGCTCTTGACTGAACAGGTGCCAGAGCTGAATCCAAAAATGCCAAAAATCCTCCACAATCAAAGTATGCATCATGAAACAGCTCTCGAACATGTGCCAGAACTGTCTCGCTAGAACAAACTATCATCCAAGCATAACCAAATCATATCAATCACAAATATAAATCAATAAAGCACAAATATCTCGAGTTTTGTGTCAACAAATGAATGCAAAATGAAAAATACAACTCGGATAATAACTAAACCGGTGAATCAAGGTAGTTGGCGGTCCCGTGGTGAAACTGGAAGAAAACAAAACCATATGATAACATAAGCAGTCGGGATGCAAAATCTAGCAATTTTTTAAAGATATTTGAAAAAAAATTGAGTTCTTGGACGATTGATCAAATGCGGGCCGTTTGTTTGTCATTTATGAAGTGAACGGTACGCTTTGACCAAAAGTCACATGCCCGAAAAACCCTGATATGGACCGTTGATTGTCATTTATGAAGTGACGGTCTCGTATAATCCAAACCTGAATAAATTCATGAAAGCACACTTTACGAACCGTGGGAATGGAGATTGAGTACCCGGCGGTTCACAAACTGTGAGTTACCTACCAACCCCACGAAGGAATACCAAAATGATAAGTCCATGCAATTCCAACAGTGGCATGATTCCAAAAAACCTGCAAAACTTAAAACAAAAATATAAAACGAAACAAGGACAAATAAAATATAACTAATTTAAGAAAAAGAACTAAAAGGAAATTAAACTACTAAAAGTTCAAACAAAGCATGAAACAAGCAAAATAAAGTAAACAAGTACTCGGGCTGCCTCCCAGAAGCGCTGAATTTATTTACGAGTCGTCAGCCAGACTCAGCCCCGCGATCAGGGCGGCGAAACGTCTAACAACATAACAACCTCCTCGTTCGTGTCAACTGGACCTGACAAGTAATGCTTCAACCTATGTCCGTTAACCTTAAACGAGCTACCATCAACGCCCTTAATCTCAAGTATCCCATAAGGAAATACCTATTTCACCACGTGGGGACCGGACCATATAGACTTCAACTTACCTGGGAATAGTTTCAACCTCGAATTAAAGATAAGCACTCGATCTCCCGGTTTGAAGTCTTTCTTCTTAATGTGACTATCATGAATCCTCCTGGTCCTTTCTTTGTACAAACCCAAACTCTCGTACGCATGATCGCGCAACTCCTCTAACTCATGCAACTGAAAGAACCGTCCTCTAGTCGCCTCATCCAGATCTAGATTGACGGCCTTCATGGCCCAATACGCGCGATGCTTGACCTCAACTGGTATATGACACGCCTTTCCATAAATCATCCTAAACGGTGTAGTACCCATAGGTGTCTTGTAAGCCGTGCGGAAGGCCCACAATGCGTCATCTAGCTTCTCCGACCAATCCTTGCGGTTCTTATCAACCATTTTCTCCAAAATCCGCTTAATCCCGCGATTCGTGACCTCAACCTGTCCACTCGTCTGGGGATGATATGGTGTAGCAAGTCTATGCGTAACCCCGTGATGCTGCAGCGCCTTCTCCATCTGCGCGTTGCAAAAGTGGACTCCACGATCGCTAATCAGTGCCTTCGGCACTCCAAATCTCGTAAAAAGCTTACGAAGGAACCTGACAACAACTCTGGCATCATTAGTGGGGAGGGCTTGTGCCTCGACCCACTTGGAAACATAATCAACTGCCACCAGAATGTACTTATTCCCGCGAGATGGCGGAAAAGGACCCATAAAGTCGATACCCCAAATATCGAAAATCTCGCAAACCTGAATCTTAGATTGGGGCATCTCATCTCTCCGCGACAAATTACCTGCGCGCTGACAATTGTCACATTTGCTGATCATCTCAAACGCATCCCTGAAAATAGTCGGCCAGTAAAATCCCGACTCGAACACCTTCTTCGCGGTGAAGAGGGCTGCATAGTATCCACCAGTCGGACCCTCGTGATAATGTCTCAAAATCTGGCGTGCCTCACGCCCATGCACGCATCTCCTAATCACATAATCAACACCGATCCTATAAAGATAAGGATCCTCCCAAATGTAATGTTTCAAGTCAGAAAAGAACTTCTTCTTCTGCTGAAACCCATACCCTTTCTTCATGATCCCACTCGACAAATAGTTTGCAAAATCCGCAAACCATGGACTCTCATCGTCATCTCTCACGCGTACATAATCGAGTAACTCATGGGGGAAATAGTCATTTATGGGCATCCCCTCGAGTTTCTCATCATCCGCGTTCTCCAAACGCGAGAGGTGATCGGCCGCCACATTCTCGGCTCCCTTTTTCTCACGGATCTCAATATCAAATTCCTGCAACAGCAAGATCCATCGAATGAGTCTCGGCTTAGCATCATGTTTACTAAACAGATACTTAATAGCCAAATGATCCGTATACACAATGGTCTTGGACAGGACAAGATACGATCTGAATTTGTCAAAGGCAAACACAACAGCAAGCAACTCTTTCTCGGTAGTAGTATAATTCTCCTGTGCATCATTAAGAGTTCGACTCGCATAGTAAATCGGATGGAAGTGTTTGTCCCTCCTCTGTCCCAAGACTGCCCCTACTGCGAAATCGCTCGCATCACACATCAACTCAAACGGTTGCGACCAATCGGGTGCAACCATAATCGGGGCGTTCACCAACTTGTCTTTAATCAAGTTGAACGCTGTCAAACACTCCTCAGAAAACACAAATGGAGCATCTTTCTCTAGGAGCTGTGTCATCGGCTTGGTGATTTTTGAAAAATCGCGTATGAATCGGCGGTAAAATCCTGCGTGGCCTAAGAAACTCCTAATCGCTCTAACAGAAGTGGGAGGCGGAAGCCTAGAAATAGTATCAAGTTTGGCTCGATCAACCTCAAGCCCCGCATGTGAAATCTTGTGCCCAAGCACAATACCCTCGCGAACCATGAAATGGCATTTCTCCCAATTAAGCACCAGGTTCGTCTCGTCACATCGAGCTAACATCCGTGATAAGCTCGTCAAACACTGATCAAAGGAACTCCCAAAAACAGAAAAATCGTCCATGAAGACCTCCATGGAGTCCTCGATCATATCATGGAAAATCGCGACCATACAGCGCTGAAATGTCGCTGGGGCGTTACATAATCCAAACGCCATGCGTCGGTACGCGAATGTGCCATAAGGACATGTAAATATGGTTTTCTCCTGATCCTCCGGTGCGATGGGAATCTGGAAATAACCTGAAAAGCCGTCAAGGAAACAATAATAACTGTGACCGGCTAAACGCTCCAACATCTGATCAATGAAGGGTAGGGAAAATGATCTTTCCTCGTAGCATCGATGAGTTTGTGATAATCAATGCAAACTCTCCACCCCGTAACCGTGCGCGTAGGAATCATCTCATTCCTCTCATTTACTACAAATGTCATGCCCCCTTTCTTGGGCACAACCTGAACCAGACTGACCCAAGGTGAATCAGAGATAGGATAAATCAATCCAGCATCCAAAAGCTTAAGAACCTCTTTTTTCACCACATCCTGCATGTTCGGGTTCAGTCGTCTCTGCCTCTGCACAACAGGCTTAAACTCATCCTCCATCAGAATCTTATGCGTGCAGAAAGAAGGGCTAATCCCCTTAATATCCATAATCGTCCACGCAATAGCCTGTTTGTGCTCTCGCAGCACATCTAACAACCTAGATTTCTCGTCAACTGTCAAATCTGATGCAATGATCACGGGAAGTCTCGAATCCGTCTCTAAAAACGCATACTCCATATGAGATGGCAACTCCTTAAGCTCTAATGTGGGCGGATCCTCAACAGACGGTCTAGATTTGGCCCGCATGGTGTCAATGACCTCAAAAACCTCTGGGCTCAAATCTGATGCACTAGTCTCCTCACTATTCACCTCACACGCAGCAGCAGCATACACACCAAGTTGTGGGTCAACTCCACCCCAAAGCTGCGTGTCTGAAACACCCGAATCACAGATATCCTCAAACTGATCACTCACGTGTGGCGTAATGGTGTCAACAAAGTAGAGTGTAGTCGTCCTGACCCTGAGGACGTCTCATTGTATCACGAATGTCAAAGGTCACCGTCTCGTCCTCGACGCGTAATGTAAGCGTACCGCTGAAAACATCAACCAAAGCACGTGCGGTAGCTAAAAACGGGCAACCTAAGATAAGAGGCGCGTGCTCGTCCTCATCCATATCGAGGATCACAAAATCGACAGGGAACACAAATTTATCCACTTTAACTAACATGTTCTCCATAATTCCCCTCGGATATTTGACCGAACGGTCAGCAAGCTGAATGCTCATGCGCGTGGGTGTCGGCTCACCTAGGTCTAGTCTCGCAAAAACGGAATATGGCATTAAGTTTATACTAGCACCTAGATCAGCGAGAGCATTGCTGACGGACAAGCTACCAATCAAACACGAAATAGTAAAACTCCCGGGATCCTTCATCTTCTGTGGCAGCTTGTTCTGAAGAACTGCTGAACACTCCTCGTTCAGTGTATGTTGGTCCAGAAACAACAACCAAGCACGATATCGTAAACACAAACAAGTGCAGAAACCTTGTTTGTGAGTGATTCGAGAAGAAGATGATGAAAAAGACAAGATTTAAGGTGAAGAACAAGCAACACAATCAAGTCTTGAATGAAGAACAATCAATCTTCTTGAATAACCGGGTTTGCGATCGTAAATGTATAGAGAAAACAGAAATCGTAATCAGCAAACTTGTCATTAATCATAAACACTTGGGTATTTATACAAGCCCTACAAAAACCCTAGTGGAAATCGTAAACCCATAAGCCTAATAAGCCCACATCGTAAACATATAAAGCCCAAAAACAAATAAGCCCAATCTAATGTTCATGCCTCATAAAGTATAGCCCAACAATCTTCCCCTAGGCATGAACCATTAGAGCGTCTACGGAAGCAGCAAATCAAATCTGAAGGTATTCGGCTTCGTGCTTGACCACCATTCACGTTCCACCATCCGGTTTGATGTTCCATGAAAGATCCCCACCCTGATAGCATTTTCAAGATCATTCTCATCACCGAGAATAGGTTGGGAGGCGAGGAGCTTGATATCACGTTCGCCAAACCTCAGCAGATCGATCGGATCATAGAAGCGAAACTCTCGCATCTTCTTGCAAACCACCACCACCTCGTGAGTTGTTGGATCATAGAACCAGCTATCAAAATTTCTCACCAATGTACCATCTTCAATTTTGTCCAACATGTTGATTACTCTAGTTCTTTTGGTGGGTGGTCGCCTCACTTCTCCAATAGGCTCTCCTGTTACAGGGTCAGTTCCAGTCTCAACCCACCTGACCTGTTTGAGATCAAAGTTCACAAAGTTTTCTGCCAAATGGCTCAACAGATTGTCACGAACTTGATCTCCTTGAGCATTTCTCCATCGGTTTATATACGGTGCCCTCAACAAATTTCTGATCTCTGGCTCTGTCCAGGAGTGAAATTGACCCCTTGTTCTGTAATACTCCACTGGACTGTATCCATCTCGGATCACTGCAAACAACTTCTTCTCACCATCATAGTGCCAGCACAAGATTGGTTCACGGCTCCCCCTTTTGTCGATTTCACTTTGACCGACATCAATCGAGTACAGCGTAGGGGGAGGTCCTTGGAAGAAATCCTTGAACCGGTTTTCATGACTTTCCGGTGCCTTTGAGATGATTCTTCCTCCTTGAACATAGTCAGACATCACTATGGTGTCATCACCTTCATCTTCATGCACTTCATCAGCTGTTTGAGCACTTTGAGAAGAACTCTGTCCTAGGGCACCCTGAGCATTTAAACTATCAGCTCCCTTCAGGTCTTCCAACTTCTTCCTTAGTTCAAGGTATCCCGCATACAAGAATCCAATACTGGCTTCATTCTTGCTCTCCTTCTCCTTTAACCTCTTGTTTTCTTCCTTTAGCTCTTTAATCTCTCCCTCTCTCCTTCTGTTTTGAGATAAAATGAAGTTGATCTGAGGATCAGCACTTATCCGTAGATCTACAGGAAGATCACCAATTTGTACACTCTCTCCGACAAGTGTTAGATAAGGACGGAAGCTTGGTATGACGGGAGGCTGACTTGAGTCAGTTGAAATGTTTATCCTCACTGGGCTGGGCTCCACAAAAGTACTTTCAACATCAAGAAATTGCCTTTCTTCATGAACTGGGCTTTGTTCATTCAGAATAGGACTTTCAGTTTGCATCGAAGTTGGTTCTTGTACATTAATCTGATCATCAGCCTGAGGTGTGCCTTCTACATTTGTAGGTTCAGACGTGTCATCATTCTGCACATTGGCACCCGAAGATTCAAACACCATCAGGCTTGAGCTTTTTTTCTGAAACTTGAACCTGATAGTTCTGGGATCAGATCTCTTTCTTGGTAACGGTTCACGCACAGGAATGGGCTCTGCAAGCACATCATCTTCATCAACATTCAGATCTAACTCTGGAGGGGTTGCATCACTGCTTGAAGATGAGACCAAGTCATCTCTCGTTCTCTTGTTACTTATCGGGCCCAAATCTCCATAAATATCATCATTCAAATTCTCGTTCTCGGGGAAAATATCATCCATCACCTTTTCTTCATCTGAAGGTATAACCTCTGGTTCCCTCTGAACATTCACTGTAACATCATGATCCTCTTCCAGAGATGCATTGACTGGATGCACTTCAGGTTCGGAATCAGATTCTTCTTGATCTTGTTCCCTTGCAACCTCAGGGAAAGCACCTCTTTTAGACCATTCAAGCGATATTTTGTTATCAAGGATGTAGTATGTGTCACGATATATCCGAACATGAGGGGTAATACAGGGGCACGCGCCTGTGTTATGCCGGATTGAGTTTTGACCTACGGCTAGACTATCAGTAGCTACACATAGGGTTTAGTAAAGATAATGAGAAAATGTTTATTTGATTGTTTATTGCTGCGGACTCACCAACAACTTTATTATTGCTGACATGTTTAGTAATGGTGCATGTAAGTAGCTTAAAGCAGATATTGTGTCGGCCAGAAGGGTTATGGTTGGGGATTGTTTTAATGGCTGTATTGCCTATTTTGTTGCGTGATCAGATATGGCCTTGTTATTTGTCCTTGTTATATCTTTCAATCTGTACTTTGAATACTATTATGTCTTAGAGTACCTGGGACCGAACTTAGTATTAGTTGCTTGGGTTATAAAACTCTTGGTAGCTTGTATTGTAATATAAGGTGGTTTGTTGTTATATTGGGTTGTGTGTATGTTTGTTGCGTACTCTGACTATTAATCTGATGCTTCCGCGGATCCTGATACGAAGAGCCGGCCCCATACCCGTACTTCTCGTCCTCAGCAAGGGGCGGAAATTGGGGGTGTGACATTTAACAACTAAAATCATGTTCTGAAAATAGAAGGGAATATTTATAGTTTCAACCCAGAAAGTTACAGGAAGTTTAGACTCTACTAACATTGATCTTGCTGCTTCAATAAGGGTTCTATTCCTTCTCTCAGGAACTCCATTTTGCTGAGGAGTCTTTGTAGCACTGAATTGCCTTAAAATACCTTTTTCTTCACAAAATGAGTTTAAAACATCGTTCTTAAACTCAGTGCCATTGTCACATCTTATGGGCTTAACTTTGAAATTTGACTGATTTTCAAGTTGAAAGATTAAAGCTTTTAATAATTCCGGTGTCTCATCCTTAGTTCTAAGCAAAAGTACCCAAGTGTATCTTGTAAAATCATTAGTGATAAAAAAGCAATAAGATTTCTTTCCCAAACTCATAACCCTGGTAGGACCAAATACGTCCATGTGCAAAAGTTCTAAGGGCTGACTTATATAGCTTTTAATTTTGGGCTTATGAGAAGACTTGTGCTACGTACCCTTTAAGCATGGAATCCAATGCTCATTACATGTAAATTTTTAATTTGGTAGAACCCAAACCAAACCCAATTTAACCAATTTGTTCATGTTTTTGTAATTTACATGCCCAAGTCTTCTATGCCATAGATCAGACTAATCAACTGAAGTTTTAGATATAAGGCACGTAATGCCATCATTTGATGTTGCATTGGCCATATCTAAAAGGTACAAGCCTTCTTTCCTGGCAGCTTTTATCAAAATCATTTCATCAGGAATACCAAGGCTTGGCTTAAGTATAAGTGCTTCAGTTTGATTGAACAAAACATTCATCTTTTTTTTTCACAAATTTGTGACACACTTAACAGATTGTGGTTTAATTCTTTAACTAAGTTCACCTTGTCAAATGTAAACTTACCATTTGTTACAACTCCTTATTTAGAAATGTAACCTTCATTGCTTCCAAAAGCAACCGACCTCCATCATGTCTTTTTATATTTTTTAGCAAAGATTTACTTCCTATCATATGACTAGAGCAACCACTATCTATAACCCAAACAGTAGCTTGAGATTTATTGATTTGCCTATGCACATATTAAATAGATGAATTAGTTTGAGTATGGGATCCAATTTATGGTCTTGGATCTTTCAATTGCATCATTGTACTTGTATTCCTTCAATACAAGTATAGTGGTTTGAGGTTTGTCAATTGTCTCATCTCGAAGACTTTCCTCTGGTTATACTCTCTAAACTTTCTTTTCTTGATAGTTTCAAACCTTGTTTGATTACCTCTGCTCTTTTTGAAATTAAAATTTGTTTCAGCAGAAAATTGCTCTTCTGGCAGAACTCTTGTTCCGGAAGAACCTACTTCAGGGTAAACATTATTTCCGGAAGAAGGCACAAAAACTTGATTTCTTTCTCAAGGAGCAGATCTTCCTTTCGTAGCACCTTTTCTCTGACTTCTCATGGGGTTATCCAACTCCATGGAACCATGGTCAACGAATTGGTCAGGGGTAGGTCTTTGTTTCGGAGTTTCTCAGAAAGAAAGGTGTTTCTGGTTGTTCTGAATGAAAGAAAGTTCTCTTGGAGTCATAGTTTTCCGACATAAATCTTTGTTTAATAGGAGAAAAACTGTTGTTAAACTCATTACCAACCCAAACTCTTGGTGGTTTGACCCTTTCAGATTTATTTTTCTGAAAACCAGTGTTTTTAACAAGTGAGACTCTTTCTATTGGCCTCTTTGCAAAATTAGATTTTCCTTGATTTTTCTTAGGTGAAACTAAATCTCTAGCTTTGTATTGAAAGAAAGGACTGAACTCACATTTTACTACAACATTACCAAGTTCACCACAAACGATACATTCCTTTTCAAATTCATATTTTTATGCTTTAGCATATCTTGGAAAGTGGTCAGTGGTCTTTTGATGATAAGTAGTCACACCTTATACTACTTTCTTTCTTAGCTCATCTGAGGAAATGAATCTGACTCAACACTTTTGGTGCCAGTTCTAAAACCTTTTATCTTGTAAGTTTTTTGAGGTGGAATTTCAAAAGTTGGTAAAAATTTTTTGACTTTTCAACCAATTTAGTATTGCTAGCATATGCAGCTATTTCAACTTGCATGGCAATCTCATTCTTTCTTGAGGTACATCTACCTTTTCATATTGGTTAAGCAATTCATGTGAGATATTTGTTGGGTTACGACAGTGGCATTCGAGTCTTGGTAATAGCAATTTTTTTTTATTTATATGAAAATAATTATTTACAATAAATAATTATTTAATCGATTACCGAAGTAATTTAAATCAGATAATTAAATTAATAATTAATTTAACAGGCAGCGGAAAACGTTCTAATTTACTAACACGAAAAACAAGATAATTAGCGTAAGCCAAAACAACAGGATTCGACAATCACCATACGCGCAAACACCAAAACGCATTTATATAAAAACGCGACATTTCATAAAATAAATAAACAGTTAAATCTAAACTAACAACAAGTTTAGATATACCTGAGCGGTGATTCAAACAGACGTTCGAGACACCGGAAGTCAACGGGTGACGCTAGGGTTTCGCAGAATGTGATTCGTCTAACGAATCTGACTTTCCTCGCGGATACAGATTTACTACGCGGTGAATCGGGCACCGAGAAAATCTCGTACGTCGGATCGGGCGCGAACTAGGGTTTGCGGACGACGACGGAACACGCGGGAGACGCGGTTCGCGGTTAGGGTTTGTCGGTGGTGAGACCGGCGACGGCGAGGAGTGACGGCGGCCGACTCGGGCGGCGGCGGCGAGCGACGGTGACGGCGGTGGTGTGCGGCGTTCGGCTGCGGCTGTGCTGCGGACGGCGGCGGCTCGGCTTCTCCGGGCTGCTGCGGAGGCGGCTTGGTCGCGG
>JBCNJP010000017.1:43071940-43156964 GCA_039602395.1 Deinandra increscens subsp. villosa | reverse complement strand
TTTTTAACGGTCAACTAAATACACCTTGAAACTAGCCTGGAAGCCATACTGGCAAAAGGCCGCCTACGGCGCGCCCAAGACCATTAGATAACTGGTTTCAGGGAAAACCACCTCCGCGAACGGCCGGGTGGAAAATATGTCGAGCTTGAGAATCGAACTTGCGATTTCTCAATCCCAAGTGCCTAGTCACTACCACATACCATGTGGCCAAATGACCGATGATGTTTGAAGAATTAATTGATGAAGTATTATATAGATTTTAATGTTTAATAAAAACTTATAAAATAAAATAGTATGCAATCATCTAAAATAGAGCAAAGTACATTTTACGTCCTTTAATAATTACCCAAAATTTATTTTTTTTGTCCTTCAACTAATGAACTAACAGAAAATGTCCTTTATATTCACAATTTGTTACATGTTTTCCAATACCCTAACGGACGTTAAATTTGCCTGTTAAGTCCAGTGCAAATGAGGGTGATTTAGTCTTTTTATTTAGCTTGGACCACTTTTGTAACTAAACTAGATGTTTCAACTCGCGCGTTGCCGCGGAGGCGATTCCATGTCTGTCGTTTTTGCTCTGTGTTGTCTTTTTTCCTAATCATGAATTATAATAACCAAAGCCTAGCTTGGAAATAAGTGTTAGCAGTTCTATTAAACTAATACCAATAGATAATTGAAGGTAATGTTTAAGGCTAAGTGTAGTGGATCCCCACTACGGATGGCCTAATAACTATATACAATGGGAAGCCTAACAAAAATATGAGAACATAACATTAGAAGTCATAGACACAGTTTAGCGGCTGCTGCTAATTAATGCAGTAACCAATGAGCCAATGATCACCACCATGCTAATAACAGAGATAAAAAAGATTATGGCTGCAGCAAATATATCCATTCCTCTGGTACTGTCTACATACATTAGCAACAAACTTTAAATAAAACTGCCTTTCAATTGTCTCGAGGTTGAATTTTAAGTTCTTAAATTACGAAGAGTAACTGAACATGCAGCAATAATTAAAGGTAACAGAAGCATAATATATCTTTGTAGCCATATATGGCACACAGGTTTTTTCTAACAAAACATTAACCATACAACTGTCCTTATTAGAAGGACTATACATATGCATATTGCATAACAAAGTTGAATAACAGCCAACAACATTAAACGAACCAACGAACAACAAAATTGAAGTAAAATTAAGCATTTAACTAAAAAAGAGGAATCAAAACTACATTCTTAGAAATTATTGAGCAGACTCACCTATGGCTAAGGTAACGACACACAGGCAGCCACCAACGAACTCTCTATATAGTTGTAGAGTCTTAAAGTGGGCAACTATCTAGTTACTCTTGGACCTCCAGGTCTCAAAGCCAGTGAAAAGAGAATGTTAAATCTAATTTAGGAGGTATACACATAAAATTAAAAATATTGAAATAAATAAAATTAAATTTGATATACAACAAATGTAGTCATACAACAAAGCAGCATATCATTAAGTGATTAAATGTAGCCATAAAACAACTACCATATCATAAAGTGATTAAATGTAGCCGAAATGAATGGTCTACCTGCAAATTTAGAGAAAGAGGATTAATTAGAGATTAAATAAAACGTGAAAAATGAAAGCCTCATCAAACCTTAGACTAAGGTGAAACATTTAATCGTCGTTTAATCACCGCTTATACATCCAAGTGTGGTAGTGAACACCTCTGAAACAACATTTTCACTATAATCAACTGAAGTTCAACATCATAACCTATGTATTCTGTACACAAAATATCTATGAATAACAAACAAAACTCAGAAGCTTAGAACCACAAATGTATGTAAACTGCAAGTTCTAAAATGATGTTCACAGAAACAATGATGTTGTAACTCATACCTTGATAATCGCCTCATATCTACAACAACAAACCACATAACGGATTAACGGGATTGTTAAAAGAACAACCGTGAATCAAAAAAGAAATTCCAAACAAAACACCGACTAAATATGTTATGTAAAGTTAACAATTAACAAATCATGAAGAAAATCAAAGGATACGCTATGAAGTAATCCTCGTGAAAATGGGGATGATCTAACCACCAGAAAAGAACCCGACGGACGAAAAGGCTCAAAGGAAGCAATCGCCATGGTCGTCTTCATCCTGCTCCTCACCGGCGGCGGCTTCGTTTTTTAGTTCATCAAATCGACATCCGTCAACAGCTTCGAGTTCTTCATCGTCTTCCTCCGACGAAGATAGAGAATCATCTGTCAATTAGGTAAGAGAAAGAGAGATATAACACCGGCTGGATTTGAAAGCATGTGGTGGTAAAACACATACGTGGCTGGCTCAAATACCTCAAATTCTCAATTACTCATAAAGTAAAAATGGCTTGTAACGTACAACTATCTAATGCAACTATAAATATTAATATAATATGTTTAGGTAAGCTTTAAAGGATTGTAAATGATGCATAACTAATATTATATAATTAAGATGAATAGTATGCTGGTTGAATTTTGTATATTAGGGTAATTAAAGAATAAAAAAAATATTTTCACTTTTATACTTATGAGGGACAAATTTGTAATTAAATAGAAAAATAAAAATATGCAAACCTCTTGAAGAGTCAAAACCTAGTGACCCAGTCCCACACTCCGGCCATCACAAACCTACAAACCATCACACCGCCCGACCATCAACATCTACAAAACACCACTACCGTTCGACCGTGACCATCTACAAACCGCCACCATTGTATATATATGAATCTCTGTATGTATATCCTTAAACAAAACTAAACAAAAGTATTCTTCCATCTCATCTTCAATTTTCATGCATTATCATTTTCCTTTTTCCTTTTGTTTGGTAATAGTATCCTCAATTTCTATAGAAAAGAAAAGGAACAAACAAAAAGAGTTAATATGTATTATTTAACAGCCAAACCAAATGAAATAATATAAACACTAGTATTACCCAAGACAATATCATAGTCGTTTAAGAGATCATCTATGTCGTCTAGAATTGGCTTTCTTGACTTTCTCACCCAATCTTGAGTGCAAACCAAAGCTTCAAAAATGTTACTTGACAACCTTATTCTACATGCATCTAATACATGACCACTCGTACTAAACATCGACTCGTATGCGACAATGGAAATTTGAGTTGCCAAAATATTTAACAAATATACATAATTAGTAAACATAATAAATGTAATAAAAAAATCATTTTTATCATCTATGTCGTCTAGAATTGGCTTTCTTGTAGGTATCTATTTAACTCTTAATTGCAACCGTGTTACTGTCTTTCACATTTAGGTACTCTATAAAAAAAATCATTTTTATCATCACATTCGACAACATCTTCATTCCGTACCTCTTGAGATTCGAATTACATTTAACTTTATCAAACTTTTCTTTGTGTGTTTTGAATAAGCCATGTAACCTATTCTCAATCTCCAACACCATGCCCATCTCTTCTTCAAACTTTTTTTTTTGTTATGTCATACTTAATCATCATTTTAAAAGAATGTTTAAGAAAAGTTTTTTTCATAATAGGGTCCAAGATAATAGCAAAATACATAAAGTCATTGAGTTTATCATACTACCCCCAACTATTTATCATATTTTCGCATTAAGCCGACCATACCACAAAATTCTAAGTGCACTCCTGTCACACCCCAACCGACGATAGAATACGACGGGGCGCATGCACACAACACTAAATTAAAGTTGTGATATTCTTAATCAACTCATTTCAATTAGATAAATGATACATCACAGTTCACCCATAATCTAAGCAAATAAACCAAACATAATAGTCCTTTAATCATTAAGGTCTCAACCAAGGCCCATGCATCCTAAACATCCTGAGGGATCAACAAGTTCACCATCATCTAACAGCATATCCTGCAACATGTACAACATAAAGGTCAACTACGAATAATTGGTAAATAAACATAGGTTTGTATATCATACTAGATTAAAACATGTGATCCATAAGTTAAGTGATAATTCATAAGCATGGTAAACAAATAATGAACCAAAGAACATGATGAGCGACATACTCAAACCCTTGGCATTTAGGCTTGCAATCACTCGGCGCCAATACCAGGCAGGCCAGGTGGGTTGCCAAACCAATAAATCTATTATTATAACCTCTGCTCGGTGTGTTAATGAGATCGTCTATGAACATGAACATTAACATCAGCCATAAATATTGATCAACGAGTAAAGATTCCAACCATCGCAATAATCCACATAAATTTAACATACCAGAACACACATAACAGTCATAAAATCCGCATGAGGTTTATGAATAATGATCAATGAAATTAAGGTTGAATAACCATACACGTTGCACCCTAAAACAATAAAAGAAAGGGGCTATGAATACTCACATGGTAATCGAAATATGAATGAAAGAATGACACCACAAAATGAGACGGTTAAACCCCGAAGATGAACTTAACGAACGAATAACCTGAATGAATATAAAAAAAATGACACGATTGACCAAGTTGACTCGACGACTCATTGGTGATTTATTTGAGTGATGACGTACGTATTTATCATGATTCATATGCATAATAAAACATACAATAATGCAACAAAATCTTAAGTTACATAATCAATATTTGCACACATAATTACTATTCACGCGTGTACAAATATAATTCATGTGTAAGTGTGTAACAATAAAGATTGGTGCAACATTTACTATTTTGTTATCCGATAGGCATTGGGTTGCACATATCCGAACAAGTGATCATGCGACGGCAAATAAAAAGTTTTCACAAAAAATTATTACATGGCAATATATATAGGGGAAAGTGAACATGGTGTTGTCATACATACAACTTATATGTGAAACTCCAAAAACTACGTAGTTTTTGATAAAATAATTAATTTAAAACTAAATCCCTTAATTCTCACGTTGATATACAAATTACAAATACATTGCTACATCAAATCACCAGAAACATCCCTCTGTATGCCGTCTTCTTCATCATATCACAAAATACGTCATTTTTTTCTACTGATCGGTTCTTCAATTAACATAATACATCATTCTCGATTGATCTCTATTGATCGGTACATGATTTTAATCCTCATAAACCACGAAAACACATAGTTCTCAACTGATCACCCTCGAGCTTTCAATCGTTCTCAAAATCACGAGATCTATTTGCAGGTTACTCTCCTAATTGATCATGTTAGTTTCTTGGATATGATTATGAGAACACGTTAAGGAATTAGCTAATATTATATTGTTTGGTTGTATTTTATATATTGAAATTTTCCTAAATACAATCTGTTGCTTCATAGCAAGAATTAATATCCATATGTTCTTACTTTTTTCTTTGTATTTTGTTCATCTTAGTGATCACTTATACATGGTTTCAACTGAATGTATTAGCAATATTAATCTTTTGTTGCTACAGGAAAAAAAATAGATTTAGCAATTCCATCACAGGAGGATGCTTTTTAAACAAACCAAATTGACGATAATGATGCAGAAGGGCATTTGGTCGATTTAGATATTGAAATAGAGAAAAGAAACAACGTTGACGTGGATTTTGGCTTTGAGAAAGAAGCTAATAAAGTAATGGGAAAGGTTTTTAATACTCCTGATGATGCATATGATTTTCACAATCTCTATGCGTTTTTAAACGGATTTGGAATACGTATTCATACAACTTTTAAAAAATACGACAACAAACGAACCTTATCGGAGAAAATATGTATGCAACAAAGAGGGTTTTAAAGATTTGAAGTCTAATATTTCTATCGAAGATGTTAAGAAACGTCGTAGGCATTTAAAGACCGGATGTGAAGCATTTCTTCGAATATCAAAAAATAAAGATGGGAAATGGTTAGTGGATAAGTTTAACGATTCGCACAATCATGAGCTAACTGTTACTCCGACCAAAGTAATGAAACATCGGTCTCATGGAAAGTTTCAACGATCATTGACTTGCAAAGCTCTAATGTCGGAACTTGGTCAATCCGGGTTAAAACCATGTTAAATCAAGAAGGTGTAATTGCGTGAGCGTCGGATCGTCTACTCGATCTAGCTATTTCTGATGAGAAACGTAATTAAAAGATTGTTTTTATTGATCACAGAAGAACAACGTACAATCTGGAATTCACTCAGAGAAACACCTCACAGAACACATACTTAACACTTAGGGCCTGTTTGTTTTTTTTAAAAAAAAAGTCTTAACACCCTCTGAGATCTGATTCGCTAAAACTTTTTGATAAAAGTGGTTGTTTGTTTTTTGTTTATTATTAAGAGGATAAAAACCTTAATAACCTCTTAATCGGTAAGACATGAGAAGACCTCTAATTAAAAAAAAAAAACTCGCTAAGATGTCCCCCCCCCCCTCAAAATCGACGCAGCGCTCTTCTCCCTTAAATCAACGTACGCACGCTCCCCTAAAAACCTAAAACGACGCAGCTGGTTCGTCCTCAAAGCAGCGCTCCTCCTCCTTCGTCGTCTCCTTCAGATTTCACACCAGGTATGTCCTCTTCTTCGTATTTTTACCTTCGTCCTCTTCTTACTGTCAACCACAAGAAGTACGTATTTTGTTCGATCTATTTGCTGGAAACCTATCTCAATCTTTGCAAACATGTGATTGTTACCTTGGTTGATGTTGCATTTTCACTGTTTGATGAATTGCCCAAGAGAAAGAGTATATGATGTATTGATGATTAACTGGTTTCCTCTAGAGCTTGTGTGTGCTTTAACTGTTTCACAAGATAAATGATTGTTATTTTCATGTAGGCATTTGACTGAAGTTTGATGACATTTGATTGATATATTTATGGAGGCGTGATCCTTAGTTAGGTTAGTTTTATAAAAAAAATTGTAATTTTGTTCTAGTTTGTGAGATCAGAATGATGTTTCATGGTTGATTGATGCTCAGTCTGATGTTGGTAATTAAGCTATGGAATGACAGATTTTTTGTTGGCAATAATGTGGTGGGTTTAATGTGCTAAATTGTGGCTACAGATGGTCATATAATATGTGGTAAACAAGTTATAATCACTAGGCTTGTTTTGTTTGATGTATAAAATAAAATAAATTTGCTACTACAGTTTGCTAGGCAAATCAAAGGATGGGATGAGGTTGGTTTGTGATCTTTGGCCAAGTTAAATATGAGGTATTAAGGATGGGGATGCTGTTGTAACAAGGAGGTTGAGGCACCTTGGAGTGTCATGAAGATTACTAAACTGTATAGGGTGTTCAAAGGATCAGACATGGTTCTAGAGGAAGGGATCTCTTAAAGATCCTCCGGTGAAAAGGGATGTGCTCTCAATGGATATGACTCAAGATCTAAAGTAAATAAATTGTTACTACTTGGAGAAGGGGGTCATGGTCTCCTCATAAAGGGTCAAAAAGATTGTCTAGTGCGATATGTGCTAAAAGTTTGTAATGTCTTATGCTCGTTTTTTGTTCTTTCGTATGTTTATATGTTCTATTTTTTCAGAACTATTTGTATGGCTCCTAGCCTCGCTAGGTTTTTTATTAATGATCATTGGCTGTTAAAAAAATTAACATGTATTGAGGATTTTGATGTTTAGAAGTTGCTTTGAAATGTTGTTATATTTCATATTAAGAAGGGTTTATTTTTAAATTAACTGCGTAAGTTTAGCATTTAGGTGAAATAGACGTTTATTAATATTCAGATGTTTTACAAAAAACAAACAACTTTAATGATTCAGATTTCAGACATTTGAACCACCTCTTAACATTCAGAAGTGGTATTCAGATTCAGACATAAATCTCTTACAAAAAACAAATGGGGCCTTAGACAAATGCTCAACTGTTCCTGAATTACAAAGCAGAACGACTATTTATACCCAACTATACGAACCTATCCGAACTGTGAGTTCGGGTGCATCCGAACTCATCCAAACTACCAGTTCGGATGAAACCAGATCGTATCACTTTGGGTAGGTCCGTGTAAACCCTTCTTGCAGCTTTGTCTTGTTCAGATCTTCACACCTTCTTGTCCAGATACTTCACACGGCGAACCTATTATGTACCAACAAACTCCCCCTCGACGTGTGCAATATCTATTCATCCATTCAAAACGTATCTTCAATCAAACTCCCCCTCAACTTGATGGTAGTTCGATCCTGAATACTTGACGATGCATAGTGTGTTCTTATCTTTATGAGCAGCTTCAGAAGACTTGAAGTTGTGACATTCTTTTTCACTTAGAGCCTGTTCAAACATAAATAATCATGCTGCAAAATGTCACTTCGAGACTCCAAGATATGATTTTAAAATTTTGATTTGTATCACATGTCGATCAGATCAAAAACAAAGCAGAAATAAAATCTTTTTGGCTTTTAGAAAGTTTATATCAAAATAAACCTAAAATATTTTTGATTTTTCAAACTTATGCTAAAACACACCGAATTTTTTTAAAACTTTTCTGAAATGAAATGAAATTTCAATACAGAATCAAACTTTATTTTTGGTATGAGAAAGATCACTATCTGGGATCATATTGGTCATAACGCACTGAACTACACTTCAATTTCAACTAATCGAAGCTCACAAGCCATGTTGATTGCTGGTATAATTTGTCCATCTTAAACTCAGGTAGAATCATACTCATAACATCTGGATATGTTAAATTATTGATTAGATTTGCTTTGACCAGTGTACCCCACACTATTAGACATATTCAGACATTTTCTTTTACTTGTGTGATTACACTTGTGATTATCACATAGTGATTGTATTCATGATATCATAAACTGTGTTCCATGCAAAAAGAAATAAGAATGTTAAATCGTCTACCTTAAGGTCGATCTTTCGATACGCAGATAAGGCCTCGAATTTAACAAAATAAGAAAGATAAAACAAGTTGAAATTGTATAATTCAACAACAATCAGGTTGGTCTTGTGGTCACGCAGAGAAAGTCCGATGAATTATACGAAACACGAAAGAAAATGAAGCAAAACCTTAAATGAACAACTATCAGGTCGATCTTGTGGATACGCAGAGATAGTCCGATCATTTAATAAAATAAAGAAAATCAAACAAGTTTAATCTTTGCAAAATGAACACATGTATACACAGTTACTTCTCATTTCTGTTATTGACACATTTTCTCTTTTTGTCATGAAATACGCTTCAAGATGTTATTGTGACGCCCACTCCCAGACTTGGCACTAGGAGGGGTCACGCATCGGATTTACTTATGAATACGTGGCACAACAGAGATAAGCAGCAGGAAATTTAAAACTTTTATTTATTATAAAGCCAAGTACGTAAAGTAATTGAGATAATTTACAATCTATCTATATAGCGACTAACTATATCCGTCTTTATTTATCTACAACTAGTCAGCACGCTCATCAGCTTCCTCTATAGCTTGCCCGATCAATGTCTTATCACGAGGGCTCCGCCCTTGCTCCCAGACGTCTCACCTTCACCTGACATACATACGTTTTTTGGAAAAGGTCAGCTTACGCTGGTGAGTTCTACATTTTAAAACTTTATCTCGTTCGTGAGGTTAAAACCTCTGGACATGCAAAATCTCTTTTTTCATAAATATTTATCAAGTATAACATATCACAGAATCATACATAACATAACATCATAATCAAACACGTTTATCTAGAATCATTTACCTCCATAACCTTTAGCTCCTATGACCTGAATTCCATATACCTTTATACCTTCTAGTTTCGAATACTACTCATGTGACTTCATCTGGAAGCCCCCAACCTTAGTATCGAAAACCGTTCTATTCCTTCTAGTTTTGAATACTGCTCAGGTGACTTCATCTGGAAGTCCCCAACCTCAGGTATGACAACCGTTCTATTCCCGTGTACATTACGTCCTTCCAGTTTCAAATACTGCTCAGGTGACTTCATCTGGAAGCCCCCAACCTCGGTACTGACAACTGTTCTCGTAACCTTGACTCTTAAGACGTTCTATTCTATCGAACATCTCCTTAGCCACCATAGTACTACTACCCACCCCTAGTTAGATATCCAGATGACTTAGGTGTGATAATAAACATGATAATTTACTCATATACTACAACAAATGAGCATCCCCCAATTTACCTAGGTGTATGTATACAGGATGTACCAGCGGTGTATCCTCCACACATTCGATATACCGGGTAACTATACTACCATGTATGTATACAGGATCTACCAGCAGCGTATTCACCACATAATAATATAGCAAAAATATCACATGTTCTCATATAATCATACATACTCACTTGTGCGTTTATTACCAAACCCTTATTATTTGGATACCTAGTTTCAAAGCAAATATGGCACCAAAATCACACTAATCATTTTACATACTAACACGTGTAATCATTCATAAACATCTTCATAACATACACGTATCACTTTAAATAGTTCATCAATTTATCATTTAAGATAAGCAAACTTTCATATACAGTTTATCAATTTATCAGTTAAGATAACCAAACTTTCAGATAAAAGCATTTGAATGTATTTTCATAATACAATATGTATATCAGCCCGAAAACATTACAGCTTTTAAAACATTTAAAAGTGGGCTCACAGAACTCACCTTGTTTCTTTACTCGTTATACTCTGACAGAACCTCCGACAGAATCCTTGGTTAACCTAATTCGTGTATCGTATGACATTAACGCAAGGTTTAACATTATAACACTTCTTATGTTTATTTCTACGATCTATTATCTTAATAATATCTAATTATTAAGGTTTACTTCTTTTAAGGTCAAAATGACCAAAATGCCCTTATAGGCATAATATCTCTTTTTATTGATAATTATGAAGACGCACATTCCTATAAGCAAACTCACCCCGGGATCACCTAGTGAGGTATGCCAGGTCGCAGTTGGGATTTATGCGACACCCCCGCTTTGCCAAAACTTTAGTGTACAGGCGCTTACCATTCCGGTCCGCACGAACTTCTAATATCCAATTAACTCAGTATTTTCAATACTTTGTTATTTATCAATTTTAAACTCATATATACTTACATATATAAAAACATGCTACCATACCAAAATCATGTCCCTATACCCTCCGGATTATTTATATTAAACAATCATAATTCAAAACCCTAATTTCACGTATTTCTTGTTTCCTTATCAACACTAATTTTCTTTTCAAATAAACTTAGGGTATTATCCATTATAATATTTTATAATATAAAATATCAAACCTTAATTCAACGTCGTTTACTCAATTTGGGCAGAACAACGTTACAAAAACCTTAATTTTAACCCGTTAACAAAACCATTACCAAACCATTTCCAATTGTGAAATAAACTTAGGGCTTTCTTAAAAGACATTATTTTAGGATTAACTAAAAAAACTCAGACCCTAATTCCCACCCAATTATCCAATTTTAGCAAAATAAGCTCAAGAACCCTAATTTCTACATAATTTTAGAAACCATACTTAGACATAAAATTATCAAAACTGAAAGAGAATATTGTTAATAATACCAAATAAAGCTTGACTGCATAATTTCGGTTTCTAACTCGTCACCGTTTGTGCGTATTGCTTCGATGAAGTTTCTGGTGCGAAATGAGGCTTTTCGGGTTGTAAATCAGTGAATTAGCGAGTTATTCTGAGGATCTGAGGCTTAAATTTATAATATTTGATACATACCAAGGTCCTTACATGTCCTAGGCTGACTCATGATCGAAATCTACCACGAAAACAAAGAATCTTCGACTGCAAGTTCGTAACCGTGGCATAAAATGGACCTGATGTGTATTCTGCGTTGCATCACCCTTCGCGGACCGCGAAAAATGGAGGGATAGTGGCTCGCGGTGCGGGAGCTACACTTCTCTGGCCAACTTTGTGATTTTTACATTTTTAGTCCTTGTGGTTTGGTTTGGTGCATTCTAGCCCCCTATACTTCTGTCCTCTTTTCATTTTATGTACCAAAACATTATGGGACATATTTCTAACATTTTCTATGGTTTCTAAGGCTCGGGATTCATACGATAATATATATACATATTTATTTATTTATTTATTTATTATTTGCTAATTTACGTTTTAGGCCCTCAAACTTTATACTACTTATCATTTTATGTTACGAATCATGTTAGGATATATCTTTACTAATTTCTAAGTCTCGGGACGCGTATAATAATTATAAATACGTATAATACTCGCATACGTTTATATCTTTACATAAATTACGCTTTTAGTCCTTTTACTTTTCTGTTAACTATTAACACACATATTTACACGTATATATCCATCAAATGATTAATGTATCATCATGCTATTCATATAAACATATATCCATCTCATATTTTACTTTCTTGACGTTTTAGGCATTGAATTAAGCACGTTTCATCACATTAGATATTAAACACATATTTCTAACACATGCAACATATTTATTGTATAGTCTTACCATATTTATCAATTAAACTCACGTATTCATAATTCAAACACGTATTTACTATATATATCTATAATTTTCCTATCTATATATATGAAATCTGGGGGGTGCTAAAGTTATCCACATGGTCAAGCATGAGTATTTAATGTATATCACATCTGAATACTTTCTGATTTTCCGAGCCTACCAAGCATATCAAACAATGATCTTATGGATTTTTCATTTATTCTATCCATGAGTCAGATACGTAAGCCAATGTACCATCATTTCCCATTGATCAATTTCTCAAAAATTTTATATATTTTGCATGTATTCACCTTCTTCAGATTTTGCATTGTTTATAACATGCTATTTCTCCCTATAACTTGCATTTTCTCCCCTTAAAATGAAAACTCTATTTTTGGATTTTTCATTTTATAAAAACAAGACACTATGTTTGACTTTTTCAATTTTCTCCCCCTAAACTACAAACGAAATGTAAAGAAAGAAAATTGATCAATCGATACGGATACCTGTCTGTTTTAAGTTTTAGAAAACTTTTAGATTTGAAAGATGAATCATGAAATTTAACTTAAAGTAAGCAGAATACTCCTCCATCAACAACCTTTTCAATTGCCAATAGGTCTTCCAGAAGTAGCTGCACACTAGTCAAACACATCATTTTCTAAATGACCCGAAGCGGATCACTTCTAGTCGACCAGTATCCTGGTTTTGCTTCAAAACCACTTTAGGTTTCCATTGTTGTTATTGTTTTGGTAATCAGTTTTTGATGAATCAATCACAGGTGACTGTGATGCACAACCTACATTTTGAATCTTGGAAAATTTTGGAATAAAACGTTCTTGTTTTTTAAAGAATGTAGGATGGATTTCATCAATAACTCTGCCATGTTCATCAATGAACTTTGGTTTGGCAAGTTTATCAAAAACTGGAACCTTTTGTTTAGTGTAATGGGAAGCAGCAGGAACCGAACAATCTTGTGCCATATGCCTTTTTTGTCGGCAATTGTAACACAAACGGTTGTTTATGTTTCTTTTCTTGGGAACCTACATAGCTTCACAAACATGATTACCTCCAAAATGTTCATAGAAAGAATCATATACCTGATGTCGATGATCAAGAACCCATTTGGATGTTGGGATTTTTGGAGTAGAACCAGAAACTCCAGAAGAAAATTGTGCATTTTGAATCGTCTTGTTCTTTGAATCAGCATCTTTCACAAATACTTCAGCAATTTTCTGAGCATTCACACAAAGAAGTGAAAAATTCTTTATTAAAAATACATGTCCCGAACCCTTAAGCTTGTAAAACGTCTCAGATTGAACCTTTTCAGCCTTGAAAACATCCTTCTTGACTTGTTTCAATTTAATTTTCTTCAAGTTTTGTGTTTTTGGACCTTGAACATCACCATCTTCAAAACCCAAACCAACACTTTTACTAGAAATCTTTTCCTCTGAATCTGATGATTGAAGTCCATTCTTCGCCAAACGATTAAACTCAGCTTTCACTTCATTAACATTCTTTATCTCATAGAATATTGTGTCATCAATCTCAGGGTGAGTACGAATTTTCTCAGTAGAAGTAGCTGATTGCTCATTCTTTGTGGACGAAGAACCAAACACAAAAAATTGAAAAAGTAGAAACTTCATATTTCTTCTCATTCTTTTTACCTGCCTTTTTGTTTTTCTTCTTCTTCACAATCTTTTCTTCTTCAGTATTAGATAATGAAAACTTAGAGTAATCATAATCTTCAACTTTCTCTTTGATAACATTGACAACTTCTTTAATACTAGTTGGGGCGTAACTGCTTGTCAAAAACTCTCTCAAAATTCTCATCTTTGGCCAAAAAGCTGGTGAATGATTGTGAATTTGTAACATTATACAGAAGACGCTTCGTGTCAATCACTTGAATCTTCAAATCAGATATCTTCTGTTATGCATCAACCAATTTTTTTTTCTGTTGCAATAAATCTTTTAGCAACTCTATTTGTTTTTGATTTTTTGCAACCTGAGATTGTCTAATTCACCAAACAATTCCTTCTTCCATTTTTCTTCATTCATTTTCTGAATATCAAGATTTGCGTTCAACAACTTGTTGACCCTTGTTAATTCCTTCTTTTCTTCCAATAATGTCTCATTCTCAATAGAATAACTTTTTGCTTTAACAACAAGTTCATCATAATCTTATTGAGCATATCAAGCTTAATCTTGGATTCCTCAAAGTGATCATTGAAATCATTTTCAACATCTTTTGCTTCAGCTTTCCATTTTTCAACTTCTTGAACTAACTCAACATTCTTTTCAGATAATTTTGTAACTTTCAAATCGGATTCCTTGCATTCTTTCTTAGACGCCTCCAATTATTCTTTTACCAATTGAAGTACTTCGGTAAGGATTTTGACTTTCTTCATCAAAGAATAATTTTCTTTTAGAAAATTTTCAATCTTAACTCCAGAATTTTAATTCTCAGCCGATTCATAAGAACTTGAATCTGAATAGTAATCATCTTGTTCCGTTGTAACAATCAAAGCATATTCATCAAAAAATTTACCCCATTCACAAGCTCCTGTAGAATTAACATTCAAAGCTTTTTTATTTGTATTACTTGATCTTGATTGAGTACCAATAGTAGTAGCTTGGAAATCAGATTTGTTGGCATGCGATTGCTGACATTCTCTTACAAAATGTCCAAAATTGGAACATTTGTAACATTTTATCTATCAAATCCCGACCTTCCACCTGTATCAGCTGGTTGTCTTCCAGTTTTCTTGAAGAATTGTTTTGCTTCCCGAGTTAACATAGCCAATTGCCAGGCTATATCCATTTCATCCAAATAATCATCATCAATTTCATCAAAATCTTCTTTAGACAATTTAGCATCACTAAAGTTGTTGATAATCGTTCCAAATGAAGATGAAATTAAAGCAAAATATCAACATAGCACAATCGTCAGTTGTCTTGACATAAAATGCATTCTGATTTGTTATACCAGGAATTGTAAAATTGTAACCCCTTGATGAATCCGAATTTTCAGATGCTCCAGACACATTTCCAATAAAAGCAGTAGTTGGAGCAGAGCTAATGCCAATTGGTTTAGCTTTAGCATTTATGCTTGCAGCATTCTACATGATACAATTCTGGGTTTTGCAATTTAACAGTGGACTTGTTTGAATTCAGCATCTCTGTTTCTCGAGCATGAAGTTTACCAGTTAACTCATGAAATTATAATGCAGAGAATTCTTTGTCATGTGTTATCAACAAAACATAATTTTCCCATTTTTCCGGTAAAGCTACCAATATCTTTTCTTTCATTTCTTCATCAGTTTCCTCAATTCCAACAATTTTCAATTCACTGATAAGATGTGAAAACCTTGATACAAGAATCGTGATGTTTTCATTATCATAATGTTGAAAGTTATCAAACTCTTAGTTCAACACCTTTTGTCAACTCTTTTTGTATTGATCATTGCCTTCACACCGTGCTGATAACGCATCCCACAATTGTTTAGATTTCTTGCAAGTGCTGAATTAATGTAACAATTCGGTAGGTAAACCCATGGTAAGATAACCAAAAACTTTTTGTTCAAGCTTATAACTTTTCCTTTCGGCAGCATCAAAATATTTGATTTCCTTATAATCTCCTTGATCAGTTGGATGCACGTAAAGCTTTTGAATTGAATCCATAAATCAATGTCATTTGTGCTAGTATAAGCTAAAAACCGTTGCTTCCAATTTTGATAATCTTCCAACTTCAACAACTTGGGAACCTTCTGACTTGTTCTAATTTCATTATCAAAGTTGATCAGGGTTTGCATTGCATTTTGCATAATAGAAAAAGCTTGAAAATCCGACATTTCAACAAATTTCAAAATCTGCTAACCGAACTGAGCCAAATAGAATAAGACAGATCCGAACCCAAACGAACCTATCCGAACTGAGGTTAGTTCGAACTGAGTAGTGAAGCCGAACTTATCCGAACTGGAATTCAAACAAACTGAAACAAACTAAGTTAACCGAACTAGAAAATGTCTGAATTTATACGAACCAGACCCAAACTCGACGGAACCGAGACTTCGTGTAACCCGAACTGAGCCGAACCAAAAATAACCGAACAGAAAACAAATGAAGGTATCCAAACTGGAACTTCGCATGTCTGAACAGAAACGAACCGTGAGTTCGGTTAATGGTTTTTGATACATAGTCCTGATCGTCATGTGAAGTATCGAATGCAAGACGAAGACATGCAAGTTTAGGTCTGGCCGAACCTTGGCCGAACCTAAAGTTCGGACATGGCCGAACAGGTCCGAACCTGCGGTTCGGACCAGTGGGTTTCATTGTCTATAGATAGCAAGTCTTGTGTTATGTTCTGTAACAGTCTAAGCTTCCGTGTCATATCTTCTCTGTGTACTATGTGGTCATCTCAGTGGTTAATAGAAGTCATTTGTATTTACTCTTTGTGTTGTATCTCATATAATATTGATTTCATAACGACTAAGTAGAAGATCCACACGTTTAAGCAATTTCAAGTGGTTCAGAGCATTTGGTTTGCTCTACTAGTCGGAAATCATTGTTTTTCAGAGTATTGATTCAAAATTCTTGTTTTTGCTAAAATGTGAATCATTTTTGAGTTCGTTTGATCTTCTCCAGTGTGCTTCAAGTCAAAAATTCATTCCTAATTCATTTCTATTGAGTTTACTTGAATTTCTGTTGAAAATTCCAGTCCAAAACACTAAAAATCGAGAAAATGGTGTCGAGTGAAGTTTGTCTCGTGTGAGGTTCGGACACGTTCGGTGTAACCGCTCCGGTCCTCATTCGGAGCTAGTTCGGCGTTGAGTTTATTCTTTCGTCCGAAGGTTAGGTTTGGCGAGAGTTCGGTGAAGCACAAGTTCGGAGGAAGTTCGGTGAGAGTTCGGAGGTAGTTCGAAGTGAACAGTAACCAGATTTTTCAAAATGTCCAATTTTCAAGCGTTCGTGGCTATTTAAAATTCGGTTCAAGCTACGATGCAATCGATGATGAATTATGATAACGAAATCAGAACAAGTCAGAAAGTTCCTAAATTGCTGAAATTATAAGATTATCATAGTTGGGTTACACGGTTTGAAGCGTATGTCTCGGCGAATGATATTGATATGTGGTTATCATATTCTGATCAATATGTCTATCCTAAGGGTGAAGATGGGGAACCAATTCTTTAAAGGAAGCTTTTCGGTGAACAAAAGAAAGCGTATCAAGCTGAGAAGAAAGCATATGGTACTTTAACGATGGCATTGCCGATAAAATTATTACATCAATTTTCAAGTAACTACACGGCAAAGAGTTTGTGGGATGCTTTAGAAAAGAGATGTGAAGGTAATGACCAATACAAGAAAAGTCGACAAAAGGTGCTGAAGAAGGAATTTGATAGGTTCAAACATTATCACAATGAATCGATTCCAAATTTGATTGCACGATTTGCTCATTTAATGAGTGAAATGAAGTTGGTGAATCTTACAAAAGATGAAGCTGATAAGAAAGACAAGATCATGGAAGCTCTACCAGAGAAATGGGAGAATTATGTGATGATGGTCTCTCATGATAAAGATTATTCAAAATTGTCATTTAATGATCTGATTAAACGAATTCAAGCAGGGGATATGGAGTTAACGGTGAATAAGTCACTTCCTGAGCAAGTTCAAAATTCTGCAGTTTATTATGGTAATAATGATTCAACTTTGAATGCTGGGAAATCGAATATTCTTAGTTCTGCACCCCCCTACAGCATTTATTGCAGGTAAATCTGAAACTTCAAGTTATTCTTCTGCTGGTTGTACTGTTTCGATTCCTAGTTCTTCGACTCAAAGTGCATTGTCTGTTCAAACTATCGATGATTATAATGCTTTGATGTCTGCATTAGTATCTTCATATTTTGGTGTTATCACTGGTGCTGTGAATAATGCTGAATTGGCAAATGAAGATTGTGATCAAATTAATTATGATCATTTGGAAGAAATGGATCTGAACTGGCAATATGCTATGTTGGTTCGAAGAACGAAGAAATATTTTAACCGAACAGGGAAGAAGAGATTGAACCATGATGGAAAGAATGGTTTGGATAAGTCAAAGGTGAAATGTTATAAGTGCTCCAATTATGGTCATTTTGCACGAGAATGTCCAAGTTCTATTGAGAGTAAATTGAAAACTGGTCAACATGCACATTTAGTATTTCATCCATCAAACGAAGCAGATAAAGTTGAGAAGAAATCAGTTTCTTTTGCTAATAATGTGATGGAAACATTTTGGCATCCAGATGAATTTGCCTGGAATGCAGATTCGGCAGCTAGAAAGAATCATGTTCCAATCTTAATTGTTTTGACTGCTCGTCATGCTGATGATGACAGTTTTCTGACTGATTCTGATTCGTATTCGAGTGCATCTTTGGTTCAAGATGATTTGCCCAAAGTTTCTGATATTCAAAAGTTGACGAGTTTGAATGTCTTAAATGTAAGAAATTGCTCCAGGAGGTTGCCAGTTTTGAACAAAGTTGTCAAATGTCAACTGAAGAGATTGTGGTGCTCAAGAAAGAGTTAGAAGATTTTCAAAAGAAGTATTATGAGTTGGTTCATGTTCATGAAGATATTTTGAAATAAAAGTCTCAATTGGCTGAAGAATGTGAAAAAGCTAAAGCTGAAGCTTTAGACGCAGCTCAAGATTTTGAGAATTTGTTTGAGAGAAGTTATCCAGTTCAGCAAAAGTATGAGGAAGCTACTGCTCTTACTGTTGAGAAGCTTTAAAATAAGATTTCTATGCTTCAAGATGAGAATGTTCTCTATCGTGATAAAAATGAGCTTTTGACTAAAGATGTTGAGATTTATAAGCAGAAGAGAGAGAATGTACTTGAAGAATTATATGCAGAATGTGAAATTCGAAAGCTACAAACTTATGAATATGATGATCTCAATGACAAGTTCATCAAGTCATAGAAAGAGGTGTTTGAAGCTCAACAAAAGATTAATGACTTGAAATTGGAAATTTTAGAGCTAAAAAGACAAGTGAAGAATTACAATTTGTCTTCGACATTGCTAAACTTCTTATACAAACAGGATCAGAGTTCAGAAAGTTCTCAGAAGGAGGATGTTCACTTGGTTCCTCAACCAGTGGATTTGATTGAAGTTACTTCTGCTCAAATTGATCCAAAAGCTGAATTAAATGATTATTCAAAATTTGCTACTCCACCCAAGAAGAATAAGTCGATCCAAATCTAAGAAGAAGGAGAAGCCTTTGGGTGACGATCCCAAATTTGTTTCAAACTCTGTGTTACTGGAAAATGAAAAAGTTTTTGATAAGGTTGTGTCAAGTTCTTCATCTGCAACCGAAGAAGAAAAAGGGTTGATTGAGATGAACAAGTTGAGGGATATCAAAGCCAAATTTACTAGCGAATCTAAGGCAAGAGAAGCTTCGGGTTCTTCTTCAAATTCTTCAAAGACTCAAGGATTTAAACATAAGGGTTTGTGTTACAAAGTGCAGGAAAAACAAGTTCAAGCTAAGAAACCCGTGAAGGCTGAGAAGGTTCTTAAAGCAAAAGTTGCAAAGAAATCACCATCTCAGAAAGACTTTTCTTATTTTTCTGGAAGATCGTCATCTTCAAGGAGTCCATCTCCTCGGTATGATTCTTCTGATGGTTTCTTTGATAAATTTAGTTCTAAACATTCATCTGGTTTTCAAAATTCAAAACATTTTTCAAACAATTTTAGAGAAAGACTTTCTTATGTATGTCGTTAACCGGGACATCTTGTTGCTGATTGTCCGACAACTGCATATATCCATAACACTGCTAAATACGTGGATCGCAAAGGTCAATTTTTTAATGAACCCTGGTCTCCAACGATTAAGTCAACTCGTAAATCGTCTTGGTCGACACCGAGTACGTCGGTTGAATCTGATTCAGGTTCCGATTTTCCACATTTGGAAACCGAAAGTTGTTTCCAAGGCCAATGATGACTATGTGGAAGACACCGGGCGACCCGACGCTGATGAATCGGGTCGATCCCAGAGCGACTAATGTTTTATTTGGTGTCAAGCAGGTGTTTCAGGAAGATCTTTCGGTGATTGGAAAATTGCTGATTGTGAAATATCTGTTCTAAATAATTTCATAGGTTAAAATTGCAAGTATTCGTGTTAGTTGATCAATTTCTTGTTTTTGTTTTCACTTCGTCTCATTCTGAGGGGGAGTTTGTTTACAAAAATACAAAAATAGTGTGTTGTTCTTCAAATCGTAAAGCTGAAAATCTATAAATACAATTGTCATTTTTAGGGGGGGGGGGGGGGGGGAATTTGAAAAAAAACAAAAACATTGAAAAATGCAAAAAGCCAAAAACATTGAAAAATGAGAAATATGAGAAATTGTAGAAATATGAGAAATTGTATCCGACATGATTGGGAAATGATGGTACATTGGCTGACAGTGTCTGACTCATGGATAAAATAGATGAAAAAGCCATAAGATCATTTGATCGATGTGTAAGGTAGGCGCGGCAAATCAGAAAGTATACAAATGTGATATACACTAAATCTGATGCTTGACCTAGTGGATAACATCTTGATGCATATCTTAAGATATATCAAGAAAAAGGTATGTGAAAAATAAAATGAGAAGTTACTGTGTATACATGTGTTCATTTTGCAAAGATTTAAACTTGTTTGATTTTCTTTATTTTGTCAAACGATCGGACTTTCTCTGCGTATCGAAAGATCGACCTGATCGTTGTTCGTTTGACGTTCTGCTTTATTTTCTTTGGTGTTTCGTATAACTCATCGGACTTTCTCTGCGTGTACGGGAGTACCGACCTGATTGTTGTTGAGTTATACAATTTCAACTTGTTTTATCTTCTTATTTTGTTAAATCCAAGGCCTTATCTGCGTATCGAAAGATCGACCTTAAGGTAGACGATTTAACGTTCTTATTTCTTTTTGCATGGAACACAGTTGACTATATCATGGTTAGAATCATTATGTGATTAAAATCACAAATAAAATCACAAAATGTGATAAGTAAAAACATATCTGAGTATGTCTGATAGTGTGGGGTACACTGGTCAATGCACAACTAATTAATATCTTAACATATCCAGATGTTATGAGTATGATTGTGCCAGAGTTTAAAGTTGAACAAATTATATCTGCAATCGGCATGGCTTATGTGCTTCAATAATCGAAATTGAAGTGTAGTTCAGCATGTTATGACCTATATGATCCCAAGTTGTGATCTTTCTCACACAAGACAAAAATAGTGTCTGATTCTATAATGCATTTACTTTATTATCAGAAAATATCAAAAAGATTTTAGGTGTGTTTTAGTTTCAAGTTTCTATATGCCAAAAAGATTTTGTTTCTGATTTGTTTTCGATTGATCAACACGAAATACGAAATGAATTTCAAAATCAAAATTTCTTGGAGTCTCGGAGAGACGTTTTACGCCAAGATTATTTATGTTGGCAGGTTTCTAAGTGAAAAGAGAGTATCACAACTTCAAGTCTTCAAAAGATTGTTGATAAAGAGATTACACACGATGCAATATCAAGTATTCAAGATTGAACTCATCATCAAGATCGAGGAAGAGTTTGATTGAAGATACAAGATACAAGTTTTGATATAGGAAATGATACTGCACATGCCGAGGGGGAGTTTGTTGATACATAGTCCTGATCGTCATGTGAAGTATCGAATGCACGACCAAGACATGCAAGTTTAGGTCTGGCCGAACCTTTGTCGAACAGGTTCGAGGTTCGGACCAGCGGGTTTCATTGTCTATAAATAGCAAGTCTTGTGTTATGTTCTGTAACAGTTTAAGCTTCCGTGTCATATCTTCTCTCTGTACTCTGTGGTCATCTCAGTGGTTAATACAAGCCATTTGTATTTACTCTTTGTGTTCTATCTCGTATAATATTGATTTCATAACGACTAAGTAGAAGATCCACACGTTCAAGCAATTTCAATGGTTATTTTCAGATCTCAGAATTTCAGACGAACTGGAACGAACCGGACATTTTCCGATCAAAAATTTACAATTTTGGACAGATTTGAATGAGATTTTCAGCAGTAGATCAAAAAAGTGATAAGAAATGATTTAGGAGTAAAATTTTCACAAAAACCTTCACTGAAACGGTCAAAAACTCGCAATAACACTCCAAAAATATAAAAAACGACACTTTTTGTTTCAAAAAGTTCGAAAATAGCAACCACAGATCAATAGAATTAACCAGAAAACTCTGATACTTCTTGTAAATGCGTGAGCATCGGATCGTCTTCTCGATCTAGCTATTTCTGATCAGAAACGTAATTAAAAGTTTATTTTTATTGATCACAGAAGAACAACGAACAATCTGGAATTCACTCAAGAAACACCTCACAGAACACACACTTAACACTCAGACAAATGCACACATGTTCCTGAATTACAAAGCAGAACGGGTATTTATACCTAGCTATACAAACCTATCCGAACTGTGAGTTCGGGTGCATCCGAACTCATCCAAACTGCCAGTTCGGATGACACCAGATCGTGTCACTTTGGGTAGGTCCGTGTAAACCCTTCTTGCAGCGTTGTCTTGTTCAGATCTTATCACCGTCTTGTCCAGATACTTCACACGGCGAACCTATTATGTACCAACAGAAGGTCGTAAATACCATGAATAGTCCATATGAAAACGATGTGACATCAAAACAGTGTTCAAATATCTTAGCGGATCAACGGAAATAATACAAAGGCATGGAGTTTTACAGGCTTATTTTGTTGCGGATTTATTTGATGATGGGTCTTCAAGAAATATTTTTTGGGCTGACAGAGATCAAGAGACTCGTACATAAAATTTAGGGACGTTGTTGCGTTTGATGTCACATACATGACCAACAAATTTATGATGCCATTTGCTCCATTTGTAGGGGTTAATCATCATGGGCAGTCCATACTTTTTGGTGGTGCGCTATTGAAGAATGAGAAATGAGATACTTTTGAATGGTTATTTCAAAATTTCTTAAAGTGCATGTTTGACAAGTATCCCTTAGCAACAATTACTGATCAAGCTAAAGCAATTTGCAATGCAATCAAAGAAGTCTTTCCAAAAACTCAACATCGTGATTGTTCATGACATATGAAGATACATGAGATTAAACATCTTCGACCTCTTAAAGTTCGTTGTAGTGACTTTCAAGAATTACACAAACAATGGGTAAAGAGTAATACAATTGAATAATTTGAAACTCGTTGGGAATTTTTACGTGATGAATATAATTTTGAAAGTGGCAGTTGGATAACGGAGATGTATAACCAACGTAACTATTGGGCTAAAGCCTTCTTGAAAGATTTTTTTTTGCTGGCATGACATCAAGCGTGAGAAGCGAGAGCATTCATTATTTTTTTGATGGATTTGTTAGTTCCAAGACTATGTTGAATGAACTTGTAATACAATATGATAAAGCAGTTGAGGCTCGAAGGACAGCCGAAGAAGATGAAGATTTCAAAACCATGAACTCCAAGCCAATTATTTCTTCTGTTAGTTTAATAGAGGCAAAAGAAAGTTCACGTTACACTAATAAACTTTGTTATGTATTCAAGGAGTGGAGCGAAGCTACCTTTAATTGAACTCATGAGAGAATAAGCAAGAGTTTAGAAGAAATCAAATATAAGGTTGGAAAACTGAATATTGATAAAATATATTGGAGAAATGTTAACTTTCGCCTCTCAGATAAGATAGATGTGACATGTTCATGTGCAAAGTTTGAAACATATGGGATATTATGCAAGCATATATTATATATCTTGAAGAAGAGGTGTGTTGAAACCCTTCCTGACCATTATAATTTACCAAGGTGGACACTTCATGCTAGGTATAAGTCGGTTAATTGCACTATTGGGCTCAAAGACATACATAGTGGGAATGAAGTCAGTGCGCTAACTTTTTGGTGTGTTCAATCAAATTTTAGAAAAGCAGTCGAACAAGCAAGAGACTCTCCATCTGAGATAAAGAAACTCAATACCATTTTTTGAAGTTTTTGGAAGAGCAAGTACTCGAACAAAGTCAAAACAATTTGAGATTTCTTCAGAAGATTGTAATATGGGAAGTTGGCAAGTAAACTTGATGCCTCATATTTCTATTCGTGATCCACTAGTTCATACTAATGCTAAAGGTCGTCCTAAAAGTTCAAATAGACACAAATCTTCCCTGGAAGCACAAAAAAAGGACTTGATCTTACTGCAAGGAAAATGGTCATTATATTAGTGGATGTCCAAAAAAGAAAGTAAGATCTATATATATATATATATATATATATATATATATATATATATATATATATATTTATTAATAATAAACGACCAATTTTTTTTTGTTAATATAATTCTCGTATTTACTTTTTTTTTCAGGCGATTGATTCTTTACCTGAAAGAGAAGCATGAATAGTGAGTCCACTTGAAGAATTTGAAGATGAGTAATGTAGGTTTTGAATAAAAGTTAAGTAGATACTAAATTTGTGAAATTCATCAAAGTGTATTCAAATATTCGGTTTCTTTTTATTTTCATTCAAGATTATTTATTTGATTCATTGAATTGATATAAATACATTCAAGAATTTGGCAAATGATGTAGTTGATCATCAATTGAAATTCTATAGTTCCACAAGAAGAAAAGTATGGTCAATATCATATGAAATGTTGTGGCTTAATGATTTTGTTCATGTTTCTGAAATGATTTGTGTCTTAATTAAGCCTCACTATTTATGAATTAATTTATGCCCACTAGTATACAATATTTTATCTACAGTTGAGGATTATTTAATTCGTGAGGTAGTCTCTGTTGGAAAAAATGTGTGTGAATGAGATGTTAATCTCAAAGTCATTTGGTGCAAGTTCTGAAATGTGGTGCATCTTGTCCCACATTGGTGTGGAGACAAAGGTTCTTCGAGTTTATAAGGGTAAACCTCAAAGCTATTGACAACACGTGTGTCATGTTTTACTCTGACTAATACCCTCGCGCGGGGGGGGGGGGGGGTGGTGCGGAAAATGGCTATTTGGGTCGAAATTCAGAACTCGTGCCTGCACGACCTGCAGACACGAATGCAGCTCCGATACACTGGGTCTGTGCTAGTCGGGTTTTTGTTTTGAGCAGATTTTAGGGACTTTTTGGCTTCCAAAACTGCAAAACCTTTTGGCTTCCAAAACTGATAATTAATGTAGATCATTAAACATGTTTAATAATCATATTGCACATTAACATTTGTTTATTACTTATACACGGTTTTGGATTCAATGCAAAGGATAAGAAAAACACACACACCAACAGTAATCTCGATTACTCTCGTTTGCAGCATTACTCCGTTCACGTTTCAGGCAAGTGTATCAAGTCCAACAGTACACGCTGCTTCGAACCGGTGTACCCTGGGAACAGACGGTGAATCTGATTAAGGGAATTGTGTCAAACACAAGCCTGGTTCTTTTCTCAGTTTTCTGTCTTTTAAGTTTCAGGGATCGTTCCTGCCTCAGATCGTCATCCATTTCACTAAGACTTCGATTCGGTTAGATCTTCAGCTTATTTTGTATTCTCGTCTAGTGCTTCTGATTGTGTAACGATTAATCTAAATCGTTTTACACATATTATCTAACAAACTTAAATAGATTCGGAGATTGTTGAAACAATCTGGTTATTGGTATATATAATTTTTTGCTAAGCACTCGTTGTTGGATCTCTAAAAATTGGAGAATAGTTTTATTTTCACATATTGTCATATAAAATAATTGGCTTAAAAACAGTCTTAGTCTCCTTTTGTTTTCTTTTTGTTGGCTCCAACATGCGTGTTACAATTGGATATTTTATACCAAATGTATAAATGATTTATTTTGTCTAACTAGAGTGCTACAGAGGACGATGTTTTAAAACCGAAATTTATGTAAACTTGTAAGTTCGAATGTGTCTTGATGTGATGGAAATGACCGTTGATAATTTAATATCTTATTATTAATAAAAGGGTTTTGTGTCTAATATGTTTACAACCCTTGTAACGGGTCATTACAAGAATTAAACAAAGTGTTGAAATTCTTTTGAATGACTCTGCTACTCTTGCGAGAAGTAGCATTTTGGAAAAAACAACTTGTGGTTTTTCTAAACATATTTATTAGTTTAAGTTTATTTACTTAAACTATAGATGTATAACAACTTGGTGTTGTTGTATTGAGCATATTTGTTCAAAACCTAGAGTTTCAAATGAAACGAGTGATTGTCTGCCGAGGATGGTTCATAATGTTTGGAACAACCGTTCATGCGTGCTCTAATCGTTATTCCTTTAAGGAGTATCTCACCATCAAAAGTCGCATAATCCTGCTAGATGACACTAAACAAAAGGCATTTGGGATCAGGACTGCAGAACTAAAGATGTCTACAGGATGTTCCCTTTCTTTGGAAGATGTTATCCATCTCCCTAGCATCAAGAAGAATGCCATATCTGTGAGCAATTTGAATATCGATGGCTACTTGATATTATTTTCATCTACAAATTTGTGGAGGATGTTTCGTCATCAAAATCGGTTAAGTTCCATGCGGTTGGAACTGTTGTGGGAGGACTGCATTGATTAACTCTTCGGAGTGATGTTAAAGTGGTTATCGAGATATCTGATGACGAGAGTGTAGGGATAGCAACTCTATATGATGTTTTTGTTTTTATCAATAAGACCTTGTTCCGTTATAAAATATCTTCGTTCTGTTTTGAAATAAGTGTGTTTATGGTTTGAAATTACTTTAATAAATGGTTAGTGTTTGCTTTGATATTTGATCATTACAATGCAAACGTTTATTCAAATTATTTCCCATCGGATAGTGCATAAAGTCAGTTGCACATGTATAACTAGTGAGTTAAAATTAAACATATAAATCATATATGAAACACCTCCACATACTGGTAGATGATAAAGTGTATTAAAATACACGAATATGGTATATCTTCTACTATTGATGTGTTCAACATAATAGGGATGCACAAGTATGAATTGTGACACATGAACGCAAAATATCTTACTATGGATTAGAATATATGGTATTGTAGATTATAAATTTTCATAGATTTATGAAGGTCAAGTAAATGCGTCTACCACCTCATTGTTGTTGAAATATTTGAGGACTTGGTCTTCATTTTGGAGAGTATCCTAAAACATATAGTTTAAGAAAACAAGGGATAATACATCAGATGTGCAATTGGTACTGTCGTGGTTGTTGAGTGTCAATTTGTTTGACTACATCTCAATACATAGTGATTGTCCCTTGGGTTCATTCATATTGGTTATGAGAGCACTCACCAAGTTTAATTGAATTAAGGCTCATGATGATGCCTTCAAGTATGATTGGTGATTTGGATATTAAGGAAAATGGGTTATGATCCTAAAACCGAATAATGGGCTATGTATGGTTATGTAGCATGGACTTGTCTAAATGGATGTGTGAAAGTGGGAAAGGGATATTGAGATATCCATTGAGGCTATGACGAATCAAAATGATGCATCTTCTGTTCACATGATAAAGTACTATAGTTCAAAGCATGCTAGACTAGTAATTGGTTGATTGTGATGCTTTGTGGAGATTAATCAACTATAACTTTCAAGATACACATGAACACAATACTGGATTTGTGTATAGACAAAGTTCAACGAAAATCTACATTCGGTCTAAGGAACATGATATAACTAAAGGAAAACATGAATGACTAGGTCATTAAAGTTGATATTACCTAGTTTTCGACACCTATAGCAATTTATTATTTCTTCCAGACCACTGGTTCTTCTAGATAGGCTGTTTCTGGACTCGTGTGGTCCTTCCGGATAGGTTATTCCGGAATCGTGCGATTCTTCCCGACAAGTTGTTCCGGACTAATATGGTTCTTCCACAATCTCTAGAACTGTGCTAGAGGTTGACTTAGAATTATTCTAAGTATGACATGCTTGTGTGAACAAAATTATGAAAAAACATGTGTTGCTTTCATCAACTCTAAAGCTCTGGTGAGCTAATATATAATGAGTTGAACATATGGACCATAATGATACATTTTTTGTTTACATCATGAGGGTCTAAGTGTGATCATAAGTGATGTCACATAAAGCTTATCAGTATGCAAGCAATGTGGGGGGAAAGACCATTTAAAAAACACCCAATGTGGTAGTTGAAATGGTATAACCATAAAGAAATGGAGAACCTTTCATCACCCCATTTGGATGCGATCCAATGACACTTAAATGTGGGGGTGGCTTGCGTTTGCTATATGTTTGGCAATGAGGATTACAATCACATAACTAAGTGGAGTACACAACAGTCATGGAAAATATGTTTACCTTGGGAAGATTACAATGTGGTCATAAAGGGTGCTTATTGCAAAATAAGAACACAAATTACGCGTTAAGATTACAAATCTCGACCGCAAATTATCTTGATTGGTTTGACGAAGTGTGGGGTCATCTAGTCTCTTATAACCAAGTGGTTGGCATCCCGACGGAAGATCCACTAGCTCCCCTATGCTCATTGGTGAGGGTAATGGCAAGACATCTTGAAAGCAAGATCTGACATGAAAGACATGAGAATGGCAAATGTGGTTTTGGAAATTCAAAATCACACGAACTCAAAGTGGACATATTTTAAGTCAGACCCACTATATGGACAAAATTCTTAAAAAGTTCAATGTAAATGACTCTAGTGTAGCTAGAACTCCCATTGACACAAGTTAACATCTCGCTAAGAACAGAGAATAACCTATTAACAAATTAGAGTACTCAAGAATTATTGGCAATTTGATGTATCTGATGATTTGTACGAGACCAAACTTAGCATATGATGTAAGCAAGCTAAGTAGATACATGACTAATCCAAGATCAACTCATTGGAGTTGTGTGACTAGGTTACTTAGGGTACCTAAAGTACACGAGGGAATACGGGTTGCACTATAACATATATCTAGCAGTGATTGAAGGACACTGTGATGCAAATTGAATATCTGATACGAATGATTCTAGGGCAACAAGTTGATATGTTTTCACACTTGGAGGTGCAACCATATCGTGAAAATCGTCAAAAAAAATGGTTATTGCTAGATCCACGATAGAAGCAGAATTCATCGCTTTAGATAAAGCTGGTGAAGAGGCAGAATGGATACGACAATTTATTGAGGATATACCAAGATGGCCTAAGTCGGCAACGGTCATATATATAAATTGTGATAGCCAATTGGCAATTGGCATAGCTCATAGCACAACGTGTAACGATAAAAATAGACATATAATACATAGACATAATACGGTACAACGACTAATCTCTACTGGAATTATCACGGTTGACTATGTGAAGTCAAAGGATAATATTGCGGATCCGCTAAGAAAAGGCCTAAACAGAGAGTTAGTTCAGAGGTCGTCCATTGGAATGGGACTGAAGCCCTTGAAAGATTAAGCTTCATATGAACGAAACCCTAACTCAGTTGACTGGAGATCCCAAGATCTGAGTTCAATAAGACAACCTAATTGTATGAACCAGTGAGGTCACTATGGGGTGACGAATTGATAAACCCACACACTTCAAGAAGGGGATGTATAATTGGAATCAGTACATCTCCTAGTCCATTCCTAAAAGTGACAAGTACGAGGTTAAGCATGTGGCTTTTAATGATTCGACTAAGCTAGCCATACGAGGTGAATCATCCATGTGAGAGAGAAGTGAGGTCGCTTCGAAGGGTATTGAGAGGGGGCACAATACCTAAGAGATCTTGCAGAACTAGGCTAATGTTCATGACCATAACGAACATAACTATGAGGACTTGATATTGTCAAGGAGAGTGTTGTGTGAAGCACATTGTCACCTACACAAACGGCAGACGAGTTCGAAGGCATCATCGCCTACTCAGAGCCAGTAGACTAAATGTGTCTCATGAGCGAAGGTTCAAAGGGTAACACCTACCTATCGTGTGCAAGATTCAACTGTTAAAACTTAATTGGAATATGTTGCTTCTGAGATCAACCTCCATTCATGTGGGAGATTATTGGAAAAATGTGTATCAATGAGATGTTAATCTTAAAGTCATTTGGTGCAAGTTTGGAAATATGGTGCATCTTGTCCTACATTGGTGTGGAGACAAAAGTTCTTCGAGTTTATAAGGGTAAACCTCAAAGCCATTAACTACACTTGTGTCATGTTTTACCCTGGCTCATACCCTCGTGTAGGGGGGGGGGGGAATGGCTATTTGGGTTGAAATTCTGAACTCGTGCCCACGCGACTTGTGAACACGAATGTAGCTTCGAAATTGGTTACTTCTAATTACGTAAATCAATACTGGGTCCATGCTAGTCGGGTTTTTGTTTTGAGCGAATTCTAGAAGGGATTTTTTGGCTTCCAAAACTGCAAAACCTTTTAGCTTCCAAAACTGATCACTGATGTATATCATTAAACATGTTTAATGATCATAATGCATATTAACATTCCTGTATTACTTATACACGGTTTTGGGTTTGATGCAAAGGATACGAAAAATACATACACCAACAGCAGTCTCGATTACTCTCGTTTGCATCATTACTCCGATCACGTTTGAGGAAAGTATCTAGTCAAGCAGTAAACGCTGCTTCGAACCGGTGTACCCTGAGAACAGACGGTGAATGTGTTTAAGGGAATTGTGTCAAACACAAGCCCGGTTCTTTTCTCGGTTTTCTGTCTTCTACTTTTCAGGGATCGCTCCTGCCTCAGATCGTCTTCCGTTTCACTGCGACTTCAATTCGGTTAGATCTTCAGTTTATTTTGTATTCTCGTCTAGTGATTCTGATTGTGTAATGATTAATCTAAATCGTTTTACACATATTATCCAACAACCTCCTTTCAAAACATAAATGGAGCTTCTAAATTCAAAAGGATGGTGATCCATGATATTTTGTTCATCTACTTTTGGTGCATTTGGATATGTAGAAATGAGGTGATTTTCAAGCAAGGTCAAGCTTCTGTTGATTATGGACTCCATCAAGGCTTTGGGTTTTCTCTGGATTGGTTATAGATGAGGAAAAGGTCTATTTCGTGGCCACAATGGTGTAACTTTGATGTGGGTTGATTGTGTTTTTGTCGTTGTGATGTATGTTGGTAACGTCCTCCTATTATGTTCTATTTTCTTGGTGGCGTGGTTTTAGCTTCTTGGTAGTCCCGATTTTAATATAATTCTCTTTCGCCGTTAAGAAAAATTATATGCTCAAAATCTAAGTAGTTAAGGATTGACTTATATGGTCAATATCCAAGTACATGCAGTCAAATCTCAAGAAGGTGTGCATCAAAATGAACATGTTAAACGAGTCACAATCAGTGAACTACAATGAAACATGATATTAGATGAAAAAATGCATTAAAATAAAACAGGTAAAATACATTGAATTCAAATGTAACTTGTCAAAGAGGATACCGGTCGAGTTGTAAGATAAATGTAATTTAATTAGGTATCCTCTTGATCTACATTAGATGATGAACGACATATCTCCAAATAATGATGTTGGCTTTGGCGGGGACGCTACCACACCAGAGGATACCGGTCGAGTTGTAAGTGTAACATTTGCATAATACCCGATTGAGAAACCCGGTCCATTTTGAACGTTTGCGATTTACCGATTTGCAAGTTATTGCGAACCTGAAGAATTTTCGGGTGTTTATACCCAATTTATCGGATCTAAATGACTTGTATTCGATTTTTGAAACCGAATACTTAATTAAAATCAGATAGAATTAAATTAGATGTCCCGAATTGAAAAGAAAGCACTTTTGGGTTTTTACGCGATTTCGGTACGCAATCCGTCGTTTATCGGGAACCTCGTATTTGGTAACCGTATATGAAAATCAACATTTTTATGAGTCTAATAACCAATTATCATGTCACGAGTCATCACACACTTGATCAAGTCTCGAAACATTGGTGAATAACCTAATGGTGATACGCATGTAAAACGACCCAAAAACGCGTTTTGTCGCCCACAATTTCATGTTTGATATGCTATATTTAATTTTATTTGCTTGAATATGTTTCATATGCTTGAGAATGTAAAATGTTAAAAAACTGTGAAAACAGGACTCAAAAACGATAAAGAACGAAGAAGTTATAGCGAAAACGGTGAAACCGACCACAAAATGCATTTATTTTATTTAATTATCACTTGGAGATGTTTATATATCAATTTTATACTTGGTTTTAGTAGAAATGGCCAAATGAATTGAATGACAAAATCGGGACTTAAAACCTACTTTTCATGGCTAAAATCCTAATTTTTACCTAAAGTCAACAAACGTCAAAGAAGTCAAACTTTTCAGGTCAACCAGATCACTCGCGGACCGGGACCCTGGAACCTAGAGACTCTAGCGGTCCACGACCCCCCCCCCCCCCGAATCGGGAAACCCCTTTTAAAATCGTTTCTAGCCGCATTTGTGACTATTTTAACCACTTTTATCAAACCCTAATGACCATTGACGGCTGCTCTCGAACCCCCATCATCTAGATCATCATTTTCAAGGATTCAAGGCCCGTTTTGGGTGGTTTCAAGCATAGAAATTGTCGGTTTTCATCATTTTCGGTACGCTTTCTTCGTTTCTTGATCTCGTCTTCTCATTTTCATGCTTCTACTTGATAAAGATTCAATCTTTATGTGTTAGCAAACATAGATCTTGGCAAATCATGTTAATAGAAGTTATATCTAGTGATTTAGATTATTAAAGTTGAGTTTTTATTAGTTTTTATTGATTTTTATGATGAAACCTTGTTGAATCTTGTTGGATTTGATAGATTTTGGTCAAGCTTGTTAAAGACTATATTTTTAAGCTTAGTTTATCAAAAGGATGTGATATTCTTGATAGATCTTGAGTTCCTTGGTGAAAAATGTCAAATTAATGGATTTTTCTATGAAAAATAAATGTATATATTGTGTGTATGTCTAAATCCGTAACAAAATGATATCTTGATGTTGAAAGAGGATATATCTAGGTTTTCATGCATGACTTCTCATATATAAAGTGTGTGGGACGATTTCTAAGTTATGGTTTAAATCTTGTTGATTAGAGATTGAACAAATTATGGTTTATGTTATAAATAATTATTTTATTGTCATTTTTTTAAATATATATTGAATGATTCATGCTAGATTATGTATACATGGTATGATTATGACTAGATTAGCGCTAGGTTAATATTTAGCATTATATTTGTGGATTAGGTGACTCCGTAGAAAATAAAGATATATCTAAGCGTCGTAAAATAAATAGTTAATTAATTGTTCTTGTTGTCGCATGCTGGAATTAGGGATTACTTTCTCCATTATTGCTATCGTACGTTATTACCAAAATTGCATCACCAACGAATCGTCGAGTCGATTGTGTCGTGAGAATTAATTATTTATTTATTTATTTAATTGAACAGTTATTTATTTATTTGTTTATTCCTGCATCCGGTTTAGCTCTCTAGTTCGTCCGCGGGTTTATTCATCTTGTGTCATGGTGTCTTTCCCTCCTTTGTGTCTCCTCATCAAGTGAGTATTCATAGCCCCTCTTTCATTTCAATGTTTTGGGGTGCAACATGTATCAGTATTCAAAACCCTAAACTCTTTATTATGCAAAATTCTATGAGATTCTAGGTGCTCTATGTGTGATATTCTATTGTGTGATACTTGTTGGATTCTATGTGTCGATATTCGCTAATCTCTAATCGCATGTGTACCATTAACCATCGAGCCAACCATCGAGCCGTGGCAACAATGATAGATCTATTGACAAACGACCCACCTAGCCTGCCTTGGCTTGGGCGCCATGTGATTGCTCCTTTACCGTCTAGGCTTGGTGCACATCACGTATATGACTTGTTCATCATGATTTGGATTGAACACTTGACTCATTGAATCGCAATGCTTTAATCTTTGTATTATGCTAAACCTATGTTTACTCAACAACTATTCGTACTTGACCTTTATTTTATACATGTTGCAGGTTATGCAGATTGATGATGTTTTGCCATGATTGTTGACACCGTAGGATCGCATGTGGACTTAGTGTGACCTAATTAAATAAGTTAATTTGCTTCATTGTTGTTGAATTATATCATGATTTGTATTGATTACTTATATTATATGAAATGGGTTGATTAAGAATATCGCAACATTAATTAGTGTTGTGTGCATCTGGACGATTATCATGCCCCGATGTATTCCACCTTCGGACAGGGTGTGACAGACTGGTATCAGAGCCACAACTATAAGGATCTAGGTTATTAGAACTGGCTTGACCTAGACTTACGCTTTAGGTGTCCTGCATAAGTGTCTCATGCATATCATGCCTATATACTTTATATGTCCTATAATTGCTTCTTAATTATGCCTATTTCAATTGTTGCCTTATCGATTAGCACACACTTATACACAAATCACTTGATGCTTCCTAACGTCTTTCCTTAGAAATGGTGCCTTACGTACCATATAGGATGTTGATTTTCGATTTTATGATCTCGTCAGACATGAGGCCTTAGTGATTGACATGTGGTAACTGGAAGGGTGGAAGCACCGGTAGTCGGGGTCTCTGACTAGAAAAGCGTTGCGTACAAATTCGAATTGATGGACCCGGACGCTCACCTGTGACACCCCGATGAGAATGCTGAAACCTATTAGGCCAAAGCATGTCAAACACTAGGATCTTACTCTGATTAGTCACGGTTGTAGTTTCCCACTCGGGAAATGAGGGCCATTCCGTATGTTTTCAAAAATCTTTCGATTTCTTCTTTTACGCGTTGAATGTCAAATTTTCAAAAACCTATGATAATCTGAGTTACACCATCTCACATTCACACACTTAACCTTTTTCGTCCTAATTGGATTTCAACCTAATTTCTCGTTTTATATGTTGGTGATTTTATGGTTTTCTCCAATGATTCTCAGTATTCTATGATTTACCAAAATCAGTTGTCTCATGATTTTAAATCGGTTAATCACCCTAATGTACCCATTGTCTCATGATTGCTTCTCCTTTTCTTGGCATGGATCGTCGCATTCGTCACCGATACCGTCAAGTGGCTCAGGAAGTTGATGCGTAGCATCTTTTGCATAAAAGTAAGTAAATAAATCCACATTTAAATTTGTTTTTTAATGAGAATTATTAAGTTTTGGTGCTTAAATGTTTATATTGAATTTTAGATGATTTGGTGGAACTTTGGTTGTTATTTGATAAACATTTAAAATTCACATTTAATTTGGTTTTTAATTGAGAAAACTTTACAAGTTAGAATTTTAATTGGGAAATTATAAAAGATATGGTGCTTAAATTTTTTTAATTGTGAATTTTAGGTAATTGGTGGGTCCGTGGTTAATTTAGAAGAATTCTGGAAAAAATGGAAGCAAAATCGAAGGTCGGATGTGGAAGATATGGATTAAAAAAGAAAAAAATAAACAAATAAACAAGATCAGCAATTACAGCAGCCCAGTCCACATTCTCGAGCCAGGCTCAGCCCAGCATTCACAGGCCTAACACCCCTAAAACCCTAATAAAAACCCCATTAACATTTGAAAACATCAAGGAAAGATTGAGGATCAAGATCAAAGCTTTTTGGCTCAAAGATTGAAGATTTTTAAGCTTTCGGTTTGGGTTTTCACCTAGTTCTTGTTTTTTTTTCATCTTTTTTATTTTTTTCTTGATGATGAATGTTACCAAGATTAGATTTTTATTGATGTTAGGCTGACCTCATATTGTATCACCTAGATTTGATGATTCTTGACCCGTTTGACTTTCTAGTTTGACTTTTTGATATGTTCATGTGAAATTGCTTATTGATTCTGATTTGGATGCTTTGGATGAACATGTATGCATGCTTAGCTTCTGTTTTTATCATGTTATGTGGGCTATTTGATGTGAAATGTAGAACTACAACCATTTATTGATTAGCTTATTGTTGATCGGTTGACTTTTTGAAGTTTATTGATTAATGCATGATCCGGAGACCTTCTACATAATAATATGATATGGATTTGGGGCTGATTTTGTGTGCATATATATGGGATAGAGTTGACCGACTCGTTTCATGTACTAGGAGATAGCTATGCATTGTTTAGGGAGTTAGGGCGCTTATGACCATAAGTTTCAAGCTCGCTTATTCATGTTTAGAGTTTTCTAGGTCCTACGCTATTCATTTCAGAATCATTGCATGTGTTAAGGGCCAATTAGAGATACTTTTCTTGTGGTTGCCTTTTATGTGTGCGTTTAGTCCGCTTTGACCGAAGCGATAAGATCATTGGGCAATTTTACATAGTTTTTCTTTTCGATCTTCAAGTAGGATCACCTTAGTGATTAGGATGTGTCTATAGTCCTATTTCATTTTGGTTTTCATCATTAGTGGATAGTGATCGTGTTGATTAGTCAAACTAGGGGTCTTATTGGGTTTAGATGATTCTTGCCTAGGTGATACTTTTCCTTCTTCTGATTTTCTATCTTGTTATCCGTTTTTTTAGTTATTTTTGTCGGTTTTAGTTATGTAGCTTAGTTTTCAGTTTTAATTCACCATTTCAGTTCATCGGTTGAATATTAGTGATGATTCGGTATCGGGAGATTGTCATCGCGTCCACGAATTGATATCCGGTTCTTACCAATACCATACTGCATACGACGGGTTCACTGCTCTGGTGTGTAGTTTGGTCATTTGGTATTTACCATTTAAAGCTTGACCTGATTTTCATAGTACACAAACGACACATCAGAAGTCTACGTCAAGTGACGTCTGTCCTCCCTGATTTAATTCAGCAAGCTCTCACTACTAATGCCAACGATCTAACACAAGGAAACTCGGGTGTTGGGTTCTCCTCTATCAGAACCAGCAATAAGAAGAGAAAGATTAAGCCTACTGCTAGGGCCACAACCCCTGAGGCTCCATTTGATGCTGATATACACGCACCTTCTGTCACACAAGGTGTTCCCGTTGTGCCGCAAGCTAAGAAGCCCTACTTGGGACTTCACCCTTTATGCAATCGGTGCAACCATCACCACCCTACCCACCGTCTATGTGGGCAATGCACAAATTGTTTCCTTTTGGGTCATCATGTTGGTATTTGCTGTCGATCCATCCATCTCTGGAGCACCAGTCACAAGCCAGCTCGGGCTCAGCCTCAAATGTTTCAACCTATGATGCTCATGTTTACTCAAACCTTTGTTGTTCGTCAGGCTTTCTTGTCTCCACCCATGATTGCTATTACTATGATGCCCCTAATCGCACTCCTCTGACGCATCCACTGTTAGCTACCATTAACGATGCCATCAACGGCGGTGCTGTCCGTGGACCCCATGCTGGATTTTCCCGTGTTTGATGAGTCTTATGTTGATACGTTGTAATCGTTTGAAATCGTTGACTTTCTATGTAGTGTCTTCCTTTATTTTAATGTCGTGTGAAACCTTATTTATCTATTTCTTTTATGCACTTATGTACTCGGTTATGTGTTGTCTCGTTTGGATTTCTGAATCGTTAATTCCTTATATAATCATTATCGTTATGTGTACATTGGTTGAATTCTCGTTGATGGGTTCGCGAGTTTACAGGTTGTGTGGTTACGAGATTACATGCATACATGCAAACAAGCGGGCACGTAAGCGGGCTATGAGCCTACACACACATGACTCCCTTGTGTTGTTAAAAATTTCAAGTTAACCATTTTAAAATACCTTCGTTTGTTATATTTCCTGTATCCTCTAGGAATGTGTGTCGGGGAGTCTACCCGTTTGGAAATTTATGAGTTTACAAGTCCACATGTTTACGGGATTACATGTGTATGAGTTTATGATTTTACGACCTTTCCGGTAGATAACCTTATACACGTACCAGTGTCAAATCTATTCGTCCAGAGTTTGGTCTTCATGACCATTGAGTTATGTCTGCCTTGCGACCTAACTCGTTGGATGGTTGTTCCTCATCCTTGATCAACGTTAGCACCTTCGAACCTTTTTTTCTTTCACTCATCTCTGTGTTCTCAGCTATCATTATGAATCTGTATACTTTAAGGAAATCATTCGTAGCTCGTTCGGACACTCAGGTCCCGAAAATCCTTGAAGATAAACCAGTCTGTGGGCTTCAGTCCATAATTACTTGCGTGTGGAGCACATGCATTTAGGACCCAAAATTGTGGATGTTCATCATAATGAAATGGGAATCGGAGACATCCCACATCGGGTCTGTAGGATCGATATAAGTCAGAGTTAAACTTAAACAAAGCCCTTTACTTGCAAATATAACCTTGCGGAATTAAGTTATATTTCACTTTTCTTAAGCAATGTTGAGTTCTTGTATAATGTAAATGCTTGATTTGCATAATAGTAGTAACAACAAAGTATCAAATACTCGGCACTATTTGCATTAACTCAAAGCTACACTATTACAAGTGATGACAACTGTTGTGTAAACTGAGAGCTAACAAGCTATATATAGTGCAGATGAGATCAATCACAGCCATTGATCTCATGCGATCTAATCTAGACCGTAAACTAAAAAGTCAAATACAAACTACTAAAAGAGTAAACATCGGCAATTGGAATATCTTGCGTGTTTGCAGCAACATACTACTTTAGGAGAGCGGCTTGAATCAGATATAGAAGCAAACGAGAAGCTTTTGCAGGATTGTACTTGCTGAAAAGACATCTCAGGAAAAGTCCGGTTGAACTCATTATCTGGTGGATAATCGAGTTCATCCGGAATATTCGCTAAAAGACAAAACTGCTTCTTTCCGCTTGAACTGCCAGTTCCACTTGAAGTGAGAATTCCGCTTCAACTTCAACTTCAGCCGGAACATAGTAAAATTGGCATTCAGCCGGAAATCTTCTAAGCGCAATATTCCTTACAATCTCCCCCTAAGCTGATGCTGTCAAATTCCAATGTTTATCTTCAAAAATTGACTTGTACCCAAAAATCTTCTTCTCCTTGTTCTACTTGTCCACAGTTCTGATACTGGCATCAAGGTTCTGAGACAGCTCTTTGGTGTAAGTTGTGGTCACCTTCACATGTTTAATTGAATCCCAGTCCATTTCGCTCCATTCTTCTTGAACAAAAATGGACTCATGACATTGTAAAGGTGCCATCAGCTCTGTGAACATAAAAGAGCTTCTCCTCCTCTTCCCAAATGATAAACTTTATTTCACTCGTAGGCACTTCATCTTCTTCTTCTGCTGAGTCACCATCTAAACTACTTCTGTAGAGCATTCCACATTCTAGCACAGTTGGCTCAATAATAAGCCTTAGCATGTGCTCAGCTCTTGAAGGGTTCAAAATTTCTCTAAGCTTTAGAGTGATGTCCGTCATCTGCTGCAGAGTAAGTTGTGAAGTGGCCTTGTGAACGTTTACCACTTGAGTTATGCCGCTGGCCATAGTAAAAGTGAAATCAAATGTGGCTTCATCCACTGTCCAACCCACAATTTGTCTTTTACCGGGTGGAGCTTTTCTCTTTTGTCTTTGATTTCTTTTGCTCTTGGCATGCATCAGTTTTCTTTTTCTGACCAATCTTTCTTCATCAGAATCAACTGTAGATTCTGGCACAATGGGTCTCTTGCCTCTGTCAGATGAAGAAGGGCCAATTTGGACTTCAGTAGGTTTGGTAAGAGTGGTGGAGGGTTCATTGATGGTGAGTGGAGGAAGGGAGGTTTGTGAGGGTGGTTTACTGGCTTCAGGAGTTGGGCTAGAAAGTGGAGTAGGTGGGAAAATATCAGAAAAATTCATAGTAGGTGGAGGCTTCTTTTTGAAAGGAATGATGGGTGTAAAGTTGTCGGTTCTGTACTTGGGGTTGGCAAGCTTGGTGGCTACTTTCTTGGAGATGGAGGGTGGTTTGTAAGGTATGATGGCTAGTGACTGTAAGATAGATGGAACTGTTGTAGGCATTGGGTTTGGGTTGTAAATAAATGAAGGTGGAGGTGGTACATCTGCAAAATCAATAGATTCAGGTTTAACATCAGCAGTTGTTGTACCTGAGATTAGCTCTGAAGGTGAAGGCATCACCAAATTAGGATTGACAGCAGCATTTTCTCCTTTCAGTTCATAGAAACTTTCATCAATCAAGCTGCAAAGTCCCCTAACTTTCATCTGAGCTATCTCTTCCTCTTTCCTCAAATTTCTAACCACAAATGCCCTTTTTACCTTTTTCAGCAGTAGGTAATTCTCATCATTCTTTACCAGCTTGGTAGGCAATTGAGAGGCAATAGAGATTAGCCTCTGCCTATCAGCATCAGACACTGCATCCAAATCATAATCCTTCAGTCTCCAGTTGAAAGACCTAGTCTTGGCCTCTTCGAGTAAGTTTTCAAACACCCCATCTTGCAGATACAAATCATATTCCTTCTGAAGTTCTTTTGCTAGCCTTTCATCCTCTGCTATTCTTTTGGCATTTTCCACCATTTTTATTATAGCCTCAGCTTCAGGAGTCTGAACCACCTGTTGAATAGTTTTTGGAACATCAGCTTGAACAGGTGTTTCCGCTTGAACAGGTTCTGAGCTCCTTAAGCTTATCAAAGTTTCGGCTATATCTTCTGCTCCTTCACTCCTGTGTTCTTCCGGTTGAACTACCGGTTGAGGTTTCGGTTGAATTTCCGGTTGAACCTGAATTTGCCCTTCAGTCACCACCTGAGGTTTGGTGACTTCAGGTTCTTTGTCTACTATTTCCAGCACCTCAGTTCCTTCTCCTTCACCGATCAAATTCTCGTCTTCCCCTTCAGTCATTGTAGCAACTGCAACTGTTGCAGTGCTTTCTTCAATATCAAGTGCTGCCTTGCTGGTGGAGGCAATAGTTCCTACCACTTGATCACTGGCTCTTTCAGCCGGAAAAATGACATCCTTGAGGAGTGTCGTGATCATGTTGATGTGCTCAGGAAGAGCACCAGCAACCAGCATGGATGACTGTACTAATTCAGCAAGATTTGGGTCCTCAAAAGGAGAAATGGCAATCAGTTGACTACATCTCATGGTCACCCAACTATCTTCAACTGAAAAGGGATTCACACCAATTCTTTGGCAAGCTGTGGCTCTAACTTCAGCCGGTATCCTTTCCACTTCTTCAATTTCTGTGATAACAGGTTTTGATGGCATCTTCTCCCCCAATTTGACAGTATCAGCTTCATCAGTTGCAATAACTTCATCAGCATCTCTGATAGGGCTTGAAGGACCTGCTTCAGTTTGAATAGGATCAGCTTGAACCAATTTAGCAACAGTAGTGTTGAGAGTTTCAACCTGTGCTTGCAGAGAAAGGTACAACTTCGTCAATTCTGGTAGTGTGAGACTATCCTCAACTGGCTTTTTGCCAGTATCCTTGGAAAAAACCAAACTATCAATCCGAGATTGATCAGCATTGGTACCCATGGCTTCTTGGCACCAGGGATTCTCCTCATCTGTTTCAGCAGCCCTTGGTTCCAATAAAGGACTTCCAGGTGCTGATTCAGAGAAGATTGCCGCAAATTAGGTCTTATTGATGTTACTACTGACACCAAGATCCAGTAGGGATCCTTGGGCAGCAGCAGCCCTTTTTACATGAATCTCTTCATGACTCCTGAGATTCACCTCCGGTGAGGAGTGGGGTTGCAGTGCTACAGGCTCCTGGCTTATCGGGATGTTCTCATGTAATGAGGCAGGTGAGTTAATAACACCTTCATTTAAGCCAAGAATGAGAGAACTGTCACTCCTAGGTGACAGGGGTAGTAGGGGTGAAAAATGTTCAGATGGGGATGGTACACTTGTTTCTAATGACTCCCCCTCAACTGAAGGTTCATCCCTAAGAGATAATCCCAATTTTACCAGTTTCCGCTTAGGCTTTTTGCCTTGGGCGGGGTTAGAAGCTTCGGGTTGGTTGGTGGTGCTAGGTGGAGGAGACCTAGTGACCACATTTCTCTATCTTTTAAAAATGACAGGAGGTGAGTTGGATGAGGAGGTGGCAGTGGTAGTGTTTGTGGAAGCTTTCCTCTTTTTGGATTGAAAGACTTTGAGTGAAGAGGAAGCTGGGACAGATGTGGGATCAGATCCTGTTATGTCTACAGTTCTGTCATCTTGAGCTTGGAGCTCAGTTGCTGCTACATTTTCTGGTTGAACCTCTGCTGTAGCAGGTTCATTAGGAAACTGCCTTGGAATTGGTAAGGGGTAGTCAGTGTCCCTTCCAAGAAATGCAGACTTGTTTAAAGCAAGGTTGGAAAAAGTTTTCTCATTCAGAAGTTTCTGATGCAAAATTGTACCAAGCCAAACTATTTGGGGGTACTCTTCTTTGAGAATGTAAGTTAAAAATCTAGGATATAGGTAAATATATTCAGAATTGACATTTGATTTTAGGGCTTGAAAAAGTGAGTTTGGAAAAATTAAAGTTTTCACCTTTTACCATAGCATAGAAGGCAGAAGCTTGTTCGCTGGAGAGCTCGTCAAATCCTCCCTTCTTTGGAGACAAACACACCAGAATTGTGTGTGCTAGGAACCTCCACTTGTATTGTAACTACCCTTTCTTGATGGTTTTGCTCTGCAGTGAACCACCGTATCCAAGATTTCTGAACAAACGGAGATATTTGGTGTGATCAACCGTTTCATATCCACCTTCATCCCTTAATTTCAACAGTCTTCGCACCTTGGCTTCATCGATTTCCACTTCCTTCCCTTGAACAGTTGACACAATTTTGTCACCACCGTTTTCGCCTTCGGTAACCCTAGCATGAACCCAAAAGTCTTCCATCACTTCTTCGAAAATTTCGGCTTCAACAGTAAGCGCATGATGGAGATGAGAACTTTTGATGAAGTTTATCATGCCGTTGTAGATATCGGTTTTGGTTGGTGGTTCTAGGTATGTCACCAGGTTATGCTCTACGGAAACTTTGAGTCACCGATTGGCTTCTTGCCACTTGCCTTCGCTTTGGGAGCCATGGTTGAGACGGAGTTTGAGAATGTTGACGGTTAATCGGAAGATTATTGGAGAGGGTTTGAGAGAAAATGGGAGTAATTTCGCAGTGGGGATGATAGAAATGGGGAAACCGACGGTAAATTAGGGCTTTTTACCTTTTTCAGTGCTGACGTGGAGGAGAGAGGTTAAAAATCGATGGTTCAGTGACTGATGGGATAGGTGCTTTATCAGTTATACGGTACAACTGGTTAAAGCATGTCCTTATCCAAAAGTTAATTTACTGAAACCTCGGATTTTAAACAGTTAAAAACTTAATGGGTAAATAAATGTATATCCGCTTAGAAAATTGTCCCTTCCGGGTAATTAAATGAGACTTTGACTTTGTTGACCCGGAAGTTCGAGCGAACCCATTTTCTCCTTTATTTTAAAAACGAAAATTCTTCCGTCTGAACATCAAGCGGACAAATTTTCCACTTGAAAGAATTGTTTTCAAAATAAATTTCCACATCATTTTAAAGCATTTTTCCGGTTGAAGTTCACCCGGTGAATTTCAAAATTTTTCTTCTCAGGTTGAACCTGAACTTGAACCGGAAATCCAAAACACATGATTTTTGAAAACTTGTGTTAATTATCCATAGCTTTATCAGCAGTTACTGACTATGAACTGAAATGTCGTCTGATTAACACTAAAGATTTTCATTTTCATTTTCATTTTCTTTTTGTATCAAGAGACGAGCTCTTTGAGCACATGTCTCTCTTTTATTAGAATTGTGAAAATAGTTTGATCAGTCAAAGTTCATCATACCAATGGCACTAATGAGATAGAAAAATCTAGCGTCATCAAATGCTTTGGTAAACAAGTCAGCCAATTGTTGATCTGTATGAACTTTAACCATTCTAATAAATGTTTCTCAGCACAATCTCTAATAAAATGGTACCTGGTATCAATGTGTTTTGCTTTTGAGTGTTGAACGGGGTTGTTTGTGATTGATATAGCACTGTTGTTGTATGCAAGGATAGGAGTCTCCATGAACTTGATGCCATAATCCAACATTTGATTCTGAATCCATAAGACTTGACTGCAGCAGCTTGATGCAGCAATGTATTCAGCCTCAGCAGTAGAAGTAGACACGCATGTTTGCTTCTTGCATTGCCAAGACACAAGTCTTTCTCCCAAAAATTGACATCCTCCTGAAGTAGACTTCTTGTCCAAGTTGCAACTAGCATAATCACTATCAGTGTAAGCTTTGAAGGAGAAATCTGAGTTCTTTGGATACCACAACCCAAGCTTTGGTTGTCCTTTAAGGTATCTAAAGATTCGCTTTACAGCTAACATGTGTGATTCTTTTGGTTGACACTGGTATCTAGCACATAAACAGACACTAAACATGATGTCAGGTCTGCTGGCTGTGAGATAGAGCAGTGATCCAATCATTGCCCTGTAGAGGTGAACATCCAATGGTTTGCCACTTAAGTCACTGTGTAATTTATGATAAGTGGAGATGGGAGTTCTTGAGGTTGAAACAGACTGCATATCAAACCTTTTTAGCATATCTTGAATGTATTTGGACTGATTCAAGAAAATTCCATTTGCAGTTTGCTTCATTTGCAAGCCTAAGAAGAAGTTTAGTTCTCCCATTGAACTCATCTCAAACTTGGATTGCATCAATCCCTCAAACTCTTTGCATAAGGCAGCACTCGATGAACCAAAGATGATGTCATCAACATAGATTTGTACCATCAAAGTATCTTTGCCATCAGATTTCACAAACAGTGTTTTGTCAATAGCTCCCCTCTTGTAGCCATTCACTAGGAGATAGTTTGAGAGTGTCTCATACCATGTCCTAGGAGCTTGCTTAAGACCATATAAAGCTTTAATCAGCTTGCAAACCTTGTTGGGATAATGAGGGTCTTCAAAGCCTGGAGGTTGCTTGACATACACATCCTGTTCTAAAAGACCATACAGAAAAGCACATTTAACATCCATTTGAAATAAAAGAAAGTTTTTGAATGCAGCATAGGCAAGAAATATTCTGATTGCTTCAAGCCTGGAAACAGGAGCAAAAACTTCATCATAGTCAATGCCTTCTTCCTGTTTGTAGCCTTGAGCTACAAGTCTGGCCTTGTTTTTTATCATTATTCCTCTATCATCCTTCTTGTTTCTGAATACCCATTTAGTTCCAATTGGTTCTTCACCATCAGGTAAGTCTACCAATTCCCAAACCTTCTGTTTATTGATCTGAAACAATTCCTCTTGCATTGCCTCTACCCAACTTTCATCTTCCAATGCATCATTGATCTTTGTGGGTACTTCTTGAGACATATATGCAGCATGCAGGCAAATGTTTGCATCAATAGACTTGCTTCTTGTCAGCACAGGAGCTGACAAGTCTCCTATAATATTCTCCCTTGGATGATTCTTACCAACTCTTCTATCAGGAAATAGTGGGAATTCATGGCTTCTCCCATTGTGAGGAATATTGAGTTGAGGTAATAACTCAATATTGTTGGTTTGTGATACAGGTTCTGAACTTTCCGTTGCTTCATGAGAACCGGGAACTGAATCTAAAATTAGATGCTCAAAACTATACTCATTTGAACCAGCATCAGTTGAGTCATTAGATTCATTGTTCTCAGAATTTACTGAAAAATTGTTTTCCGGTTGAATTTCAACCGGAGATTCTACTGCTACAGGATCCGCTTGAACTTCAACCGGAAGTTCAGCCGGATAAACTTCTGCATCAGCAAGAACAATTTCAGAGGATTTCTTTGAGTTGTTGGGTTTCACAGGCTTGGTGCTGATGGATGAAAAGAAGGTAGGTTGCATTTGCAGTTCCTTGACGCTTATCTGCCAGGTATCATCAGCTGATCTTATGTGATTTTGCTTATGTTCCTGCACTGTTGAACTCAATGGCTTCTCAATGGTAAAATTGAAAGCAGTGGTTAGTGCATCTATGTCAAATAACCAGTCTGGTTGAGATACAAAACTTTTAAGAGATTTCTCATTAAAAGTCACATTAATGGTTTCCTTAACAATTTTAGTACTTTTATTGTACACCCTGAATGCTTTTGACACACCAGAATATCTAACAAAATATCCTTCATCTTCCTTTTCAGCAAATTTAGGCAACAACCTATTAGTTATCAAAATAGTAACAGGACAGACGAAAGATTTAAAGAAGTAAATGTTAGGTTTTCTACCTCTCCAAAGCTCATAAGCAGTTTTATTTTTACCCTTAACAATCAAAGTCCTATTTTGGACATAGCAGGCAGTGTTCACTGCTTCTGCCCAAAATATCACTGGTAACTTAGAATCTGCAAGCATTGCTCTAGCAGCCTCTATCAATGTCCTATTTCTCCTTTCAGCAACACCATTTTGCTGTGGAGTTCTAGGAGCACTGAATTGTCTAAGGATTCCCTTTTCCTCACAAAATGAGTTCAAAACATGATTTTTAAACTCAGTGCCATTGTCACTTCTGATTTTCCTGACTTTCAGTTTTGCTTGATTTTCTAAAGATACAATTAGTGTTTTCAACAAATCACCAGTTTCATCTTTTGTTTTTAAGAAAAACACCCATGTATATCTAGTGTAATCAGCTATTATGACAAAGCAGTATGACCTTTTCCCTATGCTCATCACTCTAGTTGGACCAAACAAATCCATATGCAAAAGTTCTAGAGGTTGAGTGATAGAAGACTCGGTTTTGGGCTTGAAAGAGATCTTGTGTTGCTTACCCTTGAGGCAAGAAACACAGTGTTCAGAACAGTTGAACTGCTTGTTAGGAAGACCCTTAACTAAGCTGAGATTCACTATTCTGTTCATGTTCTTGTAGTTAACATGACATAACTTCCTATGCCACAAATCAGACTCATCCATTGAGGCTTTGGATATAAAGCATGTAATTCCACTGGCTGGAGTGGCAGCAGACAGATCCAAAATATATAGTCCTTCTCTCCTAGGTGCTCTGAGCAACACAAGTTCCTCAGGGATTTCAACACCAGGTTTCAAAACTATGGTCTCTTTCTCAGGTAAACATCAAATTCAAATTCTTGTCACACATTTGTGAGACACTAAGTAAATTAAAATTTAATGTGTCAAAAAAATTTACCTTGTCAAAGGTAAGCATCCCATTACTGACAGCACCTTGTGCAGTAATGTGTCCTTTTGCACTCCCAAAGGCTACAGGACCTCCATTTATGTTTTTGGGGTTTTCCAATACATGCTTATTTCCTATCATGTGTCAAGTGCATCCACTGTCAACAACCCATAGGCTCTGTTGGCCTTTATTATGCACCTACACACAAAGGAAATTGATTAATTTTCAAAGGGAACCCAAGCCTTTGAGGTCTTGGGCTTGCCAGAAGCATCATAATACTTGTATTCTTTAAGTACTAAAGTATTTAGTATTGGATCCTCATTCAGCAGGTCATCTTGGTCAATGTTCAAGTGTTCAGGCTGTGTACTTGATTGACATTGCCTGTCAGTTTTGCTAAGCCTTCTCTCAGCAATTTCCTCTCTCTATATTCCCTATACTTCTTTTGTTTGTTGATTAAAACCTTTGGCAGCTCACTGGGTGAGATGTAGGTCTGATCAACTCTAGTCACTGGTGAGATTCTAGCATTTAAGTTTGAAAATTTATTGGTTTGGCTAGATCTCTCACTATGGAATGCAGCAGTTGCACTTCCACTTGAGCTAGAAGGAACTTTCGGTTGAGAGTTGTGCTTGTTTTTCACAAAATTTTCTCTAAATCAGAGACTCATACGCACTGCCACCGACGATTGTGTGTGATGCTAGCTTACGGTCGATATTGGTTGTGGGGTATAGGTCTTAGGTTTTAGCGAGGGCTGATTCGGATTCTATCTAGATATCGTGTCTTGTAAGGTAAACCGGATGTGGGTCGCTACCCATCTAGTTCACCAGAACTTGACGCTTTGTTTGGATAGTGTAACACCCCGACCGATGGCGGAAACATCGAGGTGTCACGAAAATTGAATTAAAGCACTTGGATAAGAGGAAACCATATTTAATTATTAATATAAAACTTAAACGTCTATTACAAGGCATAAGAAACTTAAAAGACAAAAGGTTTCCTATCTAAATCTCCAAACTTCTAGTCTTAGTCATGTTTGATTCTCATTTCCTGAAAAACACGCAAAGAGCGTCAACTACATATATAGTTGGTGAGTCATAGGTTTGTAACAAAACAGTAATAGATAATCATTTGATAAAAGCTTGCAAAGTCGTACATGTTAAACTAAATATGCAAGTATTACACTAAATTAGTCACATATTCGTCACCCAGTATATAAATGATGTTCAATTCTCTCAAAGGAATCTCTATGATTATGATGTTTAGTTTCCTCAAAGAAACCTCTACGATTATGATGTTCAGTTCCCTCAAAGGAACCTCTACGATTATGATGCTCATGAGACTTACATGTACAGATCCCTAGAATATGATATAATATAGATAAACACAAGCAATTTATTTAACAGTAATTGACTTTGCTTAACTGAAATAACTGATTTCAAGAATAAAGTCTCATAATGATACCCAATGATAATCATGACTAAATATCCTTTTGTTTTGAAAACCAAGTAATAATGATATAAACGTTTGTACGTGTTTTCCATCCCAAAAGATTTAAAGTAAAATGGGAACTATGAACTCACCTTAAGTAGTTGGTTGATTACTAGCTTGACGTAACGGGAATGATTCAAGTTCGTGGGATTCCTAAATAAATGATGCGATTGGTTAACCTAACGTTACAATGACGAAGAATAGGATTTCTAGGTAGCCTAGGGTTTCGTTGGGGTTGTTGACGTGGGGAAGATGACTGTATTTTCTTGATTATAATCGTTTGAATTAAATAACTATATAAATGATTTGGCAAATCACCATTTGACTAAATAAATATATTGAAGAACGACAATAGTTAATGAGTATTTTTGTGTTTATGAAGCATTATGTGGTTAAATACATATGTGACAAAATAAATAAAATAGTATAATGATTGAATAAATAACTAGGTAATCATTTTAATAGGTAAATAAATAATTAATTAAATAAATAACTAAGTAAGTAAATGACGAAATAAATTAAATAACTTAATGAAATAAATAATTGGGTGAATATTTAGGTAATTGGATAAACGTAACCGAATAAAGAATCGACAAAGTAATTATGTTGTTAGTTAAATAATTATGTGAGTAGTTAACTAAATAATAGAATTTAAACAAATAGGTTATGACAAAAAAAATTAACTACATAAATGAATGTTTTTATAAAAATAATTAGGTTTATTAGGTGTATATCTGTTCTAAAAAGTTTGTAAGGTTTTTATAAATTTCTAAAAGCTTGAAAATGATAATTTATATAGTTTATGGAGTTTAGAACACTTTATAAGTATATTTATAATTTTCTAGAGCAATTATATTGTTTTAAGTGGTTTTATGGAGAAAATAACAAAAATATGGAGAAATAACAAAAAAAAATTCGGAAAATGGGTCTTGCAGGGTTCGAACCCGCGACCTTATCGTTACAACCCAGCGCCCTAACCACCAGGCTGTAATCGTTTTTTTGAGTTTTAAGCCAAACAGATTTTTTAAAACCCTTATCCCACTGTCACCTTCTTCCCCACTTAACATACCCGAAAACCCTAGATCTTAGATAACCAAATCGGAGGTCTAAACGTATTTGAAAGACAAAATTAACATGGGGCTTTTACTCCTTGAAGAATTCCAAACATAACGGTGCAAAAGTTACCTTGAAACGTTGCCGGAAAAACGAGACAGAGAGGGTCGCAGGAGCTACGGCGGCGGCGGCGACGAATCAGGCACGAGCAGGGACGATTTTTGATAGATTTTTGACGTGTTTAGGTGCGCAAATGATCAGGGAGTCGCGAGGGCCAATTTATAGGATCGAATATACGTTGAAAACGAGTTAATTCGGACTTTAAATGTCCGAATTGTTTCACGACAGGGATGATTAATATGCGATTAAATGAGTTTTCTTATAAATAAAAATCAAATATGTAACGAAATTTTCATATAACTTTTTAAGAAAAATTATCGAGATTTTGTTTAAACGAAGTAAATGTGTTGTGACGTCTATAAATATGACGAGTTTTATTAAAATTAAAAGTTTCTAAAAATATAAATGAGTTTTCTTATAAATAAAAATCAAATATATAACAAAATTTATCATATTATTAAATCTAAAAAAAATTAATTCAAAATGAGTAAATGATTCAATTAATTTAAAATGGTTACTTAATTCAAATAATATTAGAATTGAATTTAGACAAATGAATGAAAAATTTAAACAATATAATAAATTTGCTTCAAACAAATAATTATTTAACTTAAATGAATAATTTAATTTAAAATTAAAGGTTAAATTCAAGTAAATAATCAGTATAAAATTTAAATAAATGGATAACAAAATTTAAGTTAATTTAACTCAATACTTTTATTAATACTAAAATTCCACGATCGTTACAGTCTCCCCTACTTAGAGAAATTTCATCCCGAAATTTACGCAGTGGAAACTGAAACATTTGGAAAGAGGTGCGGATACTTGAGTTTCATCAGATCTTCGTGCTCCCAAGTAAATTCAGGACCACGCTTCGAATTCCAACGAACTTTAACAATAGGAATCTGAGTACGCTTGAGTTTCTTGATCTCACGATCCATGATTTCAATAGGTTGCTCAACAAAGTTTAAACGTTCATCCACATGAATTTCCTCTAATGGAACGTGGAGGCTTTCATCGGCAAGGCATTTCTTGAGATTTGACACATGGAAGGTTTCATGCACGCTGCTGAGTTCTTGAGGAAGCCCCAGTTTGTAAGCAACATGACAAATTCTTTCGAGAATTTTGAAAGGTCCAACATAACGAGATTCAAGTTTCCCCTTTTTCCGAAGCGGACTATGCCTTTCCAGGGGGAAACTTTCAGAAGTACAAAATCACCGACTTGAAATTCCAAAGGCTTTCGTCGTTTATCGGCATAGCTCTTTTGCCGACTTCTTGCAGCCTTTAGTATTTCGCGGATTAATGATATTTTCTCGGTGGTTTCTAGGATCAAATCAGGACCAGTGATTTGGGCTTCACCAGCTTCGGCCCAACAAACGGGTGAATGACATTTACGACAGTATAACGCTTCAAAGGGTGCCATCTTAATGTTGGTGTGGTAGCTGTTATTGTAGGAGAATTCGATGAAGGGAAGATGCAAGTCCCAACTGCCACCAAAATCTAGGACACAAGCTCTGAGCATGTCTTCTAGGGTTTGTATGGTCCTTTCGCTTTGGCCGTCAGTTTGTGGATGATAGGCTGTGCTAAGGTTCACACGTGTTCCTAAAGACTTTTGTAATGATTTCCAGAACTTTGAGGTAAAACGACTGTCACAATCGGAGATGATGGATAGAGGAACACCATGGCGACACACAATTTCATCAATATAAAGCTTGGGTAGACGATCCATTTTATAATCCTCACGAATCGGAAGGAAATGTGCTGACTTTGTCAAACGATAGACGATGACCCAAACGTTGTCGAAACCTTTTGGTGTTCGTGGGAGTTTAGTGATGAAATCCATGGTGAATTTTTCCCATTTCCATACTGGAATCTCGGGTTGCTGAAGCATTCCTGAGGGTCGTTGATGTTCAGCCTTAACCCTTGAGCATGTTAAGCACTTTCCAACGTATAGAGGAATGTCTTTCTTCATTCCAGGGCACCAATAGAGAATTCTAAGGTCCTTGTACATTTTGTCAGCACCAGGATGGATAGAGTAACGAGTCTTGTGAGCTTCGTCTAAGATGAAATCACGAAGACCATCACGATCGGGGATCCAAATACGATCCAAGAAGTAAAGGAGTTCATCGGGTTTAGTTTCCAACTGGGATTCCACACCACAAGATAACTCATTATGCAGGTCATTCTGAGCCACATATTTACATTGAGCTTGGAGGATTCGAGTTTGGAGATCAGATTGAATTTTGATGCTATGCAATCGAACATACCCTTTTCGACTAAGATCATTGGCTACGGCATTCGCTTTCCCAGGGTGGTAACGAATCTCGTAGTCATAATCGCTGAGCAATTCCACCCAACGACGTTGTCTCATATTTAGCATCTTTTGGTTGAGGATATGTTGAAGACTTTTGTGATCTGTGTAGATCACGCATTGAGTACCATAAAGGTAATGTCTCCAAATTTTTAGGGAAAAGATCATGGCACCGAGTTCAAGGTCATGGGTAGTGTAATTCTTCTCGTGAACCTTGAGTTGCCTTGACCCATAGGCTATGACCTTACCTCGTTGCATCAGTACGCAACCGAGACCTTGGTTGGAGGCGTCACAATAGACTACGAAATCATCGTTGCCATCAGGAAGCGTCAAGATAGGTGCATTGCAAAGCATTTGCTTTAGGGTTTGAAAAGCTTCTTCTTGCTCTGGGCCCCACACAAAAGGTTTATTTTTAAGAGTTAGCATAGTAAGGGGTAGAGCAATCTGCGAGAAGTTTGCGATGAAGCGACGATAATACCCCGCTAGACCGAGGAACGAGCGGATTTCAGTAGGGGTCTTTGGATTCTCCCAATTTTTGACAGTCTCAACTTTTGTAGGATCAACGTGTATATCTTTCTCGTTAATTATGTGGCCTAAAAAGTGAACTTCTTTTAACCAAAACTCACACTTTGAGAACTTGGCGTAAAGTTGTTCCTTCTTTAGGAGCTCCAAGATTAACCGAAGTTGTTGTTCATGATCCGCTTTGGTGCGAGAATAAATCAAAATATCGTCGATGAATACGATTACGAATTTATCCAAATACGGTTTACACACACGGTTCATTAGGTCCATAAATACCGCATGGTTGTTGGTCAATCCAAAGGGCATGACCATGAACTCGTAGTGACCGTATCTCGTGCGAAAGGCTGTTTTTGGAATATCCTCCTCAAGGATCCGCAATTGATGATAGCCAGAACGAAGATCGATCTTTGAAAAGCAAGTGGCTCCTTGTAGTTGGTCAAAGAGATCGTCAATCCTCGGTAATGGGTACCGATTCTTGATGGTGAGTTTATTCAGCTCTCGATAATCAATGCACATACGGAACGATCTGTCTTTCTTCTTGACAAACAAAACAGGAGCTTCCCAAGGTGAGAAGCTGGGTCGAATGAACCCTTTGTCTGAAAGTTCTTGAAGTTGCTTCGAAAGCTCTTGCATTTCAGATGGAGCCAAACAATAAGGAGATTTAGCAACGGGTGTTGCACCAGGAATGAGATCAATACGAAACTCGACTTGATGATTAGGAGGAAGGCCAGGAAGATCATCAGGAAAAACTTCCGGAAAGTCTCGAATGACAGGAATGTCTTCCATTTTCTTGGACTCAGATTTTGTTTTCACCACGTGAGCCAAAAACGCGAAACACCGCTTCTGAAGGTACGTACGAGCTTTCATACAAGAGATGATCTTCAGACTGCGTTCAGGTTTCTCTCCTTGGATTATTAAGGTTTCACCCGAAGGTAAAGGAATACGAATCAACTTCTCAGTGCATCAAACTTCAGCTTGATGTTTGGACAACCAATCCATCCCTACTACTAGGTCGAAGCTTCCAAGTTTAATACGGATTAGATCGAGATTGATGGAATGTTGATCGAAAGTCGGAATGCAATCACATATAATCGTATTAGCCTTGATTGGTTCACCGTTGGCCAGTTCAATAACATAGGTCGAGTCCATGATTGTTGGCTTAGTGTTAAGTAAGGGTGCAAAATTTAAGGTTACGAAACTCTGGTCCGCTCCAGTATCAAATAAAATGGATGCAAAATGATCATTGAGGAGAAATGTACCCGTGATGACATTTGGATCCTAGCGAGCTTCAAATAGCACAAATGCTCTACCACGAGCGACTTGATCGTTGTTAGCTAATTGAGGACATTGTCTCTTCATGTGATCAGGACTTCCACACTGGTAGCAAGCACGGTTAGGATTGTTGTTCGGAGCGGGTACAGTAGCCAGGGTCTGGTTGGTTCCTACCGGAGAAACCCTACACCTAATAGCCCAATGACCAAACCTTCCACACTTGGTGCACTTCCGGCATTGCGTGCCAGTGGGATGGTGAAAATTGCAAGTGGCACACAGAGGATGAGGACCCGTATAGACAGGCCTAGTGTTGGGTTGGGCCACAACATTCACAGGAACATCAGGGGTAACTAGTGCATAGCTTTGTGTGCCTCTTTTCCTCTTATTGGACTTATTGTTTGAGCTTAACCCACGATTATCATTACCTTTGCCAAATTCCTTTTTCAATACCCCAGTCTTGACCATTTCGGCGGTCAAGGTTCCTACTAACTTGATGGCAGCTGACAGAGAGGTAGGGCGCACCGACATCATAACTATACGCATAGCTTCATGAAGGGCATCGATGTAGCAGTCGGTCGCATTTTGTTCAGGGGTCACCAAATGAGGGACAAACAGAGAGAGCTCTTGGAATCGAGATGTAAAACCGAGATGATCAACTCCTTTCATAGTGAGAGCCCTGAATTCGGCCTCTAGTTTCCTCATTTCTGACCTTGGACAATACTCCTCAGTCAACAGAGCCTTAAAATCATCCCAAGTCAAAGCATGAAGAACCTCATGAGTCTTGGCTCTTATTTGGATGTTCCACTAAGTTAAAGCTCCCTTTTTGAAAGTACTTGAGGCATACTTGACCCACTAAGCTTCTGGGCAGTTGCATAGGTTCAGCGTGGCTTCTGTTTTCTCGAACCACTGAAGGAAACCTGTTGCTCCTTCGTTTCCAGCGAATTCAGTGGGTTTAGAGGCAACGAAGAGTTTGAAAGAGCTTTCAACTCCTCCAGGGTTGGAACCATCTCCTTCGGTGTTAGTTTGTACCACGGATCGAGTTTGAACGGTTTCGTTAAGCTGATTGACCATAGTGGGAATGATGTTAGCCATTTGCTGAGTGATTATAGTAGCCAATTCGGTGGGATTCATCTTCAGGAAACAAAATATTCGAGTTAGATATGGAAATCATAAGGTAAATAAATAATAGAATGACATTATTAATGATTAAACATTAAAATAACGTCGTTGACTAATCAGAACTCGGAGTTCGTTTCATGATTTTACTTGAACTGCATGTTTTAGCCTATAAGCGTCATGTCTCCAAAATATATCCCAGGTAAGAGAGGTGAGTCACTAAGACTACTTAAATACCAGGTCTTGCCTTAGTCAGAACCTTCTGAATAGATAAGCACTCTTCCAGATTACACGCAGCCCCGAAAACCATTACGTGAACTCGTTGTCCCGACGAGAGTGTTCAAAAATGAGAACATGAATCCCCAAAGATGGAACTCTAATGCAAAGTCTAAGAATATGCCGACGAGGATGGGTTGCACATGCCACGATAGAAGCTGACGAGAAAAAAGTTTAAACGAGAGAATCCAAATACCTAAGTCAGGAATAGGGTTTATTATTTTTTGGCCCCTAAGGTTATAGTCTAGATTATTGTTTTCTAATAACCTAATTCCCTATAACCAAGGCTCTGATACCAATTCTGTAACACCCTGACCGATGGCGGAAACATCGAGGTGTCACGAAAATTGAATTAAAGCACTTGGATAAGATGAAACCATATTTAATTATTAATTCAAAACTTAAACGTCTATTACAAGGCATAAGAAACTTAAAAGACAAAAGGTTTCCTATCTAAATCTCCAAACTTCTAGTCTCAGTCATGCTTGATTCTTATTTCCTGAAAAACACGCCAAGAGGGTCAACTACATATATAGTTGGTGAGTCATAGGTTTGTAACAAAATAGTAATAGATAATCATTTGATAAAAGCTTGCAAAGTCGTACATGTTAAACTAAATATGCAAGTATTACACTAAATTAGTCACATATTCGTCACCCAGTACATAAATGATGTTGAATTCCCTCAAAGGAATCTCTATGATTATGATGTTCAGTTTCCTCAAAGAAACCTCTACGATTATGATGTTCAGTTCCCTCAAAGGAACCTCTACAATTATGATGCTCATGAGACTTACATGTATAGATCCCTAGAATATGATATAATATAGATAAACACAAGCAATTTATTTAAAAATACTTGACTTTGCTTAACTGAAATAACTGATTTCAAGAATAAAGTCTCATAATGATACCCAATGATAATCATGACTAAATATCCTTTTGTTTTGTAAACCAAGTAATAATGATATAAACGTTTGTACGTGTTTTCCATCCCAAAAGATTTAAAGTAAATGGGGAACTATGAACTCACCTTAAGTATTTGGTTGATTACTAGCTTGACGTAACGGGAATGATTCAAGTTCGAGGAATTCCTAAATAAATGATGCGATTGGTTAACCTAACGTTACAATGACGAAGAATGGGATTTCTAGGTAGCCTAGGGTTTCGTTGGGGTTGTTGACGTGGGGAAGATGACTTTATTTTCTTGATTATAATCGTTTGAATTAAATAACTATATAAATGATTTGGCAAATCACCATTTGACTAAATAAATATATTGAAGAACGACAATAGTTAATGAGTATTTTTGTGTTTATGAAGCATTATGTAGTTAAATACATATGTGACAAAATAAATAAAATAGTTAATTGATTGAATAAATAACTAGGTAATCATTTTAATAGGTAAATAAATAATTAATTAAATAAATAACTAAGTAAGTAAATAACGAAATAAATTAAATAACTTAATGAAATAAATAATTGGGTGAATATTTAGGTAATTGGATGAATGTAACCGAATAAAGAATCGACAAAGTAATTATGTTGTTAGTTAAATAATTATGTGAGTAGTTAACTAAATAATAGAATTTAAACAAATAGGTTATGAAAAAAAAAATTAACTACATAAATGAATGTTTTTATAAAAATAATTTATCAGGTGTATATTTGTTCCAAAAAGTTTATAAGATTTTTATAAATTTATAAAAGCTTGAAAATGATAATTTATATAGTTTATGGAGTTTAGAACACTTTATAAGTATATTTATAAATTTCTAGAGCAATTATATTGTTTTTAAGTGGTTTTATGGAGAAAATAACAAAAATATGGAGAAATAACAAAAAAAATTCAGAAAATGGGTCCTGCAGGGTTCGAACCCGCGACCTTCTCGTTACAACCCAGCGCCCTAACCACCAGGCTGTAATCGTTTTTTTTTTAGTTTTAAGCCAAACAGAATTTTTAAAACCCTTATCCCACTGTCACCTTCTTCTCCACTTAACATACCCAAAAACCCTAGATCTTAGATAACCAAATCGGAGGTCTAAACGTGTTTGAAAGCCAAAATTAACATGGAGCTTTTACTCCTTGAAGAATTCTGAACATAAAGGTGCATAAGTTACCTTGAAACGTTGCCGGAAAAACGAGTCAGAGAGGGTCGCCGGAGCTACGGCGGCGGCGACGAACCAGGCACGAGCAGGGACGAATTTTGATTGATTTTCGACGTGTTTAGGTGCGCAAATGATCAGGGAGTCATGAGGGGCAATTTATATGATCGAATATACGTTGAAAACGAGTTAATTTGGACTTTAAATGTCCGAATTGTTTCACGACGGGGATGATTAATACGCGATTAAACGACAGTTTCGAGCTCGTAATGGTGATTAACTCGTCATTAGGAACGTTTAATGAAGAAAAACGATGAAAACGAAAGTTTTATGGAGATTTGGGTTGTTTTACAGCGAGTGGCGGCGGTCGCCGGCGGCGACTTTGCCGGAAAAACGGGACAGAGAACGTAAATTTGTTTTTTTTTGTCTTTTATTTATTTATTTATTTATTATTATTACTATATATATTTATTTTTCTTTCCTAAAAAAAACTCAAAGTAAGTCTTTATTTTTCTAAAAATATAAATGAGTTTTCTTATAAATAAAAATCAAATATGTAACAAAATTTTCATATAACTTTTTAAGAAAAATTATCGAGATTTTGTTTAAACGAAGTAAATGTGCTGTGATGTTTATAAATATGACGAGTTTTATTAAAATTAGAAGTTTATGATTTATCATATTATTAAATCTCAAAAAAATAATCAAAATGAGTAAATGATTCAATTAATCTAAAATGGTTACTTAATTCAAATAATATTAGAATTGAATTTAGACAAATGAATGAAAAATTTAAACAATATAATAAATTTGCTTCAAACAAGTAATTATTTAACTTAAATGACTAATTTAATTCAAAATTAAAGGTTAAATTCAAGTAAATAATCAGTATAAAATTTAAATAAATGGATAACAAAATTTAAATTAATTTAACTTAATACTTTTATTAATACTAAAATTTCATGATTGTTACAGATAGGAAGTCTGAAACTCCAAATTTTTGTTAATCATTATTATCAGTATTGGTTTTGATTTATTCTATGTGATCAATGTGATCGGTGTGAATCAATGTGAACCGATGTTAAAATATGTGTTTGAGTTGGCTTACTTGAAGAAATCCATGTTGCATCCATTACTCACCTAAGTCTCCTAAACCCCCCGGTCTCGTCCCTAAAGTAGGGGAGACTATGGTTCATTATCTTTGGTTAGTCTCTTGGTTGATTCTGGTTTGGTCGTTGTGTATTCTTCAGATCTATCGCTCAGTCTCTGTTCGTCGCCCTATCAAGCTCGGTTGTCTGTTATTGGTTGTGGTACACCCTATATATAAGCATCGGTAATTCCTTTAAAGTGCACTGAGAGTCGGACCGAGGACAGTGTGTGTGTGGGTATGTCTCTGGTCATTGGTTGCATCTCAATTCATTCTCCTTAGTCATCATTTCAAACCTAACCCTTGCGGTCGAGTAAGGATATGGCGCCGATATAATTGATTCCGTAATCGAGAATATATTCCTACCCTCGGTGAAATCTCTTATGTCATCTCTATGTTGGTTTCAAAATGTCAAAATGTGTTGGTTATTGGTAAAACTCTTTTAGCTATTCTTTTCACTTAAAATTTTAAGCCTCTTCTAAATTCGGGACGAAATTTCCTAAATTAGGGGAGACTGTAACATTTGCAAAATACCCGATTGAGAAACCCGGTCCGTTTTGAACGTTCGCCATTTACCGATTTGCAAGTTATTGCGAGCCAGAAGAATTTTCGGGTGTTTATACCCAAAATAATGGATCTAAATGACTTGTAACGATTTTTGAAACCGAATACTTAATTAAAATCAGTTAGAATTAAATTGGATGTCTCGAATTGAAAATAAAGCACTTTCGGGTTTTTACGCGATTTCGGTACGCGATCCGTCATTTATCGGGAACCTCGTATTTGGTCACTGTATATGAAAATCAACATTTTTATGAGTCTAATAACCAATTATCATGTCACGAGTCATCACACACTTGATCGAGTCTCGAAACGTTGGTGAATAACCTAATGGTGATACGCATGTAAAACGACCCAAAAACACATTTTTGGTGCCCATAATTTCATGTTTGATATGCTATATTTAATTTTATATGATTGAATGTGTTTCATATGCTTGGGAATGTAAAATGATGAAATACTGTGAAAACGGGACTCGAAAACGATAAAGAACGAAGAAGTTATAGCGAAAACGGTGAAACCGACCCAAAACCGACCACAAAATGCATTTATTTTATTTAATTATCACTTGGAGATGTTTATATATCATGTTTATACTTGGTATCAGTAGAAATGGCCAAATGAATTGAATGGTGATGAAATCGGGACCTAAAAACCTACTTTTCATGGCTAAAATCCTAATTTTTACCTAAAGTCAACAAACGTCAAAGCAGTCAAACTTTTCTGCTCGACCCACATCACTCGCGGTCCGTGACACCCCCCCCCCCCCAATCGGGAAAACCCTTTTAAAATCGTTTTCTAGCCGCATTTGTCACCATTTTAATCACTTTTATCAAACCCTAATGACCATTGACGGCTGCTCTCGAATCCCCATCACCTAGATCATCATTTTCAAGGATTCAAGGCCCGTTTGGGTTGTTTCAAGCATAGAAATTATCGGTTTTCATCGTTTTTGGTACGCTTTCTTCGTTTCTTGATCTCGTCTTCTCATGTTCAAGCTTCTACTTGATAAAGATTCAATTATGTGTTAGCAAACATAGATCTTGGCAAATCATGTTAATGGAAGTTATATCTAGTGATTTAGATTATTAAAGTTGAGTTTTATTAGTTTTTATTGATTTTTATGATGAAACCTTGTTGAATCTTGTTGGATTTGATAGATTTTGGTCAAGCTTGTTAAAGACCATATTTTTAAGCTTAGTTCATTAAAAGGATGTGATATTCTTGATAGATCTTTAGTTCATTGGTGAAAAATGTCAAATTAATGGATTTTTCTATGAAAAATAAATGTATATATTGTGTGTGTATGTCTAAATCCATAACAAAATGATGTCTTGATGTTGAAATTTGATATATCTAGGTTTTCATGCATGACTTGTCATTAATAAAGTGTGTGGGACGATTTGTAAGTTATGGTTTGAATCTTGTTGATTAGAGATTAAACAAATTTTGGTTTATGTTATAAATGTTTATTTTATTATTATTTTTTAAATATATATTGAATGATTCATGCTAGATTATGTATACATGGTATGATTATGACTAGATCACTGCTAGGTTAATATTTAGCATTATATTTGTGGATTATGTGACTCCGTAGAAAATAAAGATATATCTACGCGTCGTAAAATAAATAGTTAATTAATTGTTCTTGTTGTCACATGCTGGAATTAGGGATGACTTTCTCCATTATTGCTATCGTATGTTATTACCATAATTGCATCACCAACGAATCGTCGAGTCGATTGTGTCGTGAGAATTAATTTTTTATTTATTTATTTAATTGAACAGTTATTTATTTATTTGTTTATTCCCGCATCCTTTAGCTCTCGAGTTCGTCCGTGGGTTTATTCATCTTGTGTCGTGGTGTCTTTCCCTCCTTTGTGTCTCCTCATCAAGTGAGTATTCATAGCCCCTCTTTCATTTCAATGTTTTGGGGTGCAACATGTATCAGTATTCAAAACCCTAAACTCTTTATTATGCAAAATTCTATGCGATTCTATGTGCTCTATGTGTGATATTCTATTGTGTGATACTTGTTGAATTTTATGTGTCGATATTCGCTAACCGCTAATCGCATGTGTACCATTAACCATCGAGACGTGGCAACAATGATAGATCTATTGGCTGATGACCCACCTGGCTTGCCTTGGCTTGGGCGCCGGGTGATTACTCCCTTACCGTCTTGGCTTGGTGCGCATCACTTATATGACTTGTTGATCATGATTTGGATTGAACACTTGACTCATTAAATCGCAATGCTTTAACCATCGAGACGTGGCAATAATGATAAACCTATGTTTACTCACCAACTATTCGTAGTTGACCTTTATTTTATACATGTTGCAGGTTATGCAGATTGATGATGTTTTGCCATGATTGTTGACACCGTAGGATCGCATGTGGACTTAGTGTGACCTAATTAAATAAGTTAATTTGTTTCATTGTTATTGAATTATTTCATGCTTTGTATTGAGTACTTATATTATATGAAATGGTTTGATTAAGAATATCGCAACATTAATTAGTGTTGTGTGCATCTGGACGATTATCATGCCCCGACGTATTCCGTCGTCGGTCGTGGTGTACGTGACAGTATGAGCCCAAACCCATCTGCCACCATTTTTTAGGAACATATCTGAAATATAAAGACCCAAATTGTGTAAATTAAGGGCGGATTTTGTGATGCTCCTCCACACCTTCATTACAATCTACCTGACAATTACATAAAATGTTAGATTTCTAAAGTTTCAAATTAATTCACAGTTAGAAATATAACTCTTAACATAATCCCACCTTGAGAAGGCCATGATGCTGCAAGTCCTAATCAGCTATATGAACACATACCAATGAGAAAATAGCTAAATTTGAGGCATAACTATGAAGTAGCCATAGATTTGTAGAACCCATATTTGAAACAGATTAATATACCAGGCATTTCATCGAAGACCTGGTAGGCAAAAGTTATATAGCTTATCAACTATGTGTACATGGTTCAAAAGTGTGAAAATCGATGTAATGGATATGCAAAAGTGTAAAATTCAGTTGAAACCATGTCTAAGTGATCACTAGATGAAAAAAATACAAAAGAAAAAAAACGTTAAGGAGCATAGGGATATTAATTCTTGCTACGAAGCAACATATTGTCTTTAGGAAAATTTCAAAATATAAAATACAACCAATCAATATAATATTAGCTAATTCCTTAACGTGGTCTCCATAATCATATCCAAGAAACTAACATGATCAATTAGGAGAGTAACCTGCAAATAAATCTAGTGATTTTGGAACGATTGAAAGCACGTACGTAGGTGATCAGTTGAGAACTATGTGTTTCGTGATTTACGAGGATTAAAATCACGTACTGATCAATAGAGATCAATCGAGAATGGTGTATGTTGTTAATTGAAGAACCGATCAGTAGAAAAAAATGACGTATTTCGTGATTTGAGGAAGCAGACGGCGTGTAGAGGGATGTTTCTGGTGATTTGATGTAGCGATGTATTTGTGATTTGGATATCAACGTGAGAATTAAGGGATTTAGTTTTTAATAAATTATTTTATCAAAACTACGTAGTTTTGGGAGTTTCACATATAAGTTGTATGCATGACAGCCCCATATTCACTTTCCCCATATATATGTATATATATTACATACGACAACCTACACTCAAGCAACGATCTCATGTTATTCACAATTTAAACATACTAATCACACGCATAACATATTTTATGCACATTATTCACCATGATACATGTTCATCTCATAAAACTTAATTTTTATAAAATTGCATGCATGGATCTAATTAAAGTTCATGACTTTGTTTCATTTTCATCATGAAAACTCAAGCTTTACTCTAGTACATGCAAGAACCTTGGGTTCCTAACACATAACATCATCAAGATGTCACCTTTGTTCATTTTGGTGCATGTATATATATAATTTCCATCCTTTAATGATCATGCATCATCAAGCAACATTAATCTTTAACTATCTAAACCGTAAATCTAACACAAATGAGGCACATTTACTACTAATCATGCATCAAGATCAAGTCTTTATCATGTAACATGCAAGATCCGTCATTTAAACTCTAAAAATCTTAACTTTAATCATAAATGTTACATTTTTATCATGGCACAACCTAGATCTAAACAACATAACGTGTGGAAGACCTCGGTATTTTACCATCATTATACTACATCAACGATGGTGTGTTTGCCCCTAACGTGTGGTGTATGGTGATTGTCCATTATCGTGTTTTATAAATCTAAAAATTACACAAAAAGTGATAATTTTTTACCAATAATTGTCATATTTTTATACACACCGCACACACGTCACACGTATCAGGTGTGATGGTGGTAACACATGAAGGGGAACCCTAGGGCTGTGATGAGGGGGAATGATCACCCTCAATGACCACGACAAAATTTGTTTCCTAGTTTAACTACTTTGTTTTCTTTATTTCTCCCTTCATACTATTACACATCATATCACATTTTTAATATAAAACAACACATTCACATAAACACAATTACACACCCGTACCACCATCAGCGATTTGTATATATGACACCACTTTTTCTATCACACACCCAAACTACTACATATAACTTAACTCCATTTGAGTGGAGTTAATGCTGGATTGTTAATTTGACACTGAATGAAGAACTGGATAAGGGATAGCTAAATTATTAATATTAGAAATACTTTATATTATAAAAGAGTTAGTTTGTTTAAATGATTATTAAAGCTATGTGTAATATATTTTTAGCTGGTATTTTTCTTTTAGCATCTTGTAAAAAATACTGCCGAGATAATAAAATTACCCATGTGGCTAACCTTAAATCCTTTAAAATATTTATAGGTCATGAGTTCAAAATTTTAACCGATTTTTTTTAAAGATTTTTTCCTTGTTAATTTTTTCCTGCAACGGTAGTTGGTGAACCGTCTGGTTAGTTTGAAAACGGTTAAAATGGGTAACCGGACCATCGTTACTATCGGTTTCCAGTATGACTGGTCAGTCCAATCCAGCTCTACCAACCGCCTAAAACCGCCCTGAAGGTTTAGTCCAAAACCAACCACCATCCTCTGGAACACCATTCTCCCCCTCAATCACATGTTATAGATGAGTTATTGTATGTTTTATATATGGCTAGGATATTGGGACCACATGTTTATGGGGAAAGGGAGGTAGAAGTAGTTTGTAGTTGAAACCAAACAGAAACAATGACGGGTCATGTTCCAATCTTCAACGGTCCAAGTGAAAGTTTGGTCCCGACAACAAAAAGGTTCACATGTCCCTTACTTTGATTTCTTTTAGATTTTATTGATAATATTACAGAACGTTGTTTAGGTTTATATAAATTGTTAAGTTTGATCCTTTATGTTTTAAATACATCATAATTATCCTTTTTCTTTCAGACAGCAACACCTAAAACAATATTTAGGAGTTAGGATACATTAAGGGTCATGTTAGGTACACCATGGTGTACCCAAGGTTAGGTACACCATGGTATAATTAAGGTATAATAATAATAAGTGTAGTATCTTATGTATTTTGAGAATTGTGTTTTATAATTTATCAAATCATTTGACTTTATTCCCATACTAGTTTATTCATAAATTTTTATAAAAAGAAAATTGTAATTTTATTAAAAATATGTTTTAGAAAAAAATTATTTTTTTAAATAACTCTTTTAAACAGTTTATAAAAACGTTTTCTAAGTTTTTTTTTAATGTTTTTTAAAACATTTTAATTGTTTAATATTTTTGAATTATTTGAATCGATTTCTTTAACATATGTTTATTTTTGTAAATTTGTTTTTAATTCTTTGTAAAAGACAAAAAAAGGTTTATATATGAAAGAAAAGTTGAAGAAATGTATATAAAAACTTTTTTTTATTTAAAAAGGAACATGACTAAAACTTTTATTCTCTAGCATTTTTAAAGAATTAAGATTTTTTTTTTAAAATTGAAATTGTTCTATAAAGATGTTCCGTTTACCATAAAAGCTCTATAAACATGTTCTGTTTAAAAAAATGTTTTTATAATCACTTCTTCAACTTTTCTTTTATATATAAACCTTTTTTTTGTCTTTTACGAAGAATAAAAAACACACTTTCCAAAATAAACGTATGTTAAAGAAAACGATTTAAATAATTCAAAAATATTAAACAATTAAAACATTAAAAATACGACGCAATCCAATATGAACGTAGAGGCTCCAACCCTACCTCCCCGGTTGATTTAGACCCGATGGGATTAACATAAATTTTGTTGTTGTTCCACATTAACGTAAATTATTTAAAATTTATTATTATTATTATTGTTGTTATTGTTATTATTATTATTATTATTATTGTTATTATTATTATCATTTTTATATTATTATTATTTAGAAACCATACAAAAAGATACGACATATGTTATGAGTATGACTTTTATTTTGTTCATTCACGTATACGTACGTACGCCTACATACCGGTATAAAATACAATCTTATAATATATGTGACGTAGTACGATACGGTCGCCGTTTCAAATTATAATAAAATAAATATAAAATTTATGGTTATAATAACTGATGACGTATGTCTAGGTCAGAGTGACATCACATGAACACATGTTCCAGGCACTCTACCTCAAACAGATAAACTCACTAGACACCAGGCCGACTGGTGACAGACCTTATGACCAGTCGACCTTGACAGGGTCGACTGCCAGTCACTAAGTCACCAGGCCGACTGGTGACAGATCTTATGACCAGTCGACCATGACAGGGTCGACTGCCAGTCACTAAGTCACCAGGCCGACTGGTGACAGACCTTATGACCAGTCGACCTTGACAGGGTCGACTGCCAGTCACTAAGTCACCAGGCCGACTGGTGACAGACCTTATGACCAGTCGACCTTGACAGGGTCGACTGCCAGTCACTAAGTCACCAAGCCGACTGGTGACAGACCTTATGACCAGTCGACCTTGACAGGGTCGACTGCCAGTTACTAAGTCACCAGGCCGACTGGTGACAGATCTTATGACCAGTCGACCTTGACAGGGTCGACTGCCAGTCACTAAGTCACCAGGCCGACTGGTGACAGATCTTATGACCAGTCGACCTTGACAGGGTCGACTGCCAGTCACTAAGTCACCAGGCCGACTGGTGACAGATCTTATGACCAGTCGACCTTGACAGGGTCGACTGCCAGTCACTAAGTCACCAGGCCGACTGGTGACAGACCTTATGACCAGTCGACCTTGACAGGGTCGACTGCCAGTCACTAAGTCACCAGGCCGACTGGTGACAGACCTTATGACCAGTCGACCTTGACAGGGTCGACTGCCAATCACTAAGCCACCAAGCCGACTGGTGACAAACCTTATGACCAGTCGACCTTGACAGGGTCGACTGCAGTCACTAAGCCACCAGGCCGACTGGTGACAAACCTTATGACCAGTCGACCCTCACAAAGTCGACTGCCAGTTATTAGTCACCAGGCCGACTGATGTCCCTCAATACTAAACCAACCTACCTTTGTCGAACCCTACCGGGTCGACTGGCCACACTTGGTGGACAAATCCTTAAAACCAAGTTAGGCCGAAACGGGTAGGTACAGACCAACGCTCATACACACGAGTCGGCGTCCCAGGACTCGACCTGGCACTACAACCAATGTGATTACCCAAAATAGCTACTGTGGTTCTTTGGCATAGTCCAAATGCCAGACCTACAGGATGCTACTTTGGGGACCTGACATTGACAGCGCTACGAGACAAAGGTTGAGGGCTATAAATACCCTCAACCACTAGGTAAATTCTCAGAACTCAAGCCATTGCGCTCTCTCTCGTTTGATTATTCTTAATCTCTCAAAACACATACTTATTCTCACGCCCGAGCTTGGTCGCAGGACACCCTGTCCTGCTCCCCAAGAACAACGGCGCTTCTGTTTTGCAGGTTCCAGCATAAGACCTCACTGCCGAGTCGAATGGTTACCAGAAGACCTCAACTGCTGAGTCGACTGCTCACCAGGAGACCTCAACTGCCGAGTCGACTGCTCACCAGAAGACTTGCACTCAGACATCGATTGCCGAGTCGACTGCTCACCAGAAGACTTGTAATCCTCCCCTTGTAGTCGAACTGCCTTGATAGCTCGTCCTAGATCTCTATCTATCCAGTTATCCTTGGTAGCCCGATTCTACAATAACAATAATAATAACAATAATAATAATATTAATAATAATAATAATAATAATAATTGTTAGGTAATTATAATAATATAACAATTAAATATTATGTATGTAGTAATCATTATTAGACACACCACTCCATGCTAATCATTATTAGGTACACTATTAAATGCTAATCATTGTTAGGTACACCATGGTGTACCCAAGTTAGGTACACCATGGTTTCCCTAAGATTTCCCTAAATCAAATTGACAACACCAAGATAATCTACAATGTCACCCCAAAACACACCACTAGTTAGCCTAGTGGCAAAGGTGTATGACCCGTTAAGTGGAGGTCTTGGGTTCAAGTCCCACTTGTAACAAAAATAATAAAAATGGGGGTTACAAGTTGGGCCAGGGGGTTTTCTCACGAGTGGTGAGTTTCCTCCTGATGGGGATTGGAGATGATCGGGTGGGTGGTGTAATATCCCCGTCAGTGATCCAAATTTGCCGTTCAAAAAAAAAATGTCACCCCAAAAATCGGACCCACAATCTTTGGTTGGGGTGAGAACACTGAACACCGCTCTAACTCCTACCCAATTAGGCAATTACCACTACACCCCACCCCCACCCACCATAATCATAGTATTATGAATTTAAAGTGACATGGCAACCCTTTCTATTGTGGTGAAATTTATACATCACTAGGTCTTATTTCTTCTGTAGTATTATGAAATTTATATCTATGTTGTATTATGAATTTAAGTAGCATTGCTCTTTAAATTTATGTATTATTCACTTCGATTTTTCTTTTCACCTTTGCTTCATATTTTTATTTGTATAATTCTTTTTCATATCACAGCCTCGATCGGGTATATGACTAGTATATAATATATAGATTCCGATACTTGATTTATATATTGGCTGACCAATTTGTAGCATTGTCTCAATGGTACCGGTGTTGTTTGGACTTTGGGGAAACCCAGGTTCAAACCTCACTGTTGGCAAATGATTGATGACCAAGGGCAACCTTGGTTCGAGTCATGATGCCGACCGGTTTTACCCAGCACGCAGGTTACTCCAGATAGTTCTGCTATTGTGGAGGCTTGCAACTGTCTAAGCTTGGGTTGAAACCTACGTGTTTCAACGAAGGTCCCATGTGGGCCTGCTAGACAGTCGCATGGTTTTCCCGGGGAACGTCCATATGCCCCACACGACCCCAGCTGAGGCACGGTTAGGACACTCATGTCTGGCTGTCTGTGGGGTGGACCCTCATCTCCTCCTTTACGGAGGTAGGATAGGTGCGCGATGTCCTAACCCATCGTGACCAAACATCGCCGTTCCAAAAAAAATATTAATTGCTGGTTGATAACTCATGCATGATTAATTGATTAATAGTTTAATTTAGCACAACGACTTTGACTTGCAATTTCACCACAAACAAATACCTTTTTGTTATACCTTTTTGTTATTTTCTTATCAGAGCCTTGGGTATATGACAAGTATATAATATATAGATTCCGACACTTGATTTATATATTGGCTGACCAATTTTTAGTAATAAATAAATTAGTTAATTTAGACCCGTCACGTACTTATTTAAGTTATAACTTATATTGCTGGTTGATAACTCATGCATGGTTAATTGATTAATAGATTAATTTAGCACAACGACTTTGACTTGCAATTTCACCACAAACAAATACTTTTTTGTTATTTTCTGTTATTAAAAGAATGGAAAATTTTGGAGAAAAAATCAAGTTTAATTATGTTGGAACTTTATTAAAATATATATATTATTTATATATATATATTATTTAATAAAATAGTAATTGAATGGAGATTGAGGGGTTGTTTGATAGTTACTAACTGGGTAAGAGCTGATTGAGTAAGAGCTGAGTGAGTAAGAGCTGATTGAGTAAGAAGCTCTCGTTGAAACTTTGGTGTTTGATAGTAGCTGACTGGGTAAGAGCTGACTGAGTTTTTTTTTTTTTTTTCGACAGCTGACTGAGTAATGTATATAGCTAATTTGTATTTTATGTATTAAAAACATTTTATAAAAAATAAAATAAAATAAAATAAAAAATTTTGAAACAAAAAATCAATACAATAATTTTTGTTGCACGTGTTAAAAAAAGAAATGAAACACATTCTTTTATAATAAAAATATTTATTTTTAATTAAATGAAAATACGTTTTTTAAACTTAAAAACCATAATTGTATCTTCATTAATATAAACGATAAAAAGAATAATAACAAACTTTCTGTTTTATCTTGTGTTTAGTGATGATTTAAAATAACCAACTTTAAAACACATATAATAGCTTAAAATTCAAAGTGTCATACAAGATCCAAATCAAGCATAACTCATACAGATTTAACTTGAAGCACTTGAATATAGTTGATTAGCAATCTGGTTACGCAAAGTAGTCATATATTCAACGCCTTCTGAACCTCATTCTATGCCCTCACTTCCTTCACCTTGCACATTAGGAGTAGCCATAGTGGTTTCTTCAAAGTCCATAAATAATTCATCTTGATTATTGTATTTTCGTATAAAATTATGAACTGCAAAACAAGCTATGACGACGTCTCTCTGCACTGGAAAAGGATAAGGAGCCATTTGTTTTAAGATTGGAAATCTCGCCTTCAGTACACCATAAGCACGCTCAATAACATTTCTGAGTTGTGCATGGGCATGATTGAATCTTTCTTCCTTAGTTAACGCTCGTCTTCGTCGAAAATCGGCTAACCAATACCTCGTGTTGCGGTAAGGAGCCAAAAATCCACGAGTGTTTGTATATGCAGCATCACAAAGGTAATATTTACCTATAAATATAAGTGTGACATCTATTATATAAAGAATAAATGTAATGTATTTAATAATAAAAGTTATAGTTAGAAAACAAACCTGGTGGAGGGAATCGAAATCCAAAAGTCGGATTAGATGCAATTTCTTTTAGAACTCGTGAATCATGTGCTATACCCTCCCATCCAGCCCACACATATGTGAATATCATATCAAAATCACATATTCCTAGCACATTTTGATAACATTCACCTTTTCCTCTTCCCCTAAAACAAGGTTGTTGATTAGCAGGCAGAACTGCATGTACAAGAGTTCCATCTAAAGCACCTATTGCTCCGGGAAATATGTCTTTTAGCCTTTGATGTCGTTCCGATATATTTGTAGTTCCATCAGAAGATGTTGGCACTATAATTTCTTTTGCAAAAGACATCATTGCCACCAGAACCTCGTGAAAACATTGATGAACTGTTTGAGTAGAGTGTTGAAATCGTCATTTAACCACTCGAAAACGTTCATTATGCCCTATAATATGTAAGAACATAGCCATCTTCTCTTCCGCGCTTATTGTCCTACTAGCTTGCAACCAATTTCGTTGTTTAAAATGATTGCATAATAGTACAAAAGCCTCGCGTGAAACCCTCATCATTTCATGACATTGTGTAGATGATCCATGTAGCAATTCTTGTGTATACGCATGACCGGTTAACGCAGAATCATTGTCTCTTATTCTTGCAATTCCTCTTTTCCTTTTCCGGGCCAACATCAACCACCACGAAAGTAAAAGGAAAGCTATAATTTCACCCTTCGTATACATATGTGACCTATTAAATTTAATATAAAAAGTCATCCACATGTAATATAAAAACCAACAAAAAGTCATACCAAATTCATACAAAAACCATACAAGTCATACCAAAGTCATACACATCATACCAAATAAAAGAAAACAATAAGTCATACGATCAGTCATTTATAAGAAAACAAAAATAATCATTCAAATAAACGATACTTCCTCCCAGCATTTCGCACCCACGACTCGCAACTCGACGTCTTAAGACGCAGCCAAACTTTCCTAAGATCAGCACTTTCACCAAATAGCAAAAGAGCCGTGTCGTATCTGGGATCTCCTTCCCCCCACTCCATTTTCTCTAACTTTTCCATACATGCATCCACATCATCTTCTTTCTCTCTATTCAAGCGTTCACTTTCCACCAGCATCTTTGCAACATTAACAATTTCTTTCCCGACCTCTTTTAAGTCATCATCAAATGTGTTTCTACGAACTCTTTTGCTATTTCCTTGACCTTCATGATGTTTTGACCGGCCACTTGATTCATCACTTGCATGTGGGGCATCTGTCTCCATTTGAGTGTAATGATCTTCATCCATATCATGTGCTGAAAATTCTTCAGCGGAATGGGGGAGTGTAGAAGATGGTCCCCAACAGTGAACACCGGTCGATACCACGCCCTCAAACAACTTGGTACAAAGATCAGGACAAATGAGGGGCGTATTTCTCAGTTTCTCTACATATTTGTCCAACTGTTCGAAAATTTTAAAAAGAAAATCAAAAACCTAAAAGATAATAATTATAAATAAAAAATACTCACAATATATAAATACCTTTCCCTCCGCGACCCATTCTTCATCACTCATACTAAAAGTATTGGTTACAGGATTATAAAGATTCCCTGTTTTGTTCCTCAGTTTCACCCAAGTGACAAACTTCTTTTTTATGTAGTCATAGCGATTTTTCATTTGTGCCCGATCAACTATGAAATTATGTTCATTTTTCAATTTTTCCCCGACTACCTTCCATGAACATCCTTTCAAGCTAGTCCCCTCCCGACCGTTAATTGTTACTTCGTCTAGACATGCTTCGAGAAAAGCTTTATCCACAGCTTCCGACTTCCAACTAACTCTAGGTTTTTTTTCGGACATATCTAGATACATATGAGAAATTAATTCCAATTTCATGTATATAACAAATCAATTCCAAGTTCATGTATACAACAAATCAATTCCAAGTTCCTAATGATAAGAAAACTCAAGAACATCCTAATAACATAATAAACTAACCTACAATAAAATAAATAAAAGAAAAAAAGATTAAACATCAATAGTGGGCAAAGATTAAACAACCAAATGGTATTTCAACCAAATAAGCTTCAAAGCTACTTAAAAAAAATCAGTTTGACTAACACCAAATTCATTCCACATTCATACAATTTGAGTAACAATAATTTCATGTCACATTCATACAAGTAATCCATTAACTATGTATTTTTAGAAGCTATACAAGTATTCCATATATACAAGTATTCCATATTCATACGAAAGAATGTCAAAGTTTCATAAGGAACAAAAATACTATCATAACCAAATGGTATTTCAGTTAGATAAGCATCAAAACTACTTAAAAAAATAAACAAATTGATCAATTTGACTAATTAGATTCATACAATTAATAACTATCTAGTGGATTTATCCCCAAAGTTTTAGAAACTATACAAGCAATCCACATTCATACAAGTAATCTCTTACCTCAATAGCTAATAGCAGATTTATCCCCAAACTTTTGAATATCAGAAAATTGATCCCCAATTGTGGTTGATTGCTCAATCTCTAAACACAACCAAGACCACGAATAGATGTCAACTATCCTACAATAAAAACATGAATCAAGCCCCTGTTTTTCACAATCCAACAAAGACAAACAGGAAATGGTGCAAATATTTAGAGAGCCCTTTTGCATGATAGAAGTAATAATGCATAATTAACAACAGAAAATATTTTTTAAAAACCAGTCTTCATAATCTGATGAACCAGAAATTCATTGCAAAAAAAAACTACAAACTAACAAGATTAAACCCCTGAACAAACCTATGAATATTCACAACATGAATCAAGCAATAATGACCAATTTTAACATAATTAACATTATAAAACATTGAAAACTATAGCCAACAGAAATCAATTTTTAAAAACCAGCCTTCATAATCTGATGAACCACAAATTCATTGCAAAAAAAACTACAAACTAAAAAGATTAAACCCACGAAGCATTGATATGGGTTTGAATTGAAATGGCCAAATGGGTTATTGATTTCAATCTCAGAATTACGTAGGAACTATGATCAGTTCTAGGACAAATCAAGTTATGAGTAATCAATTTTATGACAGAAACTCACCTTAATTGAAGTAGAAGAGAAGAGGGGCGGAGGAGGCTGTGATCGGAAAAGGAGGAAGAAACCGTCGCAGGCGGATGAGGAGCGGTGGAGGAGGAGCAGCTGAGCGGCGGAGGATTCTTGGAGCGCCGCTGTGTGCGGCGGAGGATTCTTGGAGCGGCGGATGAAAAACGGGAGAAATAGGGAATTTGAGCGCCGCTGTGTTTTAGGGTTCTTCAAAAGATGAGCGTGTTTTTACTCGGTCAGGGATGAAAAAACCAAGGACTCGGTCAGAAGTGGGCTGGACTCGGTCAGCGCATGGTTTAAGATATCAAACGCCCTTACCACTTACCGGGTCAGTGGTCAGCCCTTACCGGACCCGGTAAGTGGTTATCAAACACCCCCTGAGTCTTATGAGTTGAATCCATGTCATAATTATTGTTGAATATGTTTCAACTTGAATTTATGATGTTGAATGGTGTTACACCATGAGTTATGAACTTGGTTTATGGTGAATGAGTTGTTACAACTCATTCTCACCTATAAATACCAAGGTAATTCTTGGTTTAAAAATACACCAAGAATTAGATAATTCTTTTCTCTCTAAAACTCTCTCATCTTCATCTCAAGAACTTCTTCCAACCTTCTTGAAGATCATTATCAAGTTCAAGAGCTTCAAGGTAATTTTGGGTCTAGAGTTATCCCAGTCGTACTCTCGACTTCGACGATTGTACCGTGGGAAACAAAACGGGATCTTGTGTAGACCCGGAATTTGTTTTAAGGGAAACGGGTTTTACCCGATGCCTTCGTCTAAAACATTTTCTTAAATCTATATTTTCATAATTTCAAACTTCTTTCTTCAACCCAATTAATCTAGTAATTGTTTAATCAACATAATATTTACAACTCACTGTTCTTTCTTTTGTTTATGTAATTCTCTTAATTTCGTTTGTATTGTATTTCATTTATTTGTATTGTCTTATTTCTTTGTATTGTAATAACTAGGTTTCTTTTTCTTGTATTGTATTAGTGTAGGGATTTTGTCTTTCCGTTGTAATTGTATCAAATGTCTAATAGAAATTTATTTTATCGTTTAAAATACGAACGGTGATCCTACAAATTATATATACATTTTTAGTTTTTTACTCATATCAAAGATTGACATGTAACGCCAAAGATAAAACTAAAAAGTGAGAATAATTGAGAGAATTGAGACAGTATGATGCTAGGTAACAATGTTACTTGATGATTACTATGCATGCTTTATAATAAGTATATTATTTACTTTTTATAATAAAAAAACTGGATTTTTTTTTTTGAACGGCCAACGAAATATTAATAACAAAAAGGCTACCAAGGTGGTAGAAAAAGGTACAATACAACCAAACAAGAAATCACCACAACATACAAGGATCAAATAATTCTAAAACGACATCAATCCCTCCATTGTACCTTTAGATTTGATCTAATCTTGAGCCAAAGGAAGCCGAGTTCTTTGACGCCATTGATTACCTTTTCCAAAGAAACCGGAACACCATTAAAAATTATATCATTTCGGGCTTTCCACATGATCCAAACTGCCGTATAGATCACGAACTGCACCAACTTCTTTCGAACTGAATTTCCTTGGATAAATTTATGCATTGAGAGTAGATCCTGGACAGAAAATAGGTAGAAACTAGGGATAGAGCACCAACTACCAATATACTCCCATATTGTTTGCGCTAAGCCACACTCTACGAACAAATGATTAGCGCTTTCGGGATAATCATGACAGAAAGGACATAAATCTGCAAGTATTATAATTCCCCGAGCCGCCAATGCATCCACAGTTGGGATTCGATTGAAACCTAGCCTCCATATAAAGAAACCAACCTTTTTAGGCAGCCACCTGTTCCAATCCAAACACATCGTAGGGTTACTAAAGTAGCCACTTTGGAGCAACCTTTTGATGCTTTTCACCGAGTATTCACCATCGGAGCCAGCCAACCACCTCCAGTAATCGTTGCCACCATTTTGATCAGCTTCATTCAACAAAAGGTGCAACTGATGCAACTCATTCAGTTCATCAGTCGTATGAGGAGCATATTTCCAACAAAAATTCAGCCAAATAAAGCCCCCGGTTTTGACAAACCTATCAGCAACTCGAGCTCTGGAATTGACCTCAAGAGTGAACAATAAAGGAAAACCATACCTCAGAGGAGCACGTCCGATCCACCAGTCAGTCCAGAAGGCAATGTCAAGCCCCGATCCAACCTCCCCTTTGATGAGGCAGGATAGGTTAATTCCCCGTTGTTCTAAGTCATTTGCTGCCATATGCATTTGCTTCCAAGGACCAGAGATAACACCTTTCTTTGGAATGAACGTCCAGGAACGGGAGCCGCTATGAATATCCCATATCACCTTTCTCCATAAGGTGTTCGGTTCAGTTTTGAATCGCCACCACCATTTGGATAAGAGAGACAAGTTGTCGTCTTTTAAAAATCCGAGACCAAGCCCCCCATGGTTAAGCGGAGCAACTGTTTTCTCCCATGAAACCCAAGTGATTGTTTTGTTTTCAGCATCACCACCCCACAAGAAACGCCTCCGAATCTGTTCCAATTTATCAATGACCGCTGCTGGAGCCCGATATAGAGAGAAGAAATATGTGGGCAAGGATGAGAGGACAGATTTAATCAAAGTAATCCTGCCACCAAATGATAAAGTACGTGCTTTCCAGGAAGACAGACGACTCCTGAAAATGTTAACCACCGGATCCCAATTTTTTATTAGATTCATATTAGCACCGATGGTCAACCCGAGATACTTAAAAGAAATTTTCCCAACAGCACAATGCATTTCATAAGCCATTTGAGTTACTGAACTATCCTCAACACCAAAGCCAAAGAGGTTGCTTTTAGAAAGATTTACACCAAGGCCAGAGACCATATAGAAGCATCGAAGAATACGTCGTAGATTGAGAATGTTGGTGCTCGACCACTCCCCAAGAAATACTGCATCGTCAGCAAATAACAGATGGGTGACCATAGTTCCTGTAGGAGAACATCGAATGCCCTGGTAGATACCTAACTCACAGGCCCGTTTAATGAAACATGACAGGACTTGCATAGCTAAAATGAATAGGAATGGAGAAATTGGATCCCCTTGGCGAAGGTCGCGCTGACAACGGAACTCCGAAGTGGGCGAGCCATTCACGAGAACCGACGTATAAGAACAGGACAGAATACACATGATCCAGGATCGCCAAAGTGCCGGAAAGTTCATTTGTTCAAGTAAACTTTCGATAAAGCTCCAAGCAAGGGAGTCAAAAGCCTTGTTAATGTCAACTTTCAGCACCATACCAGATTTCTTGGAATGCTTTAGCCACGAGATTACCTCATTCAATATTAGGGGTCCATCCAAAACGCTACGGCCAGACAGATAGGCCGACTGCTCTTCCGAAACTAAATTGGATATTACACCCTTGAGCCTATTCACCAACACCTTAGACACCACTTTATTTATGCAACCAATTAGGCTAATAGGACGATATTGAGCAAGCGAGCTTGGTTCCTCCACCTTGGGGATCAAAGCAATAAAGGATGAAAAAGAATTCGGACTGATCCTGCCATGGGCGTGCAACTGTTCAAATAACTTCATAAAATCAAGTTTAAGCCCATCCCAGCATCGCTTAAGGAAAAACATGTTGAAACCATCAGGCCCAGGGGGCCGATCACCCTCACATTCCCAAATAGCTGCTTTGACTTCATGGATAGAAAATGATGAAATAAGACATGCCCCTTCGGAATCAGAGATACGAGGAATATAAGGGCAGCAGAAAGTCGGCCTCACCAAAACAGGCTCCACAAACTTGTTTGAGTAAAACTCATAAACTTCCATCTTAACCATGGATGGGTTAGAGACCCATGAATCACCAATCGTGAGCCCATTAATCCGATTATTCTTAAGGTTGGCATTAATTAAGCCATGAAAATATCGACTATTCTCATCACCGTCCAATGCCCAACGAGATCTAGCTTTTTGTTGGAGGTCTTTATGGTAGGCACGATCATAAGCGCTTATGTTTTTCTTGCAGTCAATTCGCAGCTCTAGCTCCTCAGAACTGAGAGCGCGCAATTCAGCGGAATGCTCAATATCGGCCAAAATCCCCATCCACCTTGAGTGATCCGCCTCCTTCCGCTTTTTTGCATCCAGCACCCAAACCTTGATTTTTTGTTTAAGCCATTTGAGCTTCGTCGCGAGGGCAAGATCAGCAGACCCAGAAAATTGGAAAGAATAGCATAAATTCATGACAAAATCAAAGAATTCAGGGTCATCAAACCATGAATTGAATATTTTGAAGGGAATCGGTCCGAAATCCGCGGTGCAAAGAGAGAGAATAACAGGGCAATGATCAGAGTGAAGCCGACCAAGCCCAACTGGGGTAGCAGTTGGCCATGTGTGAAAAAATTCTCTGCATACAAGGAATCGATCAAGCTTGCTAAGTTTATCACCAGAGTCAGACATGTAGGTTAATTGAGTTCCCGACATAGGATATTCCACCAGGTCCGCCGTTTCAATGAAGTTATTAAAGTCCCGAGCATGAGCCGCAACGAATTCAGAGTTTACACGCTCCTCCTGTGAACGAACGTCGTTAAAATCACCCATCAAGATCCAAAACCCAGGCCTAGATTCCATCACACCAATTAACTCATTCCACAGGTTTCTGCGGCATAATGGATCATTTGGAGCGTAAATATTAATAATGTTTACCAGTACATCGGGCCCCAGTAATTTGCCGGTAGTAACAAGAAGATACCTTGATTTACGCACCTCCAATCAAAGGAATAAACTAGGGTCCCAAATTGAGACCAAACCACCAGACCTTCCTGTGGCTTCAACAAAATCAAAGCAAAAACGGGATCGGCCCCAATAATAGCTAAGTCGAGTGTGATTAATAGAAACAGCCTTAGATTCCTGAACCGCAATAAAACTAATACCATGTGTAGATTTCAGACCACGAATCCAACGGGCTTTGATAGAGTCGCCCAACCCCCGAATGTTGATAGTCAAGAAATTCATCGCTGACCGTTGTTACCGCCTTCGCCAAGAACGACATCCCTAACCTTTTCCACAAAGGGGTCAAGATTCACACCGATACAACCCCCAATTCTGACAGTAGCCTCCACCTCAGTGGTGATATGCCGACGATCCATACCGTCGAGTGAGTCAGGAATAGAGGTAGGGGAAGAAGGAGAAAGGGTGTCATCAATGAAATCCCCATCAGAGCCGGAATTAAAGACCTCCTCAGCATTGGCATCACCGCCCTGGTAACTCACATTGACATTGCTATGAACCACTGGGGAAAAAACCCAAGGAGTTTCGTCATTTGACTCACCAACAGAAGGAGGCCCCAAAGGGTTAGAACTAGTTCTGGCCCGTTTACGTGATGAGAAAGGCCCAAGAGAAGACCTGAGCCCAATTATATCCGGGTCCCAATCCCGGCCCAAGTCATGTTCACTGTTTTGTAGTGGCCCACGTTCGTCCCTAGCCGCCCGCCGAAAAGTGGCTCTTAACCTTCGCACATGGGACCTAGGAATACTAACTGGCAAATGGGACCCAGGGGAATTCAATGGTTCATTTATCCTCAGAGAATCAACCGACACATCATTATTGCTTACGTGGGATGTATCAACAACATTTACAGCATCATTAACTCCAAGTCCCTTGGGGGATTCCAAGCGTTCTTCTTGCACCGTCACCATCGGTGAAGCAACTGCCGCCGGACGCACCGGCGGGATGTGTATCGGAATAGTATTTGCCTGTCCTCCGACATTCGGAATATCCCCACCACCGACTGGAGGTTCATCAGAAATTACAAGTGGGTCGGAGTTCACAGCCATACCAACATCTTTGTTTGTATCCACCTTGCTGGATTTAGATTCGTCTCGGCCATCAGATCGGGATTCCACCATGCATTTTGGTTTCCAATCATAGTCTTCTTCATTAATCCAGACCGTATATGTTTTATTTTTCCTCATCAACTGCATGCAATCTTTAATTTTAGCTCCTGTCTTGCATCCTCCAATGCTTTTGTGTGATTTTCATGGTTTGAATTATTGTTTTGCTAGTTGGTAAACGATCCATTATTGTTGCTATAAAAAGTGTATTAACCATTAATCATAAAAACAACAGTAACAATGAAGTACGACAGGTAAACGAATAACAAGATGCGTCGTAACCTCATTTTGGATAGCAAAACCAATCCTACTGAAGACAAAGTTTTGAGCCTTAAAAGACGACAAATTACTGTGCACGACCCATTAAACCCTACTCAGAACTTTGAATGAGATCGCTAGAGTGGTGTTAATTGTGGCCAACGATTGAGCAATCAATTATCAAATTTCTTCCACTATATAACTGAGTTGTTGTAGGGTTTAGTCATGATTTTTAACATCTTTTTTTCCCATTAATTAATAACTAATTTTCCCATATAATGATTTCTTATATTTACCGCTATCCCTTTTTGTTATAACCAGTAGTGATAGTTTCGGAATTGCTCCTCTGATACCATTGTTAGATAGAGAGAAAATGAGTTGTTACACATTCTGGCTACCGTTTATTTCTTTCTTATTTTGTTAAGTTTTTTATTCGTTCTTTTTGTGTTCGTCAATGGAAGTCGGGTGGTAGGGTTTTTGAAAGAAGTTGATGACACCTGACGGCTGACGGGCATACGATATATATTACTAGACGGGGAGCTTGTTGATCCTCAACTAATTTTCAAGAAGTCGGTTACCAATTTACAGAGTAACCTGTATCGTTTACTAGTTTTACAATACAACCCTTACATTTATATGAATTCAGACCAAACTTCTTCCATCGAATGTATTAATACCCTTTTTATATTTTCCTTAAAACTTCTATTTCACGTTTTTAACATATCTAGGACATTATTTCTTGACAACCGTCAAAAACGTAGAGCGGCAGCAAAATAAACAGTAGAAAGCTAGTAAGACGCTAAACAAGAGATACAAATATGAAACAAAATTGGAAGTACCGAAGTAGGGCAACACCAGAAAGTTTTATATAATATGAAAATTAAGTATTACAAGTTACCCCAGACCCGTATCCTAAGACTTGGGCCGGTCCAAATACTTTTACTAATGGCCACTAGAATACGAGTATATGACTTCGATCAATCTTATACTAATATTTTATTAGGTTTTAACTATATTTGTTATGTTATTATGAATTATGAATTGTTAAATTATAGATTCCTGTTTTACAAGATTCTGTTCATTTAACTAATTAATAAGTTTAATTCAAGTATATCTGATATTACTAAATTTGTAAATTATATATATAAGAATGAAATTTGGAGATTAATAGTATACTTTTATTTTTTATAGTTTAGTCACAATATTTTGAGGCTTTGACACTTTCTATCTCTTAAACTTTAATAATTTGTTTCTTTTAATGCAATATTAAACATTTGGTTTTTATACTTTAGCACATATGTTTCATACTCTTACGTTTTGTATCATTTAACTTTTAAATTTTTTTGTTTTAAGTTTTGTTGTCTTCTACTTTGGTCACGAAACTTTTAACTTTTCTACTTTCGTTTTTAGTATATTTTTATAGTTTTATAATTTCACTACAAGACTTTTAGATTTTTACGTTTTATACCCCTTCACTTTTTTACCCTTTAACTTTTAAAGATTTTTTTTGTTTTAAGTTTTGTTTTCTTCTACTTTGGCTACGAAACTTTTAACTTTTTTACTTTTTTATTTTTAGTATACTTTTATAGTTTTATACTTTCACCACGCGACTTTTAGACTTTTACGTTTTAAACCCCTTAACTTAGTATATTTTTATAGTTTTATACTTTCACCACGAGCATTTTAAACTTTTACGTTTTATACTCTTTAACTTTTTAACCCTCTAACTTTTAAGGTTTTAATTTTTGTTTTAAGTTCTTTTGTCTTCTACTTTTGGCACGAAACTTTTAACTTTTATATTTTCGCTTTTAGTATACTTCTATAGTTTTATATTTTCAACACGAGACTTTTAAACATTTACGTTTTAGACCACTTAACTTTTTGACTTTCGTTCAGTATAGAAATTCAACATCGCAGCAACGCGTGGGGTGGTAAACATCTCGTTTTAGTTAATCTGAGATTGACATTCACAAAAATTTAGCTTTTTTTTTAATATCTAGTTTTAGTTTTGTAAATAAAGTAATTGTAATGGAGTTAATCAGTATAAATAACTCGTGTGTTCGAGTTTCATATGTAAGAATAGTTGGTAAGTGTTCTTGTGTTTAGAAGGTAATATTAACATGATTTATATATACGAGCAAAAGTCCCGCGCGTTGCTGGCGGTTGAAAGTTTTTGTGAACATGTGCATACATTCATATAATACACCAACTACTTTACTTATGTCACAAAGCTATCGCAAGGTTGTCGTAAACTGGTCGGCGAAATCAGACTTAAATTCTTGTTGGTATTTTGTCGCTAATTTGTCATAATTTCCGACCAAAGTGTTTTGGTCGGTAATTTTGGTCGGAAATTTTAGCTTTTTCTTGTAGTGACTATAGTCATAGAGATTAGAGTTGTTTTTTTACATACAGCAAGTCATAGTAGAAAGTTAAGTTGTTTTCCAAATAGCCCGCACATTGCTGCGGGATGCGTTCATTTGATTAACCATTAAATCGTTAGTTGTCATTGTATGTTTCCGTTCTAAATTCTTGGTATCTGATTTTATGCAAACAGTAAAAAAAACAAAGCATTATTTTGTCAGCAGTAAAAAATTTTAAAAGATATAAGTGTGTTGAATGTATTGAGTGTTTCTCAAGTGTCTCAAATGTATTGAGTGTTAACATGTCTTGAATGTATTAATTGTTCTAGTTAAGCTCATATTTCATTGTGTATCAGGTTGCATGTTCTAAGAAGCCTAACATATGTTGGTAGTTTTTGATCAATTATTTGCAAATGACTATTTTTTAAATGAAAGTCTTAATGAAGCTATGTTATCATGTGTGTAAGTGGAAAGTAAACTTGTACCACACTAAATCTAGATTAGATAAAAAGAAAATAAATCTCCAAGCAACGAATAAAAGAAAGCAATTAAAAAGTAATATGAGCTTTAAAGAAACAATAACTAACATAACAAATTGAAAACCTTTTAGGCTCAGATTTTGGAACTAATCATCATAGCCGCAGCTATTGGGTAAATGGTATCCCAAATCAATTACAACAACCAACAAATAACATCAGCAAACAGAAAAACGAAAATTGTAAGAAGAAAGAAACATAACAGGTAATGGTAATGGATCATATTGAGCTCAGATTTTGAAAGGATCATCACAGTCTTAAAGACTAAGATGAGATAGAAGACTGAGGTCAAACCACGGCTGCGATAAACAAAGAGTTTACGCGCCACGCCGTAAAGGCAACCATCAAAGCCAAAAAAAGGAATCATCATCGCCCGATCCAAAATAATAAGTCACCGGAACAGTAAGCACCACAGTCATATAAACAATAAGCATCATCAGAACAGTAAGGCATCACCAGATCAATAAGCATCGCCATCAAGTAAATAAAAACTGATGCATTTGAAAAAGTTAAAATGATACCGGTAACACAAAATTCAGACTTGCTGTTTTCGATATGGGTTATTAAAAACCCCCAAAACCAAAATTGTTACAACAGATCAGTAAGGAAATCCAGTCAATTTCAGATCTGGGAAGGAAATTCCATGTAGCCTCACCGCTGATCATTGTGTATAAACATTAACAATCGTATATTCCACATCCATACAGAAAACCATCAGGAAATTCCACATCAAGAAACAACACACAGAAAGCCATCACAGCCATACAGGCTCTGGCCGGCTCAGATTCATTCATCATAGCAAAAGAAAACCTAAAATTCGTAACCATCACAGCCATAAAGGCTACGGTCAAAGGCAACACCAATAGATTCATTCATCACACATCAAAGATCATATAAAAACCCTAAATTTCGTAACCATCATCGCCAAAAACGAAGCAACATCGCAAGAAAAACTCAGATCTGGAGACCAAAGAAAGTCTCTTTGATGTACAGAGCACATATGCACCACCGAAATCACATAAAACAATGTACAGCCGCCAGATCGACGAAGAAACGCCTCAAGGGAATCAACATCAACCCCAACATCGGTGTCCGGAAACTGTTAACGGAGCAACGCCTTTAGGGCGGCCGCTACGACGTTACACAGCCACCGCCACCGTCACCGTCACCGGTAAGACAACCGGCGTCGTAGAGAGAGAAACAGAACTGACGACACATCAGAGAGAGAGAGAGCAACTGAAACCTTCGAAATCAACAACCCGGTCGTCATTCGTTCTTCATAGAATTAGGGGGAAAGGGTTTCAATTGTAGCTTCATAGAGAGAAAGAAGAAATTCATGGAGAGAATGAAGAAAGCAGATGTGAATGAAGAGATAGAGAGGGAGACAGTAGTTCATTTAAAGAAATAGAGAGAATGTGTATACTTTATTTAAATGGATAGAGAAGAGTGAAGAGAGCACGTGGTATAGCCAATAATCTTGAAGCACCGATCGAGAAAGCCAATTAGACAAATACGGGTGGTTTAAACAGTGTGCTTTGAGAGTACACGTAAGCTACCTAAATTGATATATAAGGTAATAGGGGAAAGTTATTGTACAAAGAGCAATTTTCGTGCGAAGCGTGCGAAGGGGGGTAAATTTGTCCGCGCGCGTTTGATGATAATCACGCAAGTTATATTGATAATCACACAAGCTATATTCGATAATCACGCAAGCTATATTCAATAATCACGCTAGTTATATTTCATAATCACGCAAGTTATATTTCATAATCACGCAAGCTATACGAGAGCATATAAATGAACTTGAAAAAAAGTTTTTTTTTTCTTTAAAAAAAAGTATAGCAATACTATACTCGAATTAAAGAGAATAAAATGCTCGATTTTACGGTGAAATTTAAAAAAAAAATAACGTCGTATAAAAAAATTATGAACGTTTAAAAAAACTGGGGGAACTTGAAAAAAGTCAACAATTGTAACCTTTATCAATTATACCCCTCCAGATTCTTCTCACGCTTATTTCCTTTTTCTTCTTATCTGGATTAGATATATTAGATCTGGACCATTCATCTTCCAAAATCAATGGCTCAAATTACTTCCTACACTTCGCACGCAAATGTTCCTTTGTATTTGTCTATTTGAATAGAGGAATAGTGAACTGGGAAATGTATCCCCCACAAAGCATGACGTACAAGTTCCCTATGAATGGCTATATTTACTTCCTTCTAAGCCTCATGTACCACTCGCTTTATATAAAATTCAAACGTACGTTCATTACTGCTGCTCCACGAGAGTCTTTTCCGCAATACTTGGTTCACCATATCCCCCCCCCATACATGGTTACTGTTGAAGACTGTTGAAGGCATGTAAGTTGTCGTGCTTCTCCTACATATGTCATCCACATTGCACCACTTCTCCATTGCAATCGGTTTCTCTTGCTTACT